>JAEQBH010006688.1:0-135573 GCA_016808115.1 Tetrastigma voinierianum | reverse complement strand
TAGACCAAGCAAAGGTTTCAATTATAAAATATTATGCCACCAACAACTCACATGAATAAGAAGTTTCGGGGATTACGCCGGTTTTTACAAAAGATTTATCGAGACTTCTCTAAAATTACAGCCATTATGCGCATTGTCGGAAAGATGCCAAGTTTAAGCTCATGAGTCCTCGCTGCAGATCTGAAGAGATCATATCAAAATTAGTTGAAGCTCCCATCATGGCAAAACCAGACTGGGACAAGGAGTTCGACCACGTGGTGATGCCAATGACTCGTGAATGAGCCGCATTGGGATGTGAGAATCGACAAGATGCCAAGCGCCATATATTATGCCAAGAAACTAACGAAGCTCAAGAGAAATTACTCAACTACCGAAAAGGAGATGTCAAGCATAGTATTTGCATGTGAAAATTTTAGGCCATGCATACTTGGGGTCCCATGTCATGGTCCATACTGATCATGCCGCAATTAGTGACCATGGTAGCAAAGAAGCAAAGCCAAGACCGATCGTGTGGGTATTGTTATTATAGGAATTTGATCCGAGATCAAAGACAGCAAAGGCTGTGACAATATGATAGCCGATCACTTGTCAAGAGTTGAAAAGCCTGGTCAGGCCAAGAAGAAGAAAAGAAATAGCAAGTAATAACATTTTCCAGATGAGCGCTATTTCAATTGTCACCCAATCAATTGGGTATTCTGATATTGTGAACTTTTAAAGATGTGGGTTATGCTGTAACTCGGGCCTACCAACAGAGAAAAAAATTAAGGACTGACAGCATATTTTACATCTGGGATGACCCACTATTGTTTAAAAGAGGAGCTGATATGATAATCAGGAGGTGTGTACCAGAGAGTGAACAAGGCAAGATCTTACACGAATGTCAGGCATCACCATATGGAGGACACTTCACAGAGATTGAAACAAAGCCACAAAATTCTCCAATCAAAGCTTTATCGCCTACTATTTTCAAAGATTGTTTTGAATGGGTGAAATTTTTGTGATCAATGCCAAAGAATGGGAAATGTTAGCAAAGGGGCATGAAATGCCCTACAAGGCATCCCCGTGGTGCAATTATTCGATGTCTGGGGGAATAGACTTTATAGTCCTTTTCCACCTTCGCTTGAAATTATACATACCTCTAGCTGTGGGATTATGTATCCAAATGGGTCAGCGCAGCCTTGTTCCAAAAATGATGCGCTAATATAGTTATGGGTTTTTTTACAAAGAATATTTTGAGCAGATTTGGGATGCCCTTTGAACTATCATCAAGTGATGGAGGAAGCCACTTGCAAATAAGGTGTTTGATGTACTCATGAGCATATATGGAATCAAACACACATGAGCTCGCTTATCATCCTCAAACAAATGGGGCAAGCCGAGATTTCTAATAGGAGATAAACAGCTCTAGAAAACTGTAAGCTCCAAGAGAAAAAGATTGGTCCTTGAAACTTACGATGCACCGGCATACGTGATTGCTTATAAAACTCCCATCGAATGTCCCCATACAGATTGTCTATGGTAAACCTTGTCACCTTCCTCTGCACTGGAATATAAAGCTATGTGGCTATCAAGAAGCTGAACTTTGATTTCAAGGTCGCTAAAGAAGAAAGGCTACTTAACCGAATAATTGAAGAGCTGAATGAAGCCTATGATAATGCCAAAATTTACAAAGATAAAACAAAGAAAATTAAGATGATCAAAGGATTTCGAGAGAGAATTCGAGGCAGAGATCAAGTCTTATTATTCAATTCCAGACTAAACTCTTTCCAGGAAGTCGAAATCAAAATGAGTGGACCATACATAGTAAGATTGGCACAACCTTGGAGCACACCGAGAAATGTTAAATTGAGAAGAATTCGTCAATGGTCGAGATTGAAGCAATTGCTTTTGGAGAATTTTAGATAACAAAACAGTCCTAGTTGAGGAGAAAATTTTGAGGAAACAAGGATTTAATAACAAAGAAGTCCGGCCACAAACTGAAAGGGCCAGGAGGCAAACACTAGTAGTATCAAGTACTTGTTTTGATTGGATTTATTGAATTGAAATTGTTTGAAATGGAATTGTTAGAATTAGGATTAGAAAATTTCAGGTCACAACATCAACCCTTCCGTTGAGACCATCTCAAAGTCATGACAAAGCCGAGAGGTCAGATCGAAATGGTTAACTCCCCATGAATTTAAGTCTTAACATTTCGAATAGTATGAATGACAAGCATTTAGGAGTTAATGACACAATTACTAATGATAAGATCCGTAACAACACTGTGAAAGAAAGGTTAGAACAGAACTATGGAACCCGAATAAGAGGTTGCGCTTTTAGTTTGAACCAAAGCTTAATCAAGTAATCATGAAAATATACAATTGAAAGAACAAATAAAATGATTGAATTTTGAGTGTAAACAACTAAGTCCACACAAATCTTGGAAAGACTATGCACAAGGCCTGGAAAATCCTTAATACTTTAAGAGGAATTAGGGACATTTGTTGGAATAATCCAAATTCAAAAGCATATGGTTCGTGAACTCATAGATTATCAGTCGAGCTTAAACTTGTGCGTAAACAACTAACAAGAAATGATAGAGGCCATCCTTGGAAGTTTGAAACCTCTTCTGCCTACCATTATTATATGCAAAAGCATACACTTAGTTCCATGATCGTTTAAGCCTAATTTCTTCAAATATAGCAATCAGACCTCGACCTCTTCTTAGAATTAACACCACAAAAGAACCCCAAAATTACCCGCTAAAAGGAAAGTTTGCTATGCGTAAAGGAAACAAGCCTGGGAATATATTTTTAGAGTACAAGGATGTAAAGTGGAGGAAAAATAAATCAAGAAATCTAAATAAAGGAAAATAAATTGAAAAAGGAATCAATTCACCCTCAGGCCTATCTCGTTGAACAATTAAGTTCGTAGGGGTGTTTCAACACCTAGTACCCTAATGTTAAACTCAAGGGAGTTACTAAATTCAAAGTTCTCTAAAAGTGATAGAAAGCCTAATAAGACAAAATATCGTGACTATTCCAATTCTTTTGAATCGAGTTCCAGTAATAACCGAGCGTATAAGTCAAGGTGAGTTTACAAGAAGAAGAAAGAAAAGGATGAAAGATGAAGGCCATTATACAAAAAGAAAAAAGAATGGAATCAGTAATTGCATCCTAAAATTTTCCATTTATCTACCCAATTACCCAAGCTTAACATTACAAGCCTAAAAGACCTTTTTGATCTTGAAGGTTGGGTTTGCCTACATTAGTGGAGATCAATATGAAAAACAAGCCTATGGGACTTAAATTAGCTTCTAAGGAGAATTCCATAAGATTAACTAATTTCACCAAAAGATGAATAGGAAGGAAGACCTACACACACTCATAGTACAAGATTTATTTTGACTGGTCTGTTTACATGAAAATTTCATTAGCTTATTTATGATGAAGGTTGCAAACATTTCCTTTTTCTCAATTGATGACTGAATTTTAGATAATACTACAACCTTCTTGTTCAAGTCAAATGGTAAAAATACAAAGACTGTGGTTTAAACTTTAAAAATGTCCTGTATTGAAAGCTCAATTGTTTGAGAACAAACAATTCTTTCTTTTCTTTGCTTGGGGACAAGCAAAATTTTAAGTTTCAAACATGTATGGACCCTTTAATTCACTTATAAGGTCCTCATTAGTCCAATAGACAAGTCCTCGGAATAATGGAATAGCAACACAAAACAAAAACACAAAATTTTCCAAGCTGTGAACAGTAGCTACGTCGCGGCTTTGCTATGCTGCGGCATACCTGAGGCTGGCCAAATCCTCCCTCTCAGCCACGCCGTGGTGTGGACATGGCACTCCTTGGCGTGGGCCTATGTTTCGCTGCGCTGGATCCCTACGCCTGCTACAGAAGACCCCGAAATTGCCCGATTTTGGATGATTCTCCCTTTATAGAAACCATCCAAAAACAAAAGAAAACTCATATACTTTCCAGAAAAACATCTCCCAAGTGTGTTCTAACCCAACCAACACCAAACATAGAGATTAACTAGGGTTTTTCCAAACCCTAACTCAAATACTTATAAGTTAGGTTAACTTCCTAACACCTAAACATGTATCTATACATCATAACCCAAGAATCCATACTCAAAGGGAGGATTCCATCCTCATCTTATACAAACTAGGGTTTTACCACCCAACTCTCAACAAATCAAGGGTTAGGATGAATTCCTAACTAAACCCTAGAAAATGGATCTAATTAATATCCATACAAACCCATAGCCATTCTTACTAAACCATAGCATTCCATACACAAATAGTTTCCATAATGCTTTCCTTTTTCTTCTTTCTTTCTTCTTCTTCCTCTACTTCTTCTTCTCCTCTATTCTTCACGTTTTTTCTCTCCCAAAAATGAGAGACCAACTTGGTCTTATCCCCTTTTGATTTTATATTTTCCTTTTTTTGCACTTTGGTCCTCAAATTCCCTTCTATTTGCACCACAACTTCCCATTATTTACACTTTGGCATATAATATTATTATCTTATGACTTTTGTATCCTATTTTGACAAATTCCCCTTTTACCCTTGTATCTTGTACAAATCTAAGCCTTTAAAAATTTCTTACTTAAGAAATAATAATTGCAAAATTCAAATTATACTCAAAATACCCAAACACTGTTGAAAAACCACTAGGTATATTTCTGGGTGTTGCTCCGCGCCCCCCCAAAAATAAATTTTTCCTCAAAATTCTTAATCCAAGAGCCGAGGGCAATTACACCCTCATTTGCCGATTCCGTTCCCATATCGCTCTTTCCATACCGTTATGTTGCCAGAACCTTTGCCAAAGGGACTTGCTTGTTCAGAATCGGCCTTATTTTCACTATCTAGAATAGCTTTAGCTTCATCGAAAGTGAAATCTTCTCAGATTTGTATATTCTGAACTCGTAATAGTAAAGATAATTTAACGACATCTCCGAAGCATGCATATGGAATACATCATGTAATTTGGCTAACTCCATAGGGCGTGCCAAACGATACGCCATCGTCTAACTCTTCTAAAATCTCTTAAGTGGCCAATAAATTCGACTCGCCATTTTCTTCCAAAGTGGAGTATCTTTTTTCCACTAAGATACTTTTAAAAACACTTTGTCTCCAACTTCAAATTCTTTATCCTTTCTCTTCAAATTAGCATAAGACCTTTGTCTATCATCGCAACCCAACTTCATGAATAATCCAACTTTTTCTCGTGTCCTTTACTAAATTCAGACCAATAATCTGCTCGCTCAACTCGTCTAACACATAGGAGTTCTGCATTTTCTTCCATACTAGGCTTTATAAGGGGCTATACTAATACTAGACTGATAAATGTTGTTATAGGCAAATTCCATGAGTGGAATATACGTCCTAACTTCCGGAAAATCTACCACATGTACTAAGCATATCTTTCCAACACCCGACCACTCTTTCTCGTGACCGTCCATTTGCTCAGGATGGAAAGGCAAGGCTTAAATTCAGCCTCGCACTGGGGTTTACCAATCTTCTTCCAAAACTGCCACGAACTGGATCGGGTCGAACACTATCGATAAGGGAATCCCATACAATCTGACAATTTCACTCACATAAAGTTCCGCTAGACGATCCATGGAGTAGTAAAGTTGGACCGGTAGGAAGTGAGCAGACTTGGTCAATCTATCCACTATCACCTAAACTGAATCATGTTTCCTTTAGGTGGGGGGAAAACCAGATACGAAATCCATAGTAATGTTATCCCACTTCCATTGGGGAATTGGAAGGGGATTCAATAAATCGGATGGTACTTAGTGTTCAACCTTTACTTGCTGACACGTTAGACACTTAGACACGTACTCAGAAATATCCTTTTTCATCCCTTGCCACCAGAAGTACTTTTTCATACCTGGTACATCTTATTACCTCTAAGGTGCATGGTGAAAACAGCATTGTGGCTTTCATATAATATCTTATTTCTCACATCCATATCATTCGGTACACATAATTTGCTCTTGTACAACAAACCTCCAGTTTCATCTATGGCATAATCAGTCTTGTCTCCAGTACTGATTAACTTCACTATCTCTTGTAACTTGACATCATCTTTCTGAGCATTTATTATCATTTGCTTCAAATCCGATATAACACTCAATTGAGCCAACAAGGCTCCATCAAAAGTCTTAATCATAATCTTTCAAAGTTAAAGGTAAATCATTTCCTACTTAAGGCATCCGCCACTACATTTTCTTTCCTAGGTGGTAGTCGACATGCAAATATAATCCTTAAAATGGGCTCCAACCACCAAACGTTGCCTCAAGTTCAAGTCCTTTTGAGTTAGCAACATTTCACTCTTATGATCGCAAGTGAAAATTCTACATTTTTCTCTCCATATAACATGTCGCCAAATTTTAAAGCGAACACTACAAATTAAGAACTCCAAATCATGAGTGGGATAGTTATGTTCATGCTTCAACTGCCTAGACGCATAAGCCACCACTTTCCCACCGCATCAATACGATCCTAAAATATCCTTGAAGCATCACTCGTACATAGTATAACCCTACCTCGGCGTAGGCCGAATCAACACCGTGCTTCAACTAGTATTTATTTTTTAACTTTTCGTGTCGGACTGGCACTTGACGCCAAAGCAAGGTGTAAAAGTTATAAATGCATCCAGTATGGCATACCGGTGGCATGTCATGTCACCACACAGAAGGCATATACGACAAAGGACTATATATTTATCCGTACTCAGAGCGGAATAGTCAATTAATCAATGAAGAAAGCTGATGTTTATGTTCAAGATTAACAGAATGCGCCGCTAAGAAATTATAGAAAATCAGGTTGTCACTGTCACACCGATTTTATTCAGGAGCAATGTATTTATTTAAAAATAAAGATATGATTCGTTAGCGTTGATTGTGCCCATAAGATATTCTCTCTCGAGATATAACTGCTTATCTCACTAGTGGGGTGTATTGCATCTTTGCTTCGACCCCTCGACTCCGAGATGCATGAATGTGCAAACCCTAGTGCTACACCTAGAACGGATATCTCTATTCCCTGATTGACCAAGTGTTGCTTTACCTATGTCCCTACGAGTCATCATCTCTCGATATCAGAGTCCTAGCATTAGCATGCCACAATTGGCCAAAGAATGACACGTGATTAAATTCAGGAGTAAAACAACCATAGAAATTCATATCGATATTAAATCAAACACAATTAAAGCATTAATCCATAATGGTGTGGTTAGGGTTGACAAAAACCTAGAGAGAAAATTCAGTTCATAGTGATTTTCATTACAAACTGAAAGATTTCCAACATCACATGAATTAGAGAAAGAAATACAAAAGAAGTCAAGCCACAAGGGATCTCCTAATCCATGCCTCACCCACCTCTCATCCCGCCCTCCTTCTCTTCCATCCGTCAATCCACCCCCTCCCTCTTTACCTCTAAATCGCCCCTTTATACCTTCTAACTCCGGCCCATCAATGGCCCGTAAAATTAGAACTTTAGAGCTCCCATTTTGAATGGGAGACTTCTGCCGCCGCGGCTAAGGAGTCACACGCGCACCCGAGGCAACCGAACTTTGGCATCTTGTAAGGTTCACTACAAATGCTAAAACTCCCCTCTTCACTGGCTACGGCGCACGCCGCAACGTATTCCTCGCCGCGTACTGAGACCATCCGTTGCACCTCTTTGTTGCATTCTCGCTTGGTCCTTTCTTCTATTGTGCCAGCTTCCTTTTTAATCAATATCGCCATGTTCTATGAAACATTATAATATAGGGATTAGTGCAATATCGTTGAATATGAATGGACCATGATGATTATAAAGACTCATAGAAATCGTAAGGTAATGTATGCATGATTCACTCCAATCACCCCCAAACTTCTAGCTTTGCTTCGTCTCAAGTAAGAACAATCTAACAAAGACACAAGTAAGGATAAAGCTGTGAACTAAAAATGACGATGAGGTCTAGTACACATGATACCAAAGAAAAGGTCAACAAGAACCAATTCAAAAGATCTAGGACTAAGCATTGGTTTGCTTCCTAACTAAGAATCAGACTGAAGTCACTCGCTTGACCAAGCAGTCAACCCCTTTTATTTCAATAATTCTTCCTAAGGAGTTCAAAGCGGTTAAAGCGTCATCTCGAAAGTATAGTTCAACTGCAGTACCCTCAAACTTGAATCTAACTCGCCTATTTGGAATAGGTTAACACAGAAGGATGAGAACGCACCAATTTATTCACTTCAATTACTCCTAAGGGAATTAAATCTAAGACAAACTTGGAAGAGTACTAGTGCCAAGAGGTTTTAGGTGAGGGTTCTGTAATCTGTGGGATCCGCCAGTGACCCCCACTCCGCTGGGTTAAGGGCACCGAGCATTCGGGGCCTCCCATATAACTTCACCGAACACTCAACCAAACTCCTCGAGGTCCTAGACTCGCTATCATCCATCCTCTCGTCCCATGAAGGGTATGCTGAAGTCAATAGTTCTAGCCAACTGCTCGTGGCATTGTGCTTTGAAAAAGCCCTCGGATCAAGTTCGATTCATTGATGATCCACTTATTATTATTATTATTATTATTATTATATATTTAGGGCTCAAAGGCGATCCTCTTTTTCTAAGGTGTCCCATCACTTAGGTGTTTAACTTCCTAAGGTTCGCAAAACTCTTGCATGGTGAGTCGGGAGTCAAAGCATACCCCGGAGGTCACGTGTGTGTGTGCATGATAGCCTACTTTGGGAATTGATTTCTTGAGATCTAAAAGGGGCTTTATTACGGTTATTCTCACTTTATACAACGCAAATCCCAATTGTCAAACAACCTCGAGTTCCCTATTTCATTGAAACATTGTGCTTTCTCGCGATTATTATGACTTCTTTTTGTAATCAAGGTCAAATTGGGAGCCGAGAATCAATTAAACCAACTGAAGTCAAATTATATCATAATATTTCCAAAGCATGTCTGCATAGGACAAGGCCTCTGGGCTCTTAAACATGCTAAAACACACTAAAACAGTCGAAAACCTACAACATGCAAAGATAAAAAAAATAAAATAAAAACTAAAATAAAATCAAAATAAACAAAATAACTCTAAGCCTACCCATATACCCCCAAACTTAAAATAGACAGGGTCCTCACTGACAAAAAGAAAAAGAAAATAAAGGCCAACAGATACATCATAGAGGATCACACGGGTGGCGATGGCTGGGCAGCGCGTGTGGTTAAGAAGAGCCGAGCCACCGCTATGTGATAACCCGTCGGCTGAACGGTGGCCATCTCACTGATGGCGCTCCACGCCCGAATGAGGCAACCTAGTGCTCCTGAGACTTGTCCCAATAGGTGTCAAACTATGTGGTAAGCGCATGAATCTGGTCGCCGAGGGACTTAGTCGAACTCGGGAGGACCTCAAAATGCCCCAGACCGGTGTGGTCGCTGTAGCATCCCCTCGCTTCTGCCTCCCCATCCGAATCGCTCTAGGCTCCCGAACTTCACCCCGGGCAATGGCAGATGGGTAGCGCCATCGTACCGCTTCTCCTCGTGAGTCCAACACGGACATCGCCCGCCTGGCATAGCCGTAATGAGTGAGCGGTGTATTAGGCTCCCGTGCATCTCCTCGGGTCGACTACTGCACCAAGCCAATGACTCCGACCGATGTCAAACTGAACCCCTCGTCATGGCGTAGTGAGGATTGTTCGTCTCTTCGAATCGTATCAAGATGCGCAGTAGGCTTGATTTTTACACATAAAAAATTATACCAGACCTTAGCCACGGGCGTGAGGGAGTGCATCTACAAAGTGGTGAAATCACTAGTCGATGGTTGGCGTTTCCACACGCCTTGGCCTTGAGTGAGCTCCTGCATCAAGTGCTCATAGTCTGTGGTAGCAAATAACGCCCTGTACTCTGCACTATCCTCATCCATCAGGCGGTAGATCCGGTTGATGGCCTGGGCACCAAACTCGACCCACCTTCCCTGGATGAAGACTATGTGCCTACCTTGAAAGGAAGATTGGAGTGGAACTCCCACACTACCGGGGCCACTCCGGGAACAGGGGGCGCACATAGTGTCTGCCATCCGTAGGTTTGGATGGTGAAGTTGAAGAATGAATTAGAAGTGGGGAAACCGCGTTCCGGGACGAACGAGCGATTGAGTAGCTACTCGTGATAGATCCGCTCGGCCTCCTAGGAAACTAATCAATGTGAATCTTCCGAAGAGGGTGGTGTCGCCCATGAGGTGGAGCCGGATCATTGCCGCTAATGTGGACTTCCCGGAGCCATGGAGTCGATCTATGGGGCGATTCGCAAAAAATAGCAAAAAAAGAGAGGAAGCACAGCGGCAGCAAAATGGTGTGCGGAGGGAAATGATCGCCACGCGAGTATTTATAGGCTCCAAAATATTTCGCCTTCACATGCTAAGAAAGAGCCTGGTCGCAATGGCGAAGAGTGTCTACGCAAGGGCGAGATACCTTCATTGCTACATACCCGAAAGTAAGGCGCTAAAGGGTCGCAGGGTGCAATGCCACTGCAGACCAAAAAGATATATCACAAAAAATTTCTGCTTGCTACGCAACGGTGTAGAGTTCTACGCTGTTGCGTACCAGAAAGTATGGACAAGGGTTTTTTTTGTTTTTAAAACACAAATTTTGACCCTTTCACACTCCAATGACATGGAGATCTCTTAGTGACTGTGCTTGCATCCTTTGGTATCCCTGAAAAAATTCAGAAACACATTAAAAACAAACAAAAGTAGGAAGTCCCAAAATGAAAATTATACCGAAAGCAATTGAAAAGATCGAAAATAATGCTAGGTCGAAGGAGAAGGGGATCTCTCAATACTTAGGTTGCCTCCCAAGAAGCGCTATGTTTAACATCGTTAGCTCGACATTCCTACAACTCAAAGTTGGAAATTAGCAGACATTGTGAATGCTACCACATCTCCATAGTGCTAAAAAACAATGCTCAAGGTGGAAGCTATACTGCTTCCATGCCTCGAATTCTCTGCGTCTTTCTCGCGTTAAACAGTTTATCATGGAAGTTTATCGAGTCGCTTACAAGATCTCCTTGTGGTGAGATTTCCTCGAGATATCTTCATCGGGATCATCACCGGGTGCTTCTGCCGGCCGGAATACATGGAAAGTGACTTCATCTCCTCGACTCTCAATTTAAGCTCACCTTCGACATCGATTCGAGCCTTTCCCATGGCTAAGAAGGGTCTACCAAGTATGATACGGAGCTGGTCATCTTCTTCCCATGTCCAAGATGACGTAAGTCTGGCCGAAAGATGAATTTACCCACTTTTTACGAGGACATTTTCAATTATACCCTCGAGGATGTCAGCGTGACCTGCCGCAAATGCGAACCGACGAATGATTTTGGTTTCCCCAACCTCACTCCTTTAAACATCGACAAGTCGATGCTCGCTCCCCAAGTCACAAAGAGTTTCTTCCGACCTCTAGCTTCCTATAGAGAATAGTAATTCAAAGACCTCGAATCTTCAAGTTTTAGGGAGGGGGGCCTTTGCAGATTGCGCGGCTCTCAACAATGCTATGGTCCCATATTCCTCTAACTTTTCTTACTACAAGATTTTTTCATGAACTTCACAACTTACATGTTCTCCAAAGGCATCCATACAAGGGTATATTAATATGTAGTTTCAAGATATCAAGAGACTTTGCGAACCGCTCTAACTTACCCTTTTTCAAACACCGAGGATATGAATCTGGTATGCGGGTCTATCTCTGTGCTTGCCTGCTTCGATCTCTTTCCTTACTTTATTGTCATCGATCAAGCCAGATTCCTGGGTCGCCTCCTCAGATCTCGATCTTTCTCTTTAATTTTGGCTTCTCTCTACCATCATTGTTGCCCTCGATGTTGCTAATTTCTCTACCACTTCAATGTGATGTTTTTACATGTTCACTACCTTCTTATCTCGTTCACTCCCCGGTTACTAGGTAATGCTCCGTGTTGCCTCTCGCTATCAGTGGCTATTTCGCCATTTGCACCTCCGTGCTCGAGTTGGGGGTTCCTTTTGATTTTCAGAGCTAGGTGGATTGGTTTGCGTCATGGAGCTTGGTTTTAATGTGGCCTTCGTCTCATTTATAAATGTGCTATGGGAAGTCATCAGATGAGCTAAGGCTTCTTCCAAATCCACTTTCTTCTTAGGTGGCAACTTGCTCGCTTGAAGTGGTGGCATACTATTCTGGTTATTCCTCCAACCATAGTTATGATTGCTCTTATTATTCTGGTTACCTCTCTAACCCTCGCCCGATTCGTGACTCGATTCTTGCACTGCTTCGATATGTATTACTCCATACTGTCCCCGCTGCTTTTTTATTCGCGATTCATACTGCGGCTTTCAGATCATTATCCTGGTCCCGATCGACAATCCATAATACCGTGTTGTCTCCAAGACTCACAGATCTCCTGAAGATTATTCCGAATCACATCTACTATAATTGCCGCTTCTATAGTCAGAAATAAGAAGAATCAGGCGACATGGCTTACCAAACCATCGGGAACTTCTGTCTACTCCCACTCAAGGGCTTCCTAGGTGTCGATTCATCTTCGAGGCCACTTATTGTGAATTATGGCTGTAACCCCAATATCCTCATGTTTCGACGGTAGTTTTTCATCAAGGCACCTCTTGCTGAGGCACTAACGATTGTCCTAGCTGAATCGCTTAAACTGTTATAAAACTTGTGCACCTGCATCCACCTAGTCAACCTGTGGTGTGGGCATCTCCTCAATAACTCATGAAATCTCCAAAGCCCCCTACAAGCCCTCCCCTTGAACATCTGAATGTTAATTTCTTGCACTAGTCAGGCGATCTTTGCGTGGGAAAATTTGCTAGAAATTTCGCACTAAGTCAATCGGTAATGAGGTAATGGAATCCGGTGGTTGGCTAGTCAACCAATGCTTCGCTCGGTCGCTAAGTGACAGTGGGAATAGACGAAATTTGAGAGCTTCTTCTGTTACCCCATTATACTTGACTATGTCACAGACTTCAATAAAACTGGTCAGATGTGCATTTCAATTCTTACTAGGCAACCCATGAAATTGTATATCGCGAGCATTTGCAAGAGTTACCCTTTCGGGGCTCAAAGTTGTTCGCCTGAATGGTGGTCTTCAGATAGCCGACTGAACAATTGTAGGTGGTAAGGCGAACCTCAAGTAGCATATGAATTGTCATGTTGTACAACCGACGTGGGTGGCCTTATCTCTATCATTCTCGCCCATTCCGATCCACCCGGGTGGTTCTTTCCTTTCTTCGAACTGGCCCTTCATCCTCTCGATTCAGATGATTTCAAATCGGGTCATGTATAGCTTCTTCACAGAATCAATTTAATGTTTGTTCTGTTCAGATCGAATGGCGTAATTCCTCGCGATCTTTGTCTTTGAATGCACACTAAATGCTCTCCTGAAATCACAAGTATGAAGTCGAGACCAAGTCACAACACAGATGAAATAAGGCACAATACGTAAGACAAAGGATAATAAAATAAAAAATATATAATTAATAAGTAAAAAGAACTAAATAAAATAAGATTGATCCAAAGTACAATCTATGGCACGGTTGTCAATATCACACTAAACTTATCCCTGCAGAACGCGCCAAAACATGACTCGCTGAAAGTGAGCATGTAAAAGTTGGTAAAATGTGTAATCTTGGCGCAAGTATACTCGCCGTGAGTTCATGCAAAGTGTAATGGCGATTCATGTCGCTCCCACGAAGAGAAGCTGCTAAGTAATCGATGAAGGTGACCTAGACAATATTTATCCGCCTTGTAGCGAATTATGAATAAATTAACTAAATTAAAGAAAGCCTAATATTACAACCTAATATTAAAGTTTCTAAGTAAAGGTAATGATGAGGAAAATCCTACACACCTAATGGATTTTAACCTAGATAAGGCATTTATTTAATATAGCATATGATTGGCATGTTGATCGTGTCTACAAGATATTCCTCTCTCGAGATATAACCGCTATCTCACTAGTGTGGTGTATCGCATCTCTGCCACCTCGACCAGAAGCATGAATGTGAAAACCCTAGCGCCGCACCCGAAAGCCGGATATCTCTATTCCTCGATTGACCAAGTGTCGCTTTTTACCTGATGTCCTTACGAGTCATCTCTCGAGCATCGCATCTCAAGATTAGTATGCCACAATTGGCCAAAAAATGACACGTGATTAAATTCAGGAGTAAAACAACCATAGAAATTCATATATTGATATTAAATAAAATACAATTAAAGTATTAACTATACTTGAAAGTGTTGGGGCACAAAACCTCTGTAGAGAAAAGGTTCATAGTGATTTTCATTACAAACCGAAGATTTTCCAAAGACACGAATTAGAGAAAGAAATACAAAAGAAGTCAGTTCACATCTCCTGAACTGCCTTCACCAATCTCTCTCTATCCCGTCTCATTTTCCTCGTCCGTCCCTAATCTCTCCCCCTTTGCCTCGAAATCGTTCCCTTTTTATACCTAGGAACTCGGGCCCATCAATGGCCCAGAAAATCAGAACTTTTAAAGCGTTTTGGAATAGGAGACTTCACTGCGCCGCAACGAAGGGAGCTTCGCTACGGCGTACTCGAGGCAACCAAACTTTAAGATTCAAAGTTCGCTACAAAGATGTAATTCCTTCGCCGGTGTGAAGCGCACGTCAGCAGTCAGGTCTCCTCGTCGCGCACTCCGAGACCATCCGTCGCACCTCTTGCTCCATTCTTCCGCTTTCGTCCTCTTCTCTATTGTTAGCTTCCTTTTTTATTCCATATCGCCATGTTCAATGAAACATTATAGTATAGGGGATTAGCGCAATATCAGTGAATATGAATGTGAATCATGCAAGTTGTGCTATAAAAACACAGAAATTGTACTGTAATGTATGCATGATTCACTTTGATCACACTTATCATCCCACTCAAACTTTACTCATTTCCGAAGTAATCTTGTAAGTGAGGATGCTATAACTGAAAATCCTTGTACAAATCTTCGATAATAACCTCGTTGCTCTAAGAAACTTTCACCTTGCTACATTAAGGGAGGTTTCCACCATGAA
The DNA here is from genome assembly GCA_016808115.1 of Tetrastigma voinierianum. NCBI lineage: Eukaryota > Viridiplantae > Streptophyta > Magnoliopsida > Vitales > Vitaceae > Tetrastigma > Tetrastigma voinierianum. The sequence continues at coordinate 120,515 of JAEQBH010006688.1, read as the reverse complement.
TGCTTCGCCACCGTCCACTCTAATACATTCAACAGATACAATATGACCTAGGAATGACACTTCCTTAAGCCAAAAAATCACATTTACTTAACTTTCCAAACAACTGATTCTCTCTTAGAATTTGAAATACTATCCTCAAATGGTGCTCATGTTCCTGTGCATCTTTAGAATACACCAGGATGTCATCAATAAATAACACAACAAATTGATCCAAATAGGGGTGAAAAACCCTATTCATCAAGTCCATAAATGCAGCCGAAGCATTGGTAAACCCAAATGGAATTACAAAAAAATCATAATGGCCATAACGGGTTCTGAAAGCTGTTTTCGAGACATCAACTTCTTTTACCCGGAGTTGATAATATCCTGATCGCAAGTCTATCTTCGAAAAGACACTTGCTCCTCTTGATCAAATAAATCCTCTATTATTGGCAACAAATACTTATTCTTAACTGTCACTTTGTTTATTTTCCGGTAGTCAATGCACATCCGAAGAGTGCCATATTTCTTTTTAACAAATAAAACTAGGACACCCCAAGGTGAGACACTAGGTCGGATGAAACCCTTATCCAATAGCTCCCGTAGCTGAGTCTTCACCTTTCGCCCGCCTCGAGCCATACTCTTAGGGTGCCCAGAAATGTGGAGTCGCTCCTGCATTAAACTCAATGTAGACTAACTTATCTTTCAGTGGTACTCTTGGTAATTCGGGAAACACATCGTGGAAATCCCTAATCATATGAATATTTTCTAAATTGCCATTTTTTACAAATAAGAATCGAAGTATATTTACAACCTTTTCTAAGAAAACGTCGGCCTATAGTCGAAATAACTTTCAGAATGATTTATATCTAAGCACCCTGCATCGTTATTTTTGATAGGTCTGAACATTTAAGTAGGACTATTTTCTTTTCATAATCAACAATGGCCCGATGTTTGGAAACTAATCCATTCCTAATATCAAATCAAACTCATGATAAGGCAAAGCAATTAGATCAACAGAGAATTCCCTATCATGTACCAATAGGGGACAATTCTTATACACGCGCTTGACTCTAACACTATGCCCCAAAGGACTTGTAACAAGCAGGTCATAAGCTAACAGCTCTACTGAAGGCAATTTATCATTCATTTGTTCCATGCATATATATGAATGCGTAGAGCCTCGAATCAATTAAAGCATACAAGTCAATATCAAAGAGAGTGAAAGTACCCGCAATAACCACCGGTATGTCCGGATCTTCATGAGCTCTCATAGCATAAGCTCGGGCTAGGGCTGTAGTAGCAGGATAATTCACTGTCTCTAAAGCATTACCTCTTCCTTGTGAACCACTTCGTCCTCTACCCCTACTCTGAGTCTATGGAGGTACATTTGACCCTCCTATACCACTTCCTTGAGGATTTATGGGAACTTCCCAACCGCACACCGGCTATCACATGACATCGGGGTTACCAATAACCTAAACACCCCCGCTACTGCCTACACAAACCATAAGGATTTCTATGGCAATGCGGGCATGCAGGTCTTTCCTTTTTTCTAGTTGAGGTGACTCAACCGGAACCTTGTGTCATGGTAGGTCCTTGTCTCCTACCCTTTATAGTTGAACCCCATACTGAATCAACCTGTGACTCTCTAGGTCTTTTTCCCGAAGAGGAACCCCCTCTTGAGAATCCTTTTTCTTTCTTTCTTTTCTTGACTCTACATTTTGCATTTCAATTTTTGTAGCCATTGTATCAACCGGGAGCAAAATTGACAACTTGTAGCAAAGTAATAGTCTTGAGGTACCTTTTGATGGACTCATGTAAGCCCTCCTCAAATTGTCTACATCCGAATTTTTCCGTAAGAACATATTCTGGTGCATATTTACTAAGACGATTGAATTCTTTCTCATATTCAGCCAATGTCACTTTCCCTTGTCTTAGAGTCAAGAATTGCTTCCATTTTGACTCCTTGTAATCATCAGTGACATACTTCGTATTAAACTCTGTGACGAAGTAGTTCCACGTAACTGGATCTGGAAGCAGTGGATTTCTCAAAACCAACTTCCACCAATCATAAGCTACACCTTGCAGCAATGAAACTGTACATGTGGTCTTTTGGTCCACATGTCATCTTACTTCATCTAGAGCCCTTTCTAGTTTTTCAATCCAAAACTCGACTCTTCCATACTTGTACCATGGAATTCTTCCACTCCATGCTTTCTTACTAAATCACTCGGAGCTCGAGGGGCTGTGAGTTGATCTAAGACCCTTGCCATATCCTGAGAGATTTTTACCAATGCTTCAGTTGAAGCATATTCATTTGTCGTTGAATCAGACGGACTAGAAGCAGATTAATCCAAAGGATTAATGCTTTCAACTTTTTCATCAACAACTTCCTAAGGTGGATCCATTCTAGACAATACACAAAACAAGGACATCCGGATTAGGCCAACATTACTTTCAGAGGCCATCCTTAATCTAAGACTTTTCCAGAAATGCCTAAACCTAGGCTATGATACCAACTTCTTTTGTCACTTCGTCCCTTCGCCTGCTTTACCTAAACTATACTAGACTCTTACCCGCTTTTCTGACATTGGTAGGCCCAAGTCTTATAACTAAATAAAAATATCGTATACAAAGATACACAAATAAAACTACCACTGTGGTGTTTACAGTATCAATACATACAGTCCTGAGTCCAATTTACATATACATATACAAAAACTTTACATTTACATTTACATAATTAGAGCGCAAAACCTATAAGTGATGAACCCCTACTATGTGCCGGTTCAAGAATATGCTTAAAGATCGCAAACGCCCTCCTCTGCTCCTACACCTGATTAAAAACTCGTATGTCAACGCATAGTGGGAAATATATGACTTATACGTATACACATGCATCAATACTCTTTTACAGGAAGCATATAACAATAACAGATATACAGTAGCAAATATCGGATTTTTTTCATGAATTCATATAACAAACTTGTACACATACTTGTACTTATAGCAGACTTGTACTTATTCAGATCTCCCACAGGAGTTACAGAGCTTATACTTGTATGGAGGTACCCGTAGGTACTACAAAGCTTAAACTTGTATAGAGGTACCCATAGGTACATTCAGAGCAAACGTATGATACTACTTTACTCTTATTTGTTATTCAAACCCTTATCATAACCTGCTTCGACTACCCAGACCAAAGGATAAGAAACGAAAGTGTGACACAACACAATGGCACCGAAGGTACTAGACAAGATCGAGGTGCCGTAGCACAAAGCAGAAGTATCGAAGCATTGACAGAGAGTGCCGTCACACTAACTGAGTACCGGTACTAAATGTGCCGGCTACGCCGGGAGAGTGTCGTCGTACTAATCGTAGAGTACCGGCACTATACGTGCCCGCCCACATAATAGAGGTGCCTATGTCATTCCGCATCCGGTCTTAGGTACCCCACAATTATATGTGTGTGCTTGAACTATGATATTATCACACGGGCAAGACATTGGGTTTGCCTGCACTCGCTCCCGAGGCGGCGAGGTACGGTCTAATTTTTCTTTCCTTTACCTTACAAACATGTATGGACCCTTTCATTCACTTATAGGGTCCTCATTAGTCCAATAGACAAGTCCTCGGAATAACGGAATAGCAAAACGAAACAAAAACACAAAAATTTCCATGTTGTGAATAGTAGCTACACTGCGACATTGCTACGTCAAGAAATGCACCTGCTATCACAATCCTCCCTTCTCACCCACACCGCGACATGGATGCCACACCTTGTGCGGGCCTGTTGCCATGGGATATCTACGTCAGCGCATGCACCCCGAAATTGCCCAGATTTTGATGATTTCTTCCCTTTTTCTAGAAAACCATCCAAAAAAAAAAAAAGAAAACTCATATACTTTCTAGAAAAACATCTCCCATGTGTGTTCTAACCCAACCAAAACCAAACATAGAGATTAATTAGGGTTTTTCCAATCCCTAACTCAAATACTTGTAAGTTAGGTTAACTTCCTAACACCCAAACATGTATCCATACATCATAACCTAAGAATCCATACTCAAAGGGAGGATTCCATACTCATCTTATACAAACTAGGGTTTTACCAACCCAACTCTCAACAAATCTAGGGTTATGATGAATTCCTAACTAAACCCTAGAAAATGGAACCAACTAATATCCATACAAACCCATAGCCATTCTTACTAAACCATAGCATTCCATACACAAATAGTTTCCATACGTTTCCTCTTCTTCTTCTTCTTATTCCTACTTCTTCTTCTCCTCTATTTCTACGTTTTTGCTCTCCCAAAAATGAGAGACCAACTTGGTCTTATCCCCTTTTGATTTTTAATTTTCCTTTTTTTGCACTTTGATCCTCAAATTCCCTTCTATTTGCACCACAACTTCCCATTATTTACACTTTGGCATATAATCTTATTATCTTATGACTTTTATATCCTATTTTGACAAATTTCACTTTTACCCTTGTATCTTGTACAAATTCCGGTTTCAAAATTTTCTCACTTAGCAAAATAAAAATTGCTAAAAATTCAAATTATACCTACAAAATACCCTAAACACGTTGAAAACGACTAGGGTATATTTCGGGGTGTTACAAGAATAGGGGTTGAAGTAAGCCTCATTTTCAATTCCTAGAATGCCCTCTCACATAAGTTATTCCACTCAAACCTGACCTTATTCCGGGTCAATTTCTTCATAGGAGTAGCTAGTCCGGAGAAGTCCTCTATGAACCTCTTATAGTACCCTTCCAATCCCAAGAAACTGTGTATCTCGAAGACTGACTTCGACCTCTCCCAACTCATAACTACCTCTACCTTCTCTAGGTCAACTGATACGTGTCAATCTTTTTCCGATATATGTAATTAAATTTGCCAAGTAATTAGCACTGCTACCGAAGACTAAATAAAGTCCCCACGCGGCACCAAAACTCATGGATCGGGATTTCATGAAAATATTGTCATTTTCTTGGTACTTGGATTCATTGGGTAATACTCTTGACTGTCTAAATCACTGCAAGTGCATAGACCGTACAAGTAATAAAAGTGGATTTTTATTAAGTTCAGATATCGTTCCCACGAGGATTGATGAGGAATCATAAAACCAACTACCCCAACTACTCAAGATCAAGCATTATTTCGAACTCCAATATTAAGATGATTAGAGAAACTAATAAAATAATACTAAAGTAATTTCACTAAGATACATTAAAAATATTAATAAGAATGGAATTGAGAGTTCACTAAGTGAGACAACACCTGAAATGGGGACTAATGAATAATTGTCAATTTCTGCACCATTTTGAATCATAGCTAAGCCATAAGTTGGAAAGATGAATTTGTCAAAGATGCGTTATGGTATGGTTTGGATTTCTCCCTTAACCATACATTTCACTAGTTAGACATTCATGTTTCTTTCGAAATCATGGGTCTAATTAGTTACTTGTTACTTGTAATATATAATCCTCTTTCTAAGATGTGGGTATTTTTCTCCTTCGCACTTCACAACCAAATCTCAGATCGAAGAATTCCTCGCCTCAGACGTGATATTGCAAGCCTTCTCCAACTTGGTCGCAACTCATCTCTTAAATGCCGATGAAACTATTCATCACCTTGATTAGATCTATGCTAACACGGGATAAGAATCCTTTCGTCAGAAAGAGGAGAAACCTCTCTGAGCCATTAAACCTGATACTTCATCAAACTATCCTAAACCATGCAAGTTAGTGATTTATTTGAGTAATTCGAAAGTCTTTATTAGTTCCAAAGTATTAGTCTACCATACTCATAAAGAACTGCTCTATACCCTCAGGATTCTCCATCTTTGTGTCATGCAATGGGCCTCCTGGAAATCAGAGCAAGATACAATACTTCATTGGGTACACTCGCACTAGTACTTGAACAATTAAGTTTAAAAATAATACCAATCAAATAAATTCAAGAATTATAACTACGGCGTTCTTCCACTTTGTGCAAAAATAACAATCATCATCGACCCATTCCTAGAGGGAGCTCAACCTTTCAAAAATGGTTTACTCATATCAATGACTAACTGATCAGGAAAATTCATTGAAATTGTAAACGAACTGAAATAAATGGACTTAAGAAATTTTCCAAACTCCATTTTATTTAAAACAATAATGTTATATAAATTTTACAAAGAATCCAACCCTAAGTCGCACATCGCTCATTACTCAACTTCAGAAAATCAAAAGAAAAACTAACTAAAAACTACGCTCAAACTAAATCTACTAAAAGAAAATAAAAGAAAAATAAAAGAGAAAAAAATAGTATACAAAGAGTCTTCAACTACCCAAAGAGGTCCCAGAATCGACGGCCGCGCACAAATGCCCTAGATGTGTCTGTTTATAAACTTTCCAATATCAATGCGACTTCACAAATGTGTCAGGATCCCCAAATTTATTTGTCTAAATTGGTCGCTCGCATGACATATTAATTCTATCGCGATGTTTTTAGTCTTTGTCGCCGCTTCGTCGCGAAGATGCGCTTTTGTCAGACCTAGCTTCTTCCGAGCTTTTTCGATTCTATCAATGCATTTCTTGATAATGTCGCGACATAGTTTTGATGCAGCAGTCTTGTTCTTGTCGTGACAGGAATATCTTGTGTCGTGACACAAAATTTGTTCTACCCAGCTCTTTATACACTTCTGCCTATGGAAACCATCGCGACATAATTTTCTTTATCGCGACAAAGCATTTTTCTTCATTAGTTCACTCGTCATGACAGATTTCTCGTTCATTAAGATCAACCTGGTCAGCGATTACGCTTTTCTCTTTTGTCCCGACAGACTTTTTTTCTCTGGTCCTTATCGCTGGCTAAGCTGTTTGTTGGGACATAGAAATCTTTGTTGCGACAAACATTGACTCAAGCACTCATTTCTTTCAATTTTTTAACATGACGACTTTCTTCTATCGTGACGTAATTCTATCACTTATAGCTTTTATTGTCGCAATCGAAAAACTTCTTTGTCGCGAATACGTAGATTCTTCCTTCAATTATTCATTATGGTGCAACATGAATTTCTTTGTCGCCATTCCTCTTGTATTTCTCTTCAACTTCTTGTCGCGACATAGAATTCCTTGTCACTACAGAGTTCACCTCAATCTCATGTTTTGTTTGTCGCGACAGAAATAATCTTTTCTCGTGACAACATTCTGTTGCTCTTTGTTATGAACTCTGAATGTTATGTCGCGACAGATTTTTAAAATGCTTCCTTGAGCTGGTCCCATGTTGAAAACATTATTGCAACAAAACAACACTTGTCACGGCTGACTTGTGTTATATCCTTGCCATTTTTTGTCACGACAGAGTTCATATGCTAATCTTCATGCTTTTATGTTACGACAGAGTTAGGATTGTCGCGACAAAGTTCCTTTGCCATTTGCCTTAATCATTGTCGCAATAGAGTTAAGAGTGTCATGACAGTCTTCTTTACATTCTTCTTTAGCAATGTCAATGATTAAACCTTGTCGCGATAGCGATTCTATTTCTGCCTTGAGTTCAGCCTGGACTTTGTTGCGACATTCATCTACTGGCTGCGACATAGTTCTTTTGGTCTACTTGAAATTCTATCGTGACACACAAATACTATGTCGCGACAAAGAATGCTACATTTTCCACGTTTTTTCTTCTTTTCTGTTGGAATTATCTCCTTTTTCAATTAAAACCTACAAAACACAATGTTAGTGAATATATCATAATTTGGCATTAAAATAGATCTGAAACAACTAAAAATATGCCATAAAAATGGATTAAAAATAGATGAGTTTAGGACTCGTCAAATTCCCCCAAACTTAAAGTTTTTTTTGTCCCCAAGCAAAGAAAATAAAATTTTGTTTGTCCTCAAACAATTTAGCTTTTATTTTTAATGACATTTTTCTATTGAATCCACAATTGGGCAGGAAAAATAAGTCAGTTGTACAATTATTTCTAAAAGTGTTTCCTGGGCCTAGAATCAATAGGATTTTCAATTAAGTTCACCGACTGTACAAATAATTCATATAGTGTAAACAATTGAATCATTCAACTCAGCTAGAGTGTGTGTTGGTCTTCCTCTTTTCCTTGCATTAGTTAATCTTCTAGGATAATACTCAGTTAGCATGCTTCTCTTTCATTCTTAAAGTCCCATATGCTTGTTTGTCATATTAATCTCCACTAGTGTAAGCATATCATCACCTTCAGGATCAAATAGGTCTTTTAGGCTTGTAATGTGTGGCCTGTGTAATTGGGTAGATAATTGGACAATTTAGGTTCAATTTTACCCAGACTTTATTGACAACTTAACACTCTTTCCTTTATTATGCATCCTTTATTTCTCTTGATTTCAATTTTCTAACATTCACATAAGGTTTTGTGCATCTTTCTCGCATATTCTAGCGTGGTATCCTTTTTTTTTCATCGAATTACACTGTGACTCTAACTTCTTCCTTATCTTTGAAGCTTTTTCTTTTAACTTTTCATCTCTCAATTGTTTATGGAATGGTGCAATGTTTTTCCTTTTTAAGCTTTCTACCACCCTTATTGAACTTTAGGTTAAGAACTCCCATACCGCTTGGTATTAGGGATACTAGTGTCAACACCCCTAAGAACTTAATTGTTCAAGAGAGGAAGAAGACCAAACTCACTCTCCCTGATATTTTTCTTTAACATCTTTCTTAATTCTCTTTATCTCTTCTCATCTCAATTAATTTTTCTTTCTCAACCTTTTATCATTCTCTACAACTTAAAATAATATTCCCCTAAACTTGTCCTTTTCCGTCATTGATGTTTGTCTCAGAATCTGAGCAAATAAGGGTTTTTTAATTAGATTATTTAAGGAATTGGCTTCTCATTTGCTGTTTGACATTTATTTGAGATTGGCTATAGGCTCAAATAAGAAACTAGTGTGTATGCTTATGCATATCATAAGTAGCTCAGCGCTCAAACTTCCAATGATGGCCTATATCATTTCCATTGTGGTATTGCCTAGCATTTCGCCTCTCTCGACTAATAATCCAACAAGTTCTAGGACATTTGAGAGATTAATGATAGATCACAGAAGATGTCCTTCCTAATCTTGGCACAATTTGTTTCGCAGCTACTGTTGACTATGTGCAGTTTATCGATTTTCATAACCAAATTGTTTACAAAATATAATTATAGTCTTATATGTTCCATCAATTTATTAAAACCTTCCTTATTCTTGAAGTTCAACCACATAATTATCCTTACAACTTTCCTTTCAATTCATCTCATCCTACCCCATTAAATCTATCAAATTGTTTGTTTGGTTTTGTGGATATGTTGTTGTGTTATTTAATGCGCTAGTAATCGCTTTCAAAAATACCCGGTAGAATTTTATAATAGTTTTATTATATATTCTGGTGCGAATCAGCCAAACTTGGCTTTTCTAAAACCGATAAATCGAAATGTGAAAGGAATATGTGAGCATATGATTAAATATTATATGCTAAAATGAGAAATTGATTGAACCCGAAATAAACCTAAGTGAAAAAAAGTATAAATTTGGAAATTCTAAAATAAGCACTAAGGGTCAAATGATAAGCTTAAATGCTAATGTGAAATAAATGATAAGTGAATGTGCAAATAAGGAGACTAGTGCTTTAAGGAGAAAATGGAAAATGGATTTAATGAGGAAGCCAAACATGGCCTTATAATGAATAAGAGACTTAAGACCACATTTGGTCTTGGAAATATCAGGCCAAAAAACATTTTAAGAGTGAGAGAGAAAGCTGTGGTTTTGCAAGAAGAAGTGATTTTGGTGGGAGAGATCATCCCCATTTATGGTTTCCTAAGTGATCAAGCATCTTCGGTGAAGAAGATTCAAAGGGATTTAAGGCAAGAACCAAACCCTAGATTTCTAAATGATGTTTCGTTAGAAAAACCTCTAATCCATCCATGGGTTTTGCTCATGGTTGGTTTAGGATGTTATTGGGAGTGATTTCCATGATTTGTTTTAGGATTTTGGGGATTTTTGGAGAAAAATCGCAAAAGAGCAAGAAAAAACCTAGGCACATCGGGCTCCTACGCCGCAGCGTAGGGAACCCACGCCACGTCGTAGACCCACGCCACAAAGATGGATGCCTGGCCGGGCGAGGTGCCGAGGTGGCTTGATGCGCCAAAGATAGCAAGAGCTATGCCGCGGCAGGCCATCGCTCACGCGAACAAATTTCGATTTTTGTTTCCGAACACCTCAGATTCGTGACACCGATAGTTTGTTGACCCTAATAAAGGATTAATATGGGTTCAAACAAGGATAAAACTAAATGAAAATGTATCAGACTTCGTTACAAATAGTTTGTCGCCGACGAGTTCGCTCGCGTACTTAGTGTCTTAACCCAAGACCGCAATCTAAGATTAATCGTCATTCACTAAAAATGTATAATAATTGTTTATCCACTAAGAGTGGCGTGATTGTTATTCACTAGGACTAGTGAGGATCACTCAACCTAGAACGAGATCGATGGGAAGGAAATGAGATCCGATAATCCTATTTGTTCATCACCCTATCTTCATTTCAAGTGTTTATAGTTACCAAATAAATCTAAAATGATTATATGGAATGAGTGTATCTTTTGAAATGATATTTTTGAAAGTGCAAATGGATTTGAAAATGATATTTGAGAAATGCGTTTGACGATTAATCGCATGTGAGTGATTAACGAATCGTAAATAAGTGGTCGATTCTGACATCTTCAATTGAATCGATATATCAAACGACCAACATGGCGGATGCAATTCAATCGCATCCATCATGACTGCATATTATATTGTTAAAATGTCCCACTTGGCGGGATGCACCAATCAACATCTGTCATGATGGCGTATGGCATTTTTAAATGACCACTTGGAGGGATGCATCAATCGGCATCTGTCATGATGGGAGACCGAAATGATTAAATGTGTAAGCACATTACCGAATGACAAAAAGGACGGGATTCATCGAATGGAATCCGTCATGAATGTGAATTGTATAGACAAAGTGAAATAACAAACTTTGATGAGTGTAAATGGGATTTGTAAACTAAATACATCCTTGGGAGTATATGTTTAATCTCATGATTTGATTTAAGTAAATTGAAAGCATGTGAAACTGCATATTTTGATATGATCAATGATTTGTAAAGTGAAAGCATGTGAAAGTGAATAATCATGAGTATAGTTTGATATAAAAGGCATGTTTTTATGATAAATGCATTTCATGTTAAACTGAAAATTGGAATATAAATGTATAGAACCACTAAGCATGAAAATGTTTAGCTTATAGTTTTTACTTTTATGTTTCAAGTAAACAGAGCATAAGTAAGATCAAGAAGCACGTAGTCATAGAGAAAGTCATGGTATAAGTATATACCCCGTCATATGCATATCATTTCTTTTTGAACATGTGACATTTTGTGAACAAAAGAGTTAAACTCTTAACTATTGTTTTGTATATCTTTTTGTAAAGGCATGATATGCCATTTTGTTAACGAATTGTATAAGAGTAAATGTTTTGGGCCTACCATTTGAAATGCTTCCGCGTAATTGAAAACCCTAAAACGAAATGACATAAATAAAATGTTTTGATAAGATAAATGAAACTGGGCCTGAGTAAACTCGGCCCAGCTCTGACTACCTGTCGGGCCGAATTCTGGTCGACACTTTTACAAAAACAAAAACAAAAACAACCAAATGAAAAGTAAATAAAAAGAATTAAATGAGCATCCCATAACCGGTTCGGATCTGCCAATCGGGTTGGACCGGAAAGGAGTGCTACAGTTAGAATGTTCATTTAGATCAACAATTCAGTTCAAAGAAATGTAACATAGCAACAACTCAATTCCATCAACAATTCAACTCCACCAAAAAATTCACAAATCATTTAGCAATTCCAACCAGGAAATTTGGTTTCTCATTTATTCAACTAAGTTATTTACCACAAGTCAAAATTTTCAATTTCTTAAACTCAAAGGAAAGAAAATTTAAACAAAAACAAACAAAGAAATGCAAAATAAGAGCGAACACCAAGCTATGAAAGAATTTTTCTATTTATTGAATTTTTCATGACGGGATATTAGGTACAAGAGGAAAAGTGGATGGAAGAGTGGTTCATTGTTTACTTTAAAGCCTTTTCCCTTGGTCAGCTCCATTCTTAAATATTCTTCAACTTCCTACTAGGTTATTTCTTTTTCCCACAGACTAGGTTTTATTTAACTAAAGGCTTTACAAGGTTCAAAAGATCTTTCTTCCTCTGGGGTACGGTTAGAGAAGGGTATTGGTGGGTTTGTTACACCCTAAGGGACTATTGTGTAAGGGACACTGTCTGAAATTCTGATTTGTGGCAGTGACACTTTCTTCTTGCTCGAGATTGTCTTCATAGCCCAATCTAAAATCTTCACATTGCTTTCTATCAGTTCTCGTTGCCTTTTAGCTAATGATTCCAGGAGTGTCCTGTTGTTGACTTGCTCGTAAGTCATTAGGCAAAAACTTTCTTTGCAATGTATTTAATTATCTAACCAATTCTTGTCCCTTGGATTCTAGGCATGCCTTTAAGGTATCATTTCTTATCCTCCAACATTTTCATGTTTTCTCGCTTCCGCCTCTAGAAAGCCACTTCTCTATTCCTTATCACTATTCTCCATTCTGTATCCCATTTTTCCAATTCTTCATCTCTTTGTTTGAATGCCTCTTCCAGATTCTGATCCCTTCTTCTAAGCTCTGCATCCATATATTCATCCCTGAGCTGAAGTTGGATTTGTAGCTGATTATTCCTCTCTTGCATCTACTGTTTCAGAGATTCTAACATCTCCATCAATTCTGTGTCATTACCCTAGTGCCCTGAACGTTCAGATCGTTCCTGATGGATTTCTCTAGGTCCGAGAGATTAATGCTTCTAGATGGGGCTTGTGCTCTAAATTCTTGTTACTTGGGGTGGACTTTCCACTCGGTGATCGCTCATTGCATCTCGCATTCCCTTCTTCTTCCATCTCTATTTCTTTCTTTTCCTCTGCTTGGGGACCTTCGCCACCCGGGCCAAGGTCAAAGGGGATGCCCTAGGGTATGTTTCTTCTTTTCCCATTCTTCATCTACTCCAGAAGGCAAAGGTCGTGATTAGCCGGGTGTGGAATCAGCCCCATTTCTTTCGAGTAACTCAGATAGAATTCTCGACAATCTCTCCCACATTGATTTTGGTACTCTTCGCCATCGCATAAAAAGAGACTGCCATTCCTTCTTATTGTGCTGAGATGCTTTGATGGAAAAAGGACCGAGCTAATAAAATAGAACCATAACTTAGTCTCTTCTGTTAAATCACCTATGGAAATGGATTCATAAAGGGTTTTCTTTGTTGCCTCCCACTTTCCTTTTCCGGCTATTAGTAGGTCCACTATCTTCTGGTACTGCCCTTTAGTCGTCACGCCGACCTCGCCAAGGCGAACGAGCACGAATCAGATGGGACTTTTACTTGCTTTTTCAAACATTGGTGGGCCCAAGTCTTATAACTGAATCAAAATATCATATTCAAAGATACAACCGTAGTGGTGTTTACAATGTCAATACATACAGTCCTGAGTCCCATTTACAAATACATAAAAAAAAAACTGTACATTTACATTTACATGATCAGAGTGCAAAACCTACTGGTAATGAACCCCTACTAGTGTGCTGGCACAATAGTATTTGGAAGATCGCGGACGTCCTCCTCTCGTACTCAATGCATTAAAACCCGTGCTGCTTTACGCTGGGAAACATATGACGTATACGTTTACACATGCATCAATACTCTTTTTTAGTAAGCATGTATCAAAGCAATGCAGATATACAAAGAGTGTATATCAAAATTTATCATGAATCACATAACAAACTATACACATAAATTTGCAATTTATAGCGTACTTTATAATTTGTTCTGATATCCCGAAGGAGTTAATAAGAGCTTATACTTGTACTAGAGGTACCCGCTTAAGATTTCACATAACTTATACTTATATAGAGGTACCCGTAGGCACTACAAAACTTATACTTGTTCAAAGGTACCCGTTGATTAGTACCCAAATAGTGCAATTTTGAGCCTTGTTTATAGCTGATTTTATGCGTTTTTTGTGTACTAATCGACTTCAATAACTCAATTGATACATTGGGTCCCGGCTTTATTACTAATCACATTTTGTAGCTATTTTTAGTAGTTTTGCAGGTCAAATGCCTCATATTTCCTCAATTCGATTCAAACACGATGAACCGTGAGCCGACCAAGATGCATGATCAAACTGTAAGAAATTTGGAGCAAAATATCAAGAGAGGGAGCTCAAGTGAGTTTTGCCATAAAGTTCGCAACTCGTAAATCCCTCGCAGTTGCGACTTTCGCGAACCTCGCGAACACCGCTTCACCTCGTACTGCTGACCGCTAATTCGCCTCGTGGTTTTATACAAGTTTGCCCTCATGTAATTTTGGTTCTTTAAAACATTGTTGTAATTTCCTTATACTGAGCACCTATATAAGCTCAGTCTGCTTGTAATCAAATCAACTTTTTCACTCCATCAATCAATCAAGGAAATTTGGCACGAAGCTTCCTCTCCCTCTGCTGTTGGTGATTTTCTCTTCTTCTCCCTTCACTTTCTTGCACTTTTCAGAATAAACACCCCTTGATGATGACAAATCAAGGGATGTTTCAGCTAAACTCTCGATCCTTGAAGGAAGGCCATTGGGGTGCTGATTTTCAGTTTAGCCGCATGTTCTCATGTTTTCATGTGTATGTGATTTAAGGGTATTTCAGGCTCCCGTTTCACTCCAGTTAAAATCTCCTAGGCATGTTTTCCTAATGTGGAGCACAAGCTTGTCTGGGCACTTTCACCAGATCTACGATGCTCAGCTAGTCGGCCTTATTAGTTATCAGGTAGTAGGGTTTTTTGAGATATGTTACATTGTTAGTGGACATTTATGCTCTGCTAATCAAATGCCATCTTCAAGAGGAAAACTCTAGGGTCTAGGTTTTAAAGCTGCCGAAATGACTAGAGCAGTCATGCTCCCCAACGTCGGTGAGAAGACTGCAGCACAGCTGCCTAAGCAACCTGTAACTCCTAGCTGCGGGCCCGAGACTTCAAGGAGTTCTCTTAACTTTTATCAGCTATTTCATTTTCAGCCATTCACACACACTATTTTTCACAAACCCTTAAATTCAACGAGAAAACACCATTTTCAATGTAATCGGTAACTTTCTCACAAAGAAAACTCCATCCCCGTGTTCAACCCTGTAGCCACTATACCGCAGCTTCAAGCACGTCAAGAGTAGGAATTTAGGTTATAAATTTTGTTGATTCCGAACACCTACTTGGCCAAAAACGAATCAAATGTATTTGATTCGTGCCACAATAAGGTGATCCTAAATAAACAAAATTTATATCCTAAATCATACTGTCGTAGCAGAGCTACTCCAGTATAGTGGCTCTAGGGTCGAACACAAGGATGGGTATTCTTCGTACAAATTGATTTGAAGTGATTCAAAATGGTGAATTTCAGTCTGGATTTTAAAATTTTGTAAAAACAGGGGTGCTGCTCGATCACAGTCGAAACTAAAATAAAAAATATAAATAACCCTTTGAAGTGTTCTGCCACCGGTTTAGGTTTTAAGGCAACCAACATGTCCCTGTCTTTTTCCTGGGCTGGGAGGACGACATATAGTCATTTCCCGAACTCCGATCTTCATTCGGGCTTTAAAACCTAAACCCTAAAATTTCCTTCTTGAAACATAGCATTTAACCTGGCATAAATGTGTCCTTAATCTGAGAACATATCTCAAAACCTATCCTACAATAACTAATAAAAACAACTAATCGGATAACAAAGGATCTAGTGATAAGCATCCATCAACCAAAAAAGTCGCTTAAATACACGTTAGCTAGGGTGTGCTTAAGAGATTTTAAACCTAGATTGAGAGAAATAGAACATAAACACCCATAATGTGTGCGTTAAAAATAGAGAACCGTGAGTTACCTCCAAACCCTAGCCCGCAGCCCTCCTCTTCAAGGAGGAAGAGGTCTAGCGCAACCATCCGAGTCATTAATCCCCGAGGAGTGTTCGCAAATGAGAAAGGAGAGAAGAAAGAAAATGGGAGAAAATGAAGCAGCGGGGAAACTACCGCCCACCGTCTCTCTATTGCCGAAGTGATTGAATGTTACAAACCTTGACTCCAGCTTATATACGACTCAGAGCAAGGGAAATTACAAAAAAACTGAAACTAAAAGCTATTACAAGGACAAAATGAGAAGAAACAAAATTGCAAACAAAAAACAACAAAAGCGTGAAGTAAGGTAGGGAGAACAAAGGTCGGGCTGTGCGACTATGGTGGCCGAGGAACAGTTATAGCAGACAATTTCTCAAACGTGCGAAATTTTGTCAGGCTCCATTATTGCATTTCGCTTCTTTCCTTCCGTCCCGACCGCAATGCCGAAGGCTTGACTCAACTCTCGTACTGATCACCAACAATTTCGCATAAATAGCTCCAGAAAACCGCAAAATTTGTCAGCTGTAACACGACGCAGAATAGTGTGGACCTTACTGTGCAAATCGAAGATTACGCCGATTAGCAAACACAAAAAGTGTCAAAACCGAAAATAAATAAGGTTCAAAATAGCACTTTGAGTACTAATCAATTCGTAGGTACATTCAAAGCAGAATGATGTATTTTACTTTACTCTTATTCGTCATTCAGATTCTTATCATACAACCTGCTTGGCCTACCTGCACTCAAGAATAAGAAATGAGGTGATAAAGACAATAAGTGTACTCCAAAGGCATAATTACAGATCGAGCTCCCGTAGCATAAGCAAGAGCCGGCACTGACAGAGAGTGTCGTCAGACTAATCAAAAGACACAAAGGCTAAATGTTCGCATTCAATCGAGAAGATCAGCACTAAATGTGCCGGCTAATCTACGAGAATGTCGTCAAAGACTAATCAGAGAGTACCGAAGTACTATACGTGTCTGCCCACGTAACAGAGGTGCCGTGTCATTCAATATCTAGTCTTAAGCAGTCCTATAATTATATGTGTTCAGGAACTTACTATCTTATCATAGAGGCATTAAGTTTGGTTAACAACAAACTCGCTCTTCACCGGGGGAGTGGCGAGAGTACTGCCTAATTTTTCTTTCCTTTTCCTTATAAACATGAATGGACCCTTTATAATTTTTATAGGGACCTTATTGGTCCAATAGACAAGTTCTCAGAGCAACAGAAAAAAAAAAAAAAAAAAAAAAAAAAAAAAAAAAAAAAAAAACCCATCAAAATTGGTCATGTCAGAACAAGGTTACGTCACGCGCACCGAGGTCGTCCTAAGCCACCTCTCTGGCCATGCCACGGGGAGGGCATGCCACGCCTTGGCGGCCCACGCCGCACGTGGGATCCCTACGCCAAGACAGACCCCGAGACCGTCATTTTCATTTTGTCTATTTTTCAAGAAATCCAACCAAAAACCCCAAAATAATCCAAAAGCATCACCAAAAACAACTCCTAAATGTGTTCTAACCCAACCAAAACCAAACATAGAGATTGATTAGGATTTTTCCAAACCAAAACTCAAATACTTGTAAGTTAGAAGCAATTTCCTAACACCCAAATGTATCCTACATCATAAACCAAGAATCCATACTGCAAGGGAGGATTCCATGCTCACCTTATACAAAATAAGGTTTTACCAACCAACTCTTAACAAATCTAAGGTTAGGATGAATTCCTAACTACACCCTATAAAATGAGACAAACTAGTATCCATACAAAACCCATAGGGATCCATACACAAATAGTTTCCATACCTTCTTCTTTTTCTTCTCTTTCCTTTCTCTTTCACAAGTGGTAAAAATGTTGATCAACAAGGTCGTCGCTTGATGCAGCTAAAGAAGATAAAGAAAAGGAACCGGAAAGAATTGTGATTAAAGAAGATATGATGATGAAGAGCATGCCTCCTTCATTTCCTCAAGCACTAAGAAGAAAAAAGAAGGTGAGCAACCAAACTGAGATTCTTGAAGTGTTGAGGCAAGTGAAAGTCAACATTTATCTTTTAGACATGATTAAGCAAGTCCCGACATATGCCAAGTTTTTAAAAGACTTGTGCACGGTGAAAAGGGGGTTGACTATTGATAAAAAGGCTTTCTTGACAGAATAGGTGAGTGCCATCATCTAATGAAAAACTACGATGAAGTACAAAAACCAGGGTGTTCTACTATTTTAGTGTATATTTGAGGAATTTGTGTGGAAAAGGCACTAGATTTGGGGGCTAGTGTCAACCTATTACCCTTCTTAGTTTAAAAGGGGACTGAGAATCGGGGTTTCACCACTGGCAAATTATCTCTCGGCAACAAGTCGTTGAAAATTCCTAGCGCACCGTCATGATGTTTTGGTGCAAGTAGACAAATTCTACTACCTAGTGACTTCATGTCTCTACATTGAGCCGCAGCGTGGATCCAATTATGTGCCCATCATCCTTATAGCCATTCGCTACCTCAAATGCAAATCATAAATTGTCGAAATGAGGAATGCAATTTTTACATTTGGGAACATATATTGAACTCAATATCTTTCACCTAGGCAAAAAGCCTGTGCACCTAGAGGAAGAGGGTCTAGAAGAGGTATGTCTGATTGAAACCATTGTGGATGAACATCCAACAAAGAAGAATCGGTAGAAGATTTGATGTGAGGAATTATGTGAGTTTTCTCAAGATCCTAAAATGAAACCTCGAATTATTTGTTGCTTATGGCTCTGAAAAGAGAGAAGAAATTCTCCCCTTGTCAAGGCCGGGAGGACAGTGGAAAGAAAGAAGATAAAGAATCCCAAAAGCTTGATCTTAAGCCCCTCCCCACAGAACTGAAATATGCATAGTTAGAGGAAGGTGGCCAATGCCCTATTGTCATTTCCTCATCTCTGAATGCCTCACAAGAGGACAATTTGCTTGGAACCCTCAGGAAGTGCAAACAGACCATTGGATGGAAAATATCATATTTAAAGGGGATTAGCCCTTTGGTTTGCACTCATCACATCTACATGGAGGATGAAGCTAAACCAATGAGACAACCACAAAGATGGTCGAATCATACGTGCAAGAGGCATTGCGTGTCAAGTGCCGGTTGTTATTGTGCTCCATGATTATTTACCCTATTTCCGGGAGGTCCCCGGTGAGCTCCCACTCAAGTCGTACTAAGAAGTCGAGGCACTATTGGTACAATGAAAAGGGGGGATGATATGCCTACCGCCTTACCACGTCGAGGGTGCAGATTATCGAAGACTAAATGTAGTGACGCGAGCAATCACTTCCTTTGTCTTTCTATCGATCAACTTCATAGAGTTTCCGGGCATCCATTTTATTGTTTTTTAGATGGGTATTCCGGATACTTTCAAATAGATTGCATACACCAGAGAAAACTACCTTCACTCATCCATTCGGGAACTTATGCCTATAGAGAATGCCTTTTTGGCCTTCGCAATGCACACATGCAACGCTCCAAAGATATATGCTCAGTATTTTCAGTTATATGGTGGAGCTGATATGGAAGTATATATGGATGATATCACTATATATGGGGTACTTTTGGAGGAGTGCTTAACCAACCTTGAAACCTGTTTCTCCGTGAATGCATTGAAAAACTTGGTGCTTAATCGAAAAATGTCATTTATGGTGAATCAAGAATTGTCTCAAGTATGTCATCTCCTGTAATGGAACGAGGCCGATAAGGCCAAAGTTGATTTTATTTCCAAGCTACCACCTCCTACAAATGTCAAGGCAGTAAGGCAGTTCCTTGGCCATGCTGGCTTTTACAAGAGGTTTATTAAGTATTTCTTAAAAATTGAAAAACCCCTCTATGAGTTGCTGGAAAAGGACTCTAAATTTTTTTCGGGATGAGTTCGTTTTAGTCAAGGACTCATAACCACACCGACCACTACACCGAGTAGCGAGCACTCCAACCTGCGCCCCTTCAAGTAATGTGTGATGCTAGTGGGATTTTTCATCTGGGCAGCTGCGTAGGAATATGGGAAGCCTTATGTGGTTTATTATGCAAGCAAGACTCTGAATGAAGCTCAAAGTAATTACACAACCACGAAAAAGGAACTGTTAGCAATAGTCTATGCCTTGGACAAATTCTGAGCTTACTTGGTGGGGTCAATCATTATTATATTTATGCACCACTCTCACCAAGCACTTTAACCAAGCAAGATGCTACGCAAGGCTTATCGTGTGGTTCTACTCCAGAATTTAATCTCCAAATCAAAGACAAGAAAGGGTAGAGAATGTAGTGGAAAATCATCTCCAATGGGATCATAGTCATGACTCCCATAGTCCTCCTAATGATGAATTCCCAAAGAGCCCCATTGCTTAGAGAATGCCCCGGTATGAGCATATCACTAATTATTTAGCAACAAGGAAAATCCTAAATGAATGGAGTTACGTGACAAGAAATACTTCTTGGCCAAAATTCATTCCCATATCGGGAGGAGCCACTGCTCAAATATTACGCATCAAATCATTGGGGAGGTGTGTGCCCGAAGGAGAACAACAGGATTCTCGGCCACGCTGCCACGAAAATGTTTACGAGGTCATTTTGCTTCGCAAAAGACTGCTATGAAGGTATTGCAATCCATTTTTTATTGGCCTTCCCTTTTCAAATATGCGTATGCTATGTGCCGAAGTTACAATCGATGCCAAAGACTCAGGAAGCTTTCTTGTCGTAATATGATGCCCTTAAACCCAATTCTAGTAGTTGATTTATTCGATGTTTAGGCATTGATTTCATAAAGGCCATTCCCTACGCCTTTCAAGTATTCAGATATCTAGTGGGGTTGGATTATGTGTCCAAGTGGGTCGAGAAGTAATTCTTTGTAAACCAATGATCATGGGGTGGTGCTTAAATTTCTAAAGGAGAATGTCTTCTTCAGATTTGGAGTGCCAAAATCCATAATCAGTGATGGAGGTACCCACTTTTACAACAAACCTTTTGAAACTCTCCTGGCTAGATATGGTGTGAAACACAAAGTGGCCACCCCTTACCATCCTCAGACCAATGAGCAAGTTGAGCTTGCTAATAGGGAGATCAAGACTATCTTGATGAAAGTGGTTAATTCCAACAGAAAAGATTGGTCCCTCAAGTCACGGACTCCACTATGGGCATGGTGACAACTTTCATTCGGATGTCCCCTATCGTCAGTTTGGCAAAGCATGCCACCTCCCAGAGAAATTGAATACAAGGCACGGGGTGGACAATTAAAAGCTCAACTCGATTGAGGAGAGCCTACCAAAAGGTTTCTCGACCTCAACGTAGTCAGAAGAACTCCGTGACCGATGCCTACCTCATCTAAGAATTGCGAAAGAAAAGTCTAAGAAATGGCATGACCAAATGATAGCTCGAAAAATTTTCCATCAAGGAGATCAAGTTTTGCTCTATGATTCAAAGCTCCACATATTTCCGAAAACTCAAGTCGAGGTGGACTGGCCCCTTCACAATTCATCAAGTTTATCCCGATGGGGCAGTGGAAATCAAGAGCTCGAAGGACAATTGAATTTTCAAAGTGAATGGCCACCGCAATCCTTATGCGCCCCTTCACAAATGTGACAAGGAGATCTCACCCTTTGAGCCTCCACCCTAAAAAGGTGCTCGTGGACCTAATCCCTTAGATTGCAAAGTCCACTTCTTTTTGTTTAATCTTCTATTTTATTTTATTTTCATTTATTTTCCCTTTTTCTTTTGTTTTTTTTTTCAAAATTTTTCTTCATTTTGTTTTTCATTTCATTTTCATGCTTTTTATTAGATTTTCCTGTGTTATTTTTGCAGGGCGTGCTAAACTCCTGAAGCAGGGAACCACAAAATCATTTTGTAGGAAATTTGGCAAGAGTCACGAAATTTCACAACCCCTGCGAAATTTCGTAGGGTCACCCACTAATGTGACTTTCTTCCCCGCTCCATTCTAATTCTTGCAACCAGCCTCGCTTTACTCCTAGGCCTCGTTTTCTTTCCTCCACCCCACATTCATCGCCTCCACAAGCCCCGCCCCCGCCCATTTTTTATCCCCCTCCCAAACCCCTTCATCCCCATCCTTTTAATAAGAACCCCCCTACTAAAATCCACTCCCCATTCCCGAATCCTCCTCATGAACCACTCCCTCTCCTCAAGCCCTCATCCACCACCGGCTATCAATGGCTGGCACTGGCTGAGGTCGTGATTTATCGCTTATAAGTGGCAGGCTGAAGCTTGGGTCCCCATCTTCCCGTAGATACCCTCCCCGTCGAGGTAGATCCACGAAGAGATCCTCCACAAGACCAGCAACCTCCCGCAACCCCTACTCAGAGCCACCTCTTACTATCACCACTTCCACGCTCTCGACCTAGTTCCCCGCTCCATCAAGCATTCCATAGCCCACTCCTCATCTCAAATTCTACTACTCCAAACACCCTCAGCCTCTCTTCCCCAACAAGGGCATCATTCATCATCGTCAGATTTTCTTGCCATCATGGTCGTTGTCCACAATTTTGCAACTACATCCCAATCCTTCTTATTGCAATAAGCCGCATGGTCGAGCTTGACGGCTCACACCGGTCGTCCCGTCGTAATACGCTTGTCCCGCTTCACCATACACAGCCATCCTTGCTAAGATTCAGCACCAACTAGGCTTGCCACCTATCCCTCTCACTCCACCAGCAACAGCCACGGGATCATCAATTATACCACCTGCAGCTCCAACAATTATCCCAATTCCATGCACACAAATTTCGCTCCACCAACTCGGCTTCTATCCTTCAAGCCCCGGCCAGATACACTGTGAGGAGGATGCAGAGGTTTCACCCTCCATGACTACTTGAGGAGGTATCACTTCCTTCATTCAATTTCTGCTCCAAACCCATTAAGGACAATGTCATATTCAGCTGGGGGGAGAGTTAATGAAGGAAGTACCATTTATGCTTTCGAAACAAGTCCTGCTTTGCTTTAGCTTCGAACGACTTACTAGTTTTTTTTCCTTACAAGCATACATATGTTTTCAGTTTTTAACACATGTTTTAGTTATTGTTTTTCATTTCTCACTTACATAATTTATTTTTATTTTTTTTTTTTTGTAATGCTCAACTTCTATATGAGAAATCGAGTCTTGTCCCAATACTATTGATGTGAGACAAAGTTTTTTCTTATTTGAGTTGATGATCTCATTAAATTCTTTCTTGTCTTCAAATTTTGTTTCTTCCACTTTGAACCAACCACACACCGTGCACACATTGTGCTCAATTATGTCGAAAAACTGCCTTGCCTCCTAAACCCAAAGAAAAGTAAGGTACTTAGCATTAATCTTCACAGCTTCTTGCCTGGGACTTCAATAAAAGACCAATGAGTCTTTCAACCAAAAAAAGAAAGAAAGAGAAAAAGAAAGAAAAAAATTTGTGACACTTGCCTTGAAACTCGAGCACGGTCCAAGGGGTATATGACGAAAGTCTTTAAAGCCCAGTTCCCTAAACCAACTGGTTAGGAGTCACCGACTTTGTTGCTCGTTACACTGGTGGATAGGTGGAGTTTAGCAATTTTTAGGTGCTGAAGTTTCGAGCTTATTATTAAAAGTCCCGTAAACCCGAAGAGTTAATGGTCAGAGAACTTATGACTCGCTGCCCTAAACCTTAATTTGTTAGGAGTCACCTGCACCCTGCTACATGGACAATTATGAATGTGATTCCCTCCTCATAGCACCCCTATAACATAAAAAGAGTTGTGAAATAAAAGTGGGTCCTCATATATTAAGGTTAGTTAATTTGCTATGTATAAGAAAAGAACTAGGTTAGAGGGAGAGTACAGTTTGGCAGACTATGTTTGAAAGTTAATCAGGTTAACACTTAGCTTTTTATGGAAGGTTTCAGGTTGTTTATCTAGGAGTTGACACTCTTTTGACACTTGAATATGCTTAGCACACACTCAAATTCGAGATAGTTTCGGGGTAAGATGTTGGTGAATTTTAATAAAGTCGATGCTATCCCCTCATTTTATTTGCAAACCATTTTTTGTATAGATATATATATATATATATATTTCATCTTGTTTTTTATTGCTTTATTCTTCCTTCATTGCTATGGACTAGCAATGTGTCGGCCGGGGGAGTGATTACTACCCAACAAGGTTATTTCCATACTCTTAAAAGTCCTGAGTTTTCAGCACTTTTTGCGTAGCACCACCAAATCGACCTAGTTTCTGGGCACGTTGATGACCTAGCAATGCTTCTAATCAATTTTATAGCTGTTTTTATAGTTTTCACATACTATAAATATTACATAGGGATGCGTACTTCAAGCATGAAGAAATCAATTAACTCGTAGTCGCAAAGCAGAAGACAAAGGAGAAGACATGCAGAGAAGAAGAAACCCTCACTACAAATTTCGCAGGGTTGTGAATTGGCATCCCCTCGTGGAAATTCTCAGTAATATAATTCATTGTGGCTACGAATCTCGTGAGCTTGTGAATTTTTGTTGACTTTTCATTCCTATAGTTTAATGCTTTTGTTTATTTCCTGTAATTTGTATGAGTTTCGTGGTATATAATCCCCAAAATAGTACTTGTAAAGCATCCCGAAAATCTTTCAATACACTTAGTGGGAGGCTTGTCGACAAGCTCCTGTCAAGTTTCTCATTTTCATTTTCACTACCAAATACCCTCCGAGAGAGATTTGCATATACACTCAAAGGATGAGGGCTAAACCCCTTCTCTCCCCGGGCGAGGGCACTGTGCAAAGGAAACCGGTAACGTAGGGGCTCTCGTGTTTTCAACGTAGGTATTTTCTTCCATTGTTGTTCTCTCCTTCAACTTTAGGTTTCGATCCCTTCAATTCACCTTGAATGGATAGTATATGGTAAGCTTTTACGGCTCATTAGATGCTTATTGCCGTGATCCCGTGGATGTTTGACATCACGAGCCATTGGAAGATGACTCAAGAGATAGTTTTATTGACTAAGAACATTAATGGCTAATAATGCCATTTTCAAAGGATATATTGAAAGGCTCATAGATAAACCAAAATCCGATTCAGAGGTAACTATATGTTACTATCCCCACGCGAGGTTATCGAGAATCCTCATTCGCCCCAGAACCCAAGCAAGTCCAAAGGCTTCATGATACTTCAAGGGAATTCTTTCTATATTTTTATATCACTTTGGTCATGATTTCAACTATCAAAACTCACTCTTTTATAACAACCCAAAAATCCAAAATGAATTAGCCAGTTTAAACTTCACTGTGAGTCATTTACACAAAGAAAACCCATTCCTATGGATGATCCTAGAACCACTGTGCTATAGTAGCTATGCTACGCTAGTACGAGGTGTTAGGTTATAAATATTGTTGATTTACACACCCAATCCGCCACACACACAAGTGCGTCTAATCATTTTGCTGAAGTCATGCCGGAGCCGCAGGTGGTGGAGCCGGGGTGATGCCAGCCGCGTCCCTCCCAAGGAGTGTTTTAATAGGTGGCAAGCCCATGTGCTCCTAAATCTAAGCAAGGATGGCTTCAGTACGAGTCATCTGTTGTGCCATGACAATATGAGCAGCATCAAAGGCCTGTGATGTAGCGGCGAAATTATGGACAAAGGCCTAGATCGCAAGAAAGTCCCAGGCAGAATGTGAACTCAATCCCACAAGACGTGCGTAGGGACCATAGCTCGAGGCGTGGCCATTCACTTTGAAAGTTTTGCCTCATTCGAACCGAGGAGTTCCACTGCCTCCATTATACTTAATGAATGGTGAAGGGACCAATCCACTCCGATTCTGAGTTTTCCCAAAGATATGAAGTTTGAATCTGTGAAAGCAAGACTTTATCTCCTTTTTGGAAAAATTTTCGAGCCACCATCTTATCATGCCATTTCTTCGATCTTTCTTTGGAAATTTTAGAATTTAGGTAAGCATCGTTCTTTAGCTCCTCTTGCAACTTCTGAGCGCAATGTTCCTCCATAATAGTGCTCTAAATCACACTTCCTAGGCCTTCTTCCTCCTCGACGAACATGCTTCTCTGCTTAAACGAAGATGTCAATCTATCACATAGTTTGTTTACAGACCCCATTCCTACAGCGTTGATGATTACATTTATGTAGCCGAGAATGGTCTCCGAGCATGATAGGCACAATTGGCTCATGTAGCCACTAGCTCCCAGACGAGAACAACAAAGTCCAATGATAGTAGAACTTATCCACTTCACCAAAACATCTTCAACTATGCCTTTAGAAATTTTCACGGATCTATATGTTGAAGATAAGGTGATGGTGATGGGCTTTAACTCTCCCAATCCCAATTGCTTATCGATTGAGTAAGGTAACAAGTTTACACTAGCTCCCAAATCCAAAAATTCTTTTTCTACACAAGTTTCCCTAATGTTCAATTAAATGGTGACACCCTTGACTTGTGACTTCACCTGAGTCTCAAGACTATATAATGGCACTCCACCCGCTTCCTAAAAGGCTTTCTTATTCAAATTCAGTCCTCTCTTTACAGTGCACAAGTCTTTTAGAAATTTGGCATATGTTGGGACTTGCTTGATCATATCTATAAGAGGAATATTGACTTTAACTTGCCTCAGCACTTCAAAAATCTCAGATGAGTTGTTCACTCCCTTTTTACCTCTGAGTACTTGAGGAAATGGTGGAGGCATACTCTTTTTCATCATGTCTTCTTTAATCACTATCATCTATATTCTCATCTTCCTTATTTTCGCTTTAATCAAGCAAAGATAGGCATTGGTCGCTTCAACTTTCCTACCACTTCTCAAGGTAATAAATCGCCACCTCATCAATCTTAGGAGTAGTTAACCGGCACTCTATCCGTGGACTCCTTCGGGACTCTGCTAGGTTTATGAGGAAATTTCCTTTTCCTGCACTTGCTGCTAATTGGTGAACCTTGAGATGGAGTACTACAGGTTGTCTATTTTCTGAGCAATGTCATTTTGGACCCCATATATTCTTTTGTTTAGAGTTCTTTCCGCAGTATCAACTCTATGATTCAACTAAGCATTGACCGCTTTCTGCTATTCCACAAAGTTACCTACCACTTTGCTAAGGTTCAAGATTGCTTGTTCGACTAGAGAAGTTGATTGTGGTTATGGTGGCTGAGATGTTGAAGCATACTGTGGAGGAGCAGGTGGTGCATACTATGGGGGTTTTGGCTTCCATGAGAGATTAGGGTGATTTCTCCAACTAGGGTTGAAAGTGTTGCCATATGGTGCATTGGTTGATATTTGAACGACTAAACAACATTTTCTTACTCCACAAACATTACTTCTCATTGTCGGGAATAGTTGGGATTGTTCTCCCGTATGCCTGACCGACAAATAAACATGACTTATTCGGGAATAGAATTCGGCCACGCCTCCACTCATGAAATTTAATCATTTTATTTTTCCAACCTTCTAGCTAAGGTTGAAAACTTTTGGCCTCATGTCCACATGTCTTCCTAAGAAAGTACATGCCACCCTTGTACCGGGATTTAGGTCTCATTATTTCATCTCCTTAGGTTGGGGCTCATCCCAACCTTTTGATGCTTAAATTACATAACTCAGAAATCCCAAAGCTTTCGCATTTTTGTTCATGAAGTACTCACACATAGTCTCTAGCAGCTTCCATGAGGAGAAATTCCATCATAAAAATAGCTACCAACGTACCATATGTGTCAAACCCATGGTGAGGACAGGCATTGAGTGCTTCCATATCTCTCCCATCATGCATAGAATTTTTCATTTTCATCACCCGAGAAGTTGGAAATCTCGCCTTCAAGTTGTTTGTTCAGGAGCGGGGAAGAATTTTTAAAAATTCAGCTCGCATCTCAGTCCACCTCAAATTCTCCTTGGCCTAGGGAGTTGAGCCACCCTTGCTTTATCCCTTCAAACGTGAAAGGAAAATCTTAAGCCTCATTAAACCCACAGTGGCAATCTCCTCCTTGAAGGTGTTGCAGACCTTTTCAAACTCCCTTATGTGTGAATAAGGATTCTGACTCTTCTCACTCTCCATTGCATGAAAAGTGGGAAGGAGTGGCACAATGAGAGGCCTAATGACCATCTGCTCAGTTGGAGGCACTATGCATGAGAGTGGACTCATCCGAAGAGGATGTATGTGGTCCCTCAAGGATCTATATGCTCTTAGACTCCTCTTCCACTTACCGACTCTACTCGTTTTTCCGGTGGAGGTTCCATCGGGGTTTAAATTCAGGCTCACTTAGAATCTCGATTCCTCGTGAGAATACTAATCTCACTAACTGCCTCTCGAATTTAATCTACTAGAACATAAACTCCTACAAGAAAATGTGACAACACCAAAGAGAGAAAAACAATTTCTACCAAAAAGGATTAATGTTAGCAAAAAAAAAAATATATATATATATATATATATATATATATATATATATATATATATATAAACAATGAAATTAAATTAAGCAAACTAACGGTAAACTACTAGAAAGAATGATAAGAGAAAAAAATTCACCAGAGCTTGTGATAAGGATCACAAGTGTTCAGTACATTGTCATTTTCACTAAGGCACCATCCCCGGCAACGGTGCCATTTTATTCGTCGCCCGTAGGGTATTAATCAACAAAATTTATAACTTAATACCTCATACTAGCATAGCATAGCTACTATAGTATAGTGGTTCTAGGATCGTCTTACGTAGATGGTTTTTTTCGTGGAAATGATTGACAAGTGAGGCTTAAACCGGTGATTTCGCTGATATTGGGGGCTGTGATAAAAGAGCTGGTTTTTTTAATAGTTAAACTAAAATAAAATGATTAAAATATGGAAAGAAGTCCTCTCAGAAGTATCTAAATAATAATAGGCTTAGGTTCCTTAGGCAAATGAGGGGTTTTCCTGGTCTTTTCTCAAGATTGAAGCGATAACATATAGTTATCTCTAATAATCGATTCTTCATTTAGCTATGCAATCCAATTCTCAATAAATATCCTCTTGAAAATAGCATTCACTTCTCATTAATGGTCTCAACAAGAAAACATGTCTCCTCACTGCCCTTCCAATGGCTTATAGGTGATAAATCGATTTAATAATGATCTTAGCATTGGGCATCTACAAATACCAACCATTCAAGGTGGCTCAAGGACTGTATCCTAGAGTCAAGGAAAGAACCATTAATGACAGTGAATACCTACTTTAAAAACATGAAAACCCTTGGTTTTCCATAGGTTCCTTTGCCCAATGCCCCTTTACTTCAAGGAGGGAGGAGATTTAGCCACTCATTCTCTAAGAAATCATCCTAAGAGGCTATTTGGCTAGTGAGAAAAGAGAAAGGAAAATGAGAGAAAATGAAAGAAATGGGAGCTTCTTGAACAAGCTTCCCAAAAAAAAACCAACTTCAATAATTGAATAATAAAAAATAAAAAAATAAAAACCGATTACAAAGTCTTCTCTAGGGTATTACATAGCACCAAATTCAATACAATTTACCAAAATATACAAAATAAAACACTATTACATAGGGAGAAAGTGGGAAAAACATAAAAGCTCAAAAGTCAAACGTGGCGCACATTCGTTAGTGGGAGGCGATCAAGCACTCTACGAAATTTCACAAGGGTTGCGAACCTTGCGAATTTGGCAAGGTTGTTTATGTTGTTCTTCTGCTTCTGCTTCTACCTTCTTCTAGCTTCTGAAGCTCTGAACTGCAACTGTGCTCTTCATGCTTTGAGCTCAATTCCCACCTTTGAGATATATAGCCTTTGAAAACAACAAAACTTGCACAAATATTGATTAGTAGCCTTGCTAGGTCCTTAACATGTCAACTGGGTCAATTAGACTGACTATTACACAAAAAGTGCTCAAAACATGGAGTGTTAAGGGTGTGAATTAGCACTATTTGGGTAGTAATCAATATGCATATACATTAGTCCCTCATTTGAGCCAACAACGAATTTCACCATCAACCATCAAATGAAAAGCCTAAATCCTCCCTTAAATCTAATCCTACAGTAAAGAACCCTTATTTGCCAAGATTGCATGCCAAATACATCAATAATAGAAGAGGACAAGTTTAGGGGAGTATTATTTTGAATTGTGAAAAATTATAAGAAGGGCTGAGAAAGGAGAACCAATTGAAATGGGGAAAATGAACATAACGCAAAAAGAAGCTATGAAAAGACAAAGTATCATATGGAAATGAGTTTTGTCTCTTGCGGGCCTTCCTCCCTATGTACCAAGTTCTTAGAGTGTGTTTCAACACCTGGGCACTCCTAATGCCAATTGGTATAGGAGTTACTAACCCAAATTTCGTTAAGGGTG
Source organism: Tetrastigma voinierianum (assembly GCA_016808115.1). Taxonomy (NCBI): domain Eukaryota; kingdom Viridiplantae; phylum Streptophyta; class Magnoliopsida; order Vitales; family Vitaceae; genus Tetrastigma; species Tetrastigma voinierianum. Next base: position 90,233 of record JAEQBH010006688.1, on the reverse strand, counting down.
GTAGAAAGCTTAAAAAGACAAAACATTGCACTGCTCCATAAACCTTAATAGAAAATGAAAAGTGAAAAAGCTTCTAATATGAGGAATAGAATCTACATTCTGAAAGTGGTCCAGAAAAAATACCACAATAGAGAGTATGCAGAAAGATGCACCAAACCAAGTTTGGGTCTGTTTGAGAGTTTACATCAATGGAAAAAGTCAAGGATGCAGAATGAAGGCAATAGTTTTGAGTTGTAAATGGAATATGGGTAAAATTGAGCTTAAATTGTCCATTCATCTACCCAATTACCCAAGCCATACATTACAAGCCTAAAAGACCTAATTGATCTTGAAGGTGGCATATACCTACATTAGTGGAGATTAATATGAAAAACAAGCATATGGGACTTAGAAAAAATTGAAGAGGAGTTTGTTATCTGAGTATTGTCTCGTAAGATTAACTAATCTACCAATGAAAGAGAGAAGACCATCACACACTCACAGATCTGGGTTAAATGATAAATTGTTTATACTATAGGAATTATTTGCCTGTTTAGTGAGCTTACTTTAAAACCTTCCTTGTTCTGGATGTGAAACTTGTTCATACATAATGTTGCAACTAACTTATTTTTCCTATTAAATTGTGGATTCAAGAGAAAAGATGTCAAGGGCAGAATAGAAAAATCTCCTTAAAAATAAAAACTAAATTGTTTGAGGACAAACAAAATTTTCTTTTCTTTGCTTGGGGACAAGCAAAACTTTAAGTTTGGGGGAATTTGATGAGTCCTAAACTCATATATTTTTGTTCCATTTTTCTAGCATATTTAGGATGTTCATGATTCAATTTAATGTTGAATTATGAAATATTCACCCACTTTGTGTTTTGCAGGTTTTGAATACAAAAGAAGCAATTCCAGCAAGAAAAGCATAAAATTTGGCTAAGGCAGAAATTTTGTGACATAATTTCAATATGTCGCAACATAATTTCAAGGAAACCAATAGATACTATGTCGCAACAAAGAAGAAGTTAAACTCAGGCTAGAAGTGAAGAATGTCGCAACATTTCACAACTTGTCGTGACACAAAATGAGAGGGATTGGATGATAAATGCTGCAAACAAAGAAGTTAATGTTACATAATGGTAAATTTAAAATGTAATCTTTTCATGATAATGAAATTCCTATACGCGACATTGATCGAGAAGCTCTCAAGAAGAATGTCGCAATATTATTTTGCTCTATTGCGACAATGATCAAGCAAATGGCAATCCGTGAAAGCCATTGCCAACAATCAAATTTCACATGACATAAAAGAGTCGCAGAGGGAAAATATATGTCACATAGAAAATAAGAGCAATGAGACAAGTCAAGATCGTGACAAAGATTTCAATGTTAAAAATAAATAGTTCAGCTTAGCGACAAAAGATCAAGGAAAGAAATATCGTGATATTTTTAAAGTTTGTCGCGACATAAAGTTTAGATTAAACAGTGTAAGACAACAAGACTATGTCACAACATAGAAGTTTTATGTCGCGACAACAACAACATGCAACTGAGAGGAACTCTGTCACGACAAAAGAAAATATTGTCAAAACAAAGGTTGAGAAGAACCACAAAAAGAATGTCGCAACACAGTAATTTATGTCGCGACAAAGATGAAGAATTAAAGGAAAAAAAAATATTTGTCGCGACAGCGGAAACCTATGTTGCGACATAAGTTAAAGAGAAATGCCTCGAAAAGAAAAGAAGATTGTCACGACACAGTGTGAGCAAAAGAGTATTTTATGTCGCAACATAAAACAAAACTGAAGGGTGAGAAGCTATCACGACAAAGAAATTATATGTCGCGACATTTTTCAAGAGCAGCAAAGAATGAAACGTTGTTGCAACAAAGTTTTTATGTCGCGACACAAGACACTCATGTCGCAACAATTAAAAGACAACTTCAGCAGAACTCTATCACGACATAATTCCATAATAAGGAAATAAACTATGTCGCAAAAGAAAACTGCAATCCACGACCAAAGCTGGAGAACAAAGATGACTAACTATGTCGCGACAAAGCCACCTACTGGCTTAGATTTTTGGGGATCCACGATTTCAGCCTTGAAGTGTGGCCCATCATTTAAAAATCTATAAATAGAAGCAGCTAGGGCATTGTGCTCAGCTTCCACCAAAACAAGGGAACTTCTAGATAGCTAGAGACTCATTTGTATATTTTTTTTTCTTTTACTTTTTTTATTTCTTTTTCGTCAATTTAGTTTTAGCTTAGTATTTTAGTTAGTTTTTCTTCATTCGGGGATCGAATAAATGTATTTGGGGCAAAGTTTGAAATGATTCATTGTAAAAATGTAGTTTTCATTAGTGTCTGACGTGAATGGAATTTTGGAAATTTTTTTAGAGTTCATTTATTTCACCCGCTTACAATCTCAAAGGAATTTTTCGATCGCTTAGTTATCAAGTATTTGTAATCTAGTTTTGAAATACTGAGCTCCTTCTGGGAATGGATCGATGTTAATTATTATTTTCTGCATAACTTGAAAGAACATCATAGTTCGAAATCTTGAATTTATTTAATTGGTTTTGTTCTTGAAGTTACTTGTTCAGAATATTAGTAATGTGTATTGATGAGTCTTAAAATCATCTATTTTTAATCCATTTTTCTAGTATGTTTTTAACAATTTTAGATCTATTTTTATGCCAAATTATGGAATATTCACCAAATTTATGTTTTGCAAGTGTTATTAGAAAAAGAGAGAAAACAAGTAAAAAAGAAACAAAAAAAATGTGGAAAATGCAGCAGTCTTTGTCACAACATAATTTTTATATGTCGCAACACAAAATTCAATCAGGCCAAAGGAACTATATCGTAGTCAGCAACTAAATGTCGCAACAAAGCTCAGACATAACTCAATGGCTGAAAGATAAATTTTGTCGTGACAAAGAGTTTCTTTGTCGCATTATCAAGAAGATCGTGGAAGAAAATCGTCACGATAACTTCGACTGGCCGCGGACAAACGATTAAACCAAAGAGTAAAAAGCGTGTCGGACAATATAATTTCTATCACAACATAAGTTGAAGACTAAATGATGAACTCTGGCCGCGACAAAGACAATCCCCGCTGCGACAGAAATTGCTCATATTACAACACAAGTCAACTAAGACAAGTGTTTTTATGTTGCGATAAAGTTTTTAGCATCAAGCCAGCTCAAGGAAGAATTGATGTTGCAACAAAGAAAATCTTGTCGCGACATAACATTCAGAGTTCACACCCAAGAGCAACAAAATCTTTGTCACAAAAAAAATTATTTCTATCACGACAACCAAAACATGAAGGAGGTGAATTCCCTGTCGCAACAAGAAGCTGAAGAGCAACACAAGAAGAATGGTGACAAAGAAATTCTTGTTGTGACATGATCCAGAGTTGAAAGCAAAACCTGTGTCGCAACAAAGAAGATTTTTATCGCAACAATAAAAGCTAGGGAATGATAAAATTATGTCGCGATAGAGAAAAATTAGGTCGCGACAGAAATTGAAGAACAACTGAGAATAGCCAAGGCAATTGTGTCGCAACAAATAATTCTATGTCGCAACACACAACTCAGCAAGCTAGAGGAATTAGAAAAGAAAAGTCTATCACGACTCAAGAGTTTCGTCAAATCAAATTGCAGATCAAAGATATCCTATCGCATCAGAGAAAACTTAGTCACCTAATGTACTGGACATGCTAAAAAGTGAAATGTTTGCCACCGATGAGTCCAAAAACCTATTACTTTTTAATCCATTCCGAGTTTATAATGAGAATAATGATGAATTGTCTCAGTAAAACCGATAATTGACCAAATTCCAATTTGCAGAAAATACGCTAGTAAAATCAAATCTAGCAAAATCATAAGAAATCGCCGCAGCTAGAATTGAAGTCAAACTGAATTCCAAAGTCGCGATGTGAAGCTTAGCTCTAAAGAATCAAGTCACTACATCAAACAAATTCTGGGTTAATAAGAAACGAAGAATGAACAAGTGGTGTTTGACTGAAGAAAGAAGTTGAGACAAAGAATGACTTGATCGAGATTAAAAGAAGCAGTCAATTGAAGAAGTTCATGTCGCGACATCATTGCGATGTCGCAACACCAAAAGGAGATAAATGATGTCGCAATACCACCATAAGGTCGCGACAAGGATCTGTCTACAAAGCCACAAGAACAGCCTTCGCAAGTAAAAGAAGTCACAACCACTTTAAAGAAAGGACTTGATGTCACACTGACAAAAAGAATGAAGAATCACACCAAGGTCGCAAATAAACTCCAAATCGCATTTAATTCAATTCTAACAGCAAGAAGTAGATGATGTCGCGACACCACTTCAGGTCGCTGGCTGCAATTCGAAGGTTTAGCAAAGAGACATGGAGGTCGTGGACAAATCGAATAGAAGTCGCTACAAAAGATTTTCAAGAGATCAACATGAGACGCCACGCTAGGAAGAGATAGCGACATCAACACTAATCGTAAGATGTCGTTAATGCCATCCGCACGGCCAGCGACATCGCTATGTAGGGAAAGAAGGTCGCGGATATCATTTGTACGTCGCGACATCGGGATCCAAGGAAGCGGTAAAGGTAAGTCGACCAGATAAAAGCTCGCGCATGCACTAACAAAAACGGTCGCGACAGATAATTGAAGTCACGACATCAACCACTACAGCGGAACAATGTAGTCGCGACGTATGATTGAAGTCGCGACATCAAAACAGCTCACATGCAGATAAGAGAAGTCGCGACAAGAAAGAGAGGTCGCGACACAACAGGTCGCGACACACAAATGACGCTACATAACACGCCGCTATTTGAAACCCGCTAGCAAGTGCATCGCTAGGGCCCAACCGTAACCCTATAAATAAGCGCCGCTACGTATGAAAGTGCTCGCGCCGTGAACGAAGTCCGCAGCCGGCGCTCGCATTTTAATTTTCGCTTTTTCTTTGTTTTGGTCAGCACTTAGATTAGATTAGGAGTAGATTGTTATTTCATTTGAATTTCGGATCTAGATGTTAGTCATGAAGTCAAGCTGAATGCGTAATCGTTATTTAAATTACCGTCCTGTCTGCTTGAAGTCCAAACAAATTTTGGAATTCGAACTTCCGCTTCTGGATTTGGCGTAGTTCTTTGATCGTGGAGCCACCGTTAGTAATGAAGTAATTTAGAAACTCGCTCCGTTGAATTTACGTCGGTTGCTAGAATTTATCTTTCCTCGCGTAAATTTATCGAGTCTACCGAACTTCATTCTCGAACTGCCATAGTTTTGTTTATTTTGCATCCGATCCAAATATCGTCTCATACCTGTATAGGATTGTTTACGCTCGACATTTCCAGGAGGCCCTCCGAGTGACAAAAAGAAGGGCATCTCGAGAGTATTGAACAATTTCTCAAGGGCATGCGAACCTAATATCGGGATCTAACGGGCTCGTGAATTTTAATCGATAAATCTTCTCCTCACTTGAAACCGAATGAGTTGAATAACTTATCAATTAAAATGAACAGAGAGTTCGCTTCGATTCAATAAGAAGTTCAACTCGTGTTAGCAATGATCTAATCAAGGAAAGAATGAACTGCTCCACCTTGAGGATGAGAACAAAGATAGTGTAAACCCATGCTTAGCCTATGTCTTAGGAGCTAAGGTTTACAAATTCATGTTCGGTATGAAGTATTGAAAAGAAAATAACCGTATCAAGGCAACTCGATATAGTTATCTAACTCTCCAATAAAGAAACAAAGGAAGATTAGATGATGAAATGTGTCATATGAGAAATCCACATGGGAATTACCATCTTTCCTTGACGAATCTAAACTGAGGTTCATGAAGCAAAGTTACAGAGTTGTCTGCAGGAATTGATGTTTCACAATAGCTGTATTTTCAATGCATCCCTTTAAAAGCTAACTAACCAGTCTATTTCTTTAATTTTTTTATTTTAGTTTAAGCATTATTTCATTTTGTTCTTAGTTTACATATCTTATTTCTTTTATTATTTTAAAGGTTGCATAGGAATTTATCAATTGCCTATCATAGTTCAAATAGTATGTAGCTTCAGTAGTCGTGGTAGTTGATCGAGAATTCTTGAGATCTCTCAGGATCGACATCTCGGACTTAAATCCACTTTATTACTGCTCACCAGACACTTCTGCGTAATCATGGACAAACTAAAGAAATTCAGCTTACTCTTAAGCGGTTCATTTTTAATCAAGATAATTGCAAAGAAATATAACAAACAAGTTTCATGGCATTATTGCTGGGGAGTAGATAATATTCCTTGGGTAATAACGCTATAAATTTGTGTTTATGCTTTGATCCATCACTCACACTTACATAGTGGGAGAATTAGACACGAACAAAGTTTTTTGGCATTGCTCAGATCTAAAGAATAATTAGATCAATATTCTGACGAAAGAAGGAAATACTAATTTGGACATTTTTAAGAAAAGAACAAAAATAGCTTTTCAAGCAGTGACTACATTAGTCACTAATTTTTAACAAGCCATGTTGAAAATATTTGTTAGGTTTGACTAATCCTATTAATACGAGTATGCTTATTTCAGAAACCTTTAATGCATAGGAAACAGATTTGACCTCGATTCCAAAGCAGACACCGACTAGAGAGAACGTCCCAGCTTAAGAAAGACAAAAGAGCGTAAAACGCAGCAACGGCGGCGTAAGAGACATGACCAAACAGAGGAACATAGGACACAGCCTAAGACCCCCATTATCGATTACACGATGAGATTTGAGGCCTATTATTCAAGAAGAGTATTCTCAATCGTATTACCATGTTGATGCAACAATTTTTAACTGGGGCCAAATTTTTACTACAATGGTCAAAGAACATCGCTTTACCTCCATTATCCCACCTAAGACCCAAATGAGCACTGAAGATTTCTCAGATGGCTAATACAAGTGGAAGCTAAACGGTGAGACCAGAGGTGATAAAACTACATCTCTTCCCATTTTCTGAGAGACATAGCAATTACATGGTATGAATCATTACCATGGTTCTGCTGATACTGGGGAAGAGCCGTAGAAGTTTTTACTTAGCAGATTCTTTCCATCTCTCACTTCGTAGAGACGAAGAGATAATCAGATTCAAACAAGGGAAGATGAGAGCCTGTATGTCGCTTGGGAAAGATTCAAAAGATTGCTAAAGAGGTGCCCAATGCATGGAATAGACTTGAAGACCCAGATGGATATAGTGTATCACGCTTTGAATGATACATCCAAGGGTATTATCGATGCTTCATGCTGTGGAGCATTCAAGCGAAAAGGCCAAGAGGCAAGAGATCCGACAGAGGACCCAGCAAATGCACATGAAAGTCAGACCAGCTTTCGCGAGGTAGTAGCAGAGAAAAGGGGTCATAGAGCCGAAAGTAAAGATGACACCATGAGTGCTAAGCTGGATGCTATAATGCATAGGATGGACAAACAAGAGAGGATAAGATGCACACCGCTTCGCGAAATAGAAGCAAGAGGAAAGAGAATTGATGAGAAGAAGTGCGATGTGCCAATAGAAGAAGATTCTGTGGTGCCAGGAGGTTAAGCACGTGAACGGCAAAGAAGTTATCATTTCGTTAACTTAACCCGCCCATACACTACAATCCAAAGACTCAGGAACCATGAGAATTTCTCATATGCGGAGGGCATTACATGGCCCAAGTGCAGTGGACAATCCTCAACACGAGCATCGCAGCCCACTCAAGGTTCCAGCAAAGAACAAGAAGGAGGTGAGGGCAATGAATACTGTGGTCGAGGAGAACCCAACCATTTGAGGAACGAAATGCCGCAGCTCATGGGGGATAACAAGAGGCTATTACAATTCCATGAACGTAAACTATCTCGACTGGAAACTTTCAAGTTCTGATACCCAGATGAGCCGTAAGAATGCTGCTTCACCAAAATCTAGAGACACAAGTAGGAAATCGCCCCGAATATGCTAAATCAGAAAACAAGGAACATTCCCTAGCGACACCTAAGAACCCAAAGACCGTATGACAATTCAATTGAAGTGGGAAGGATTTGAAAATAAATCAAAGATGATAAAAGAAGAGACTGAGGCAGAGAAAGAAGAGACTGAAAAGAAAGAAGAGAAGAACAATTGATTGAACATGAAAGGAAGAAATGACCTAAAAGAAAGAAGGAGTAATCAAATTATTCTCGTTAGCCCATTCTACGCAGACTTCAAGCCGCAAAGAGAAGAAACGCTTTAAATTCCTCGATATTTTCTAAGAAAATAGAAATAACATCCCATTTGCAAGAGGTGATCACCAAATGCCTCTTATGCAAAATTTCAAGGAGGTGTTGAGCAAGAAAAAAGAAAGATACCGAGAGGGTATAGCACCTGACCGCTTTCCATGCAAGGCCATTATCCAAACGTAAGCTCCCAAAGAAGATGAAAGACTTCGCGCTCTACTCATTCCCGCTCTATAGGGAAATGTGAGTTCAAGAAAGCTTTATGTGACTCGAGCAAGTATATAAATTTGATGTCTCTATCGGGCCAGGCAGAGATTTAGTTTGGGGAACTAACCCAAACAGCACTGCATTGCGTATGGCCGATAGATCAATGGCACAACCAGAGGGCATTCTGGAAGATGTACTTGTCAAGGTTGGGAAATTCATTTTCCCAGTAGATTTTGTTATCATGCAGATGGAGGAAGATCTCAAGTCTTCCTCGCTGGGCCGGGAAGACCTTTCTAAGAATAGAAGCCGCCTCGATCGACTTACGTAAAGGTGAACCGACACTCAGAGCTAATAATAGTATCATTTTAATATTAATGTGAGTCCGAACATCCTAATGGAGGAAGACAACAGATGGTCAGAAGAAGCACAAATTTTCTTAATGATTTAAGTGAATTCATCAGATTATTCAAATTTCTATCAATGAAATCAGATGAATTTTCAAAGACTCGAGAGCTTACTAAGTTCTCGCTTCAAATTTGTTTAATAATGAAACAGTCTCGAGTATAAATGAAAACAGCCAAGATATGAGCAAATGGCTACGCAAACTCATGGGCGTGAAACTAGTGCAAAAGGGTTAACATCAAGGAGTCATTTCAAATATTTGAAATATATTTTTAGAGCCGAAAAGAAAAACCCGCTTATCATATCACGACATCGAGGTCAAGAACGTATTGCCGGTAATTTTGAGAAAATACAAGGCAGCGATTACGTCAATCAAGATCTCGAAGGGTATCGCCTCTATTCAGATGCACAAAATATTGCCGAAGATAATGCAAAACTTCGCTGAGCATCAAAGGAGGCTGAACCTGGCCACGAAAGAAGTTGTCGTAAAAGAAGTTCTCAAATGGTTAAATGCGTTTTATATATGCTATATCGTACGCTTCGGGTAAGCCCAGCATGTGGGTTCCTCAAGAAAGGTGGATTGATCTGTGAATCGAAATGAAAAATGAACTTATTCCTACAAGAATCATGGACAGATGGAGGGTTTGTGATTTAATTACGTATCATTGAATACTGCAAACTTAAAGGATCATTTTCCCCTACCTTTCATCGATCAAATGTCGATAGGTCAAAGGTGACACCCTCATTTTTTTCGATGCATACTGATATAACTAAATAGATATTGCACTAAGATCGTGAGAAACCACTTTACATGCCCATTTGGTACTTTTTGCTTTTTAAAGAATGCCATTTGGACCGTGTAATGCCCCGTACCTTCCAAAGATGCATGATGTCTATATTTTCCCGACCCAGCGTAATAGTTGGTGGAGATCTTCGGCGGATGATTTTATAGTATGGATCCGGGCTAACAATGCCCGCATAACCCGGGGACAAGACTTCAAAGGTGCAAAGACAAAATCTAGCTCGAATTGGGAAAATGCCATTTATGGTTACGTATGATTATCTGCCATGGTTTCGCATAGGTCAAGTACCAAGCAAAGGTTTCAATTATAAGAGACCTAATGCCACCCACTACAGCCAAGGAATCAAGTTTGTGATTACGCCGATTTTATAGAAGATTTATCGAGATTTCAAAATTGCTGTGACCACCATGCATTGCCGGAGAAAGATAATAAGTTTATTTTCGATGAATCTCCCGCCATAAAGCATTCAAGAAATCAACCAGACTAGTTAAGCTCCCATCATTGCAAAACCGCATTGGAACAGAATTCGAGATCACGTAGATGCCGTTGATTTTTGCAAATGGGAGTCGTATTTGGGACGTGAAGATGAAAAGTGTTCAAGTTTATCTACTATGCCGAAACCTTGAACGGCTACGCAGACTATTCTACCATCAAAAAAGGAGATGTCTGCACAAGGTTTTGCATGTGAAAAATTCAGCCATATATTTCCTGGGGTCCTGTTGTTATACACCGATCATGCAAAAGAATTAAATATTTAATGGCAAAGAAGCAAAGCAAAGCCAAGATTGATCAAAGGGCATTATTGCTTCTTTCTGGTGAATTTGGATTTAAATTGAAGACGTATATGCACATTTGATATGATCACTAACAGAGTAGAGAATTCACTTTAATAAGAAGAGAGAATATAAGAGTACTTCAGATGATGATATTTCAGCTGCATCCATCATCCCGTCATATTCGTGAATTTTACTGTGAATATCTTAATCAGATTTGTTCGCAAAGAATAGGACCGACGCTTGGTACTACATCCGATGATCCATATTTGTTTAAAAGAGGAGCCGACTGATTATAAGGAGATGTACCGTGAAAGGAGCAAAGCAAGATTTTACAAGAATGTCATGCATCACCTTACGGAGGACATCATAGAGATAAACAAATTCCACAAAATTCTCCAGATTTTAATGCCTACGATTTTTAAGGACTGCTGAATGGGTAAAGTTGTGTGATCAATGCCAAAGAATGGGAAATATCGCAAAGGCATGAGATGCCCTCAAAACAAGGTATCCCGTGGTGCAATTGTTTGATGTACGGGGAATGGATTTGTGGGGCCTTTTCCGCTTCATATGGAAATATATACATACTCCTAGCCGCGGGATTATGTATCAAAATGGGTGTGGTTGAATACTGTCTCTAAGAATGATGCCAATACAATGCTGGTTTTTACAAAGAAATATTTTTAGAATGGGATTCCTGGGGACACCCGTAACTATAATTAGTAATGGAGGAAGCCATTTTATAAATAAGGTGTTCGACAAACTCATGAGCGATATGGTATCAAACACATTATGAGCTGGCTTATCATCCTCAAACAAATGGGCAAGCTGAAATTTCCAATGTAGAAATAAAGAAAATTTCGAAAAGACTGTGAGTTCTAGCAAGAAGATTGGTCTTTGAAGCTTGATGATGCATTAGCGGGCATACAGGATCGCTTAAAACTCCCATCGAACGTTCCCATACGTGCATTTGTCTTTGGAAAACCATGTCACCTCCCTCTTGAACTGGAATACAAAGCCATGTGGGCCATCAAACAGTTGAACTTCGATTTCAAAATTGCAAAGGAAGAGAGACTTCTCCAACTGAATGAACTGGAAGAACTGAGAAACGAAGCCTATGACAATGCTAGAATATACAAGGACAAGACAAAGAAATGGCATGATCAAATGATTCTGAGGAAAGAGTTCAGAGTAGGGGATCAGGTCTTGTTGTTTAACTCCAGATTAAGATTATTTCCCGTGGAAGTCAAAATCAAAATGGAGTGGACCATATACGCAGTGTCAAGTACCACCTCGAGCAAGAATACTCGTGGATCGGAGGCCAGAAGAATTCAAAGTTAATGGGTAAAGACTGAAACAATATCTCAGCAGGGAGAAAGAAAAGGAAGAACTCCAGCTGGTGAATTGAGAGAGAGAAAGCTTAAAACAGCTAGTCCAGCTAAGGACTCAAAACGGAGCAGCTCATGGGAGGCAACCCATATAGATTTTTTTTTAGTTTCTTTATATAGACTTCGAATTTTTTATTACGCGTTTTTGAATTTTTTTTTTTAGTTCTAGTCATGATTTGTTAGAAATTGCTAGGTTAGTATTAGATTAATTTAACTTTTTGAATCGCATAATATGCAAGATGAAGAATCAAATGGCTCAAAGTAGCAAAGAAACTCCAGGACTACTCCAAAGACTTCACAGACGTAGCAACTCGAAAAGGGAGTACTTTTCTCCCTACATAAATTTTTGTGAAATTGAATAGAATACATGTTTGAATCGATGTGTGGGAATGATTAAATGGATGCTACAATGTGCAAATTATCAGTGAGGAAAAGTCGTCTCGATCATCAAATTTAAGGCAAGTGCAGACTAAGTCTAATTCGATTTATGTCGCGATTTAAGTCGAGGTCGCGAACTTAGTCGGTGATCAAGGAAGAACAAGGGCATTAATACAAACTGATTTTACGTCGCGGATTAAATTGAGGTCGCTGGCTGCAACACGGTCGCACAAGAACAATTCCTTCAAAAGAGTGGTAAGGGTCGCGACAACTCAACCATGTCATGTAAACACCGGCGTCGCAGCCGATGGATAACTTCATCCTCCCACGCCACTTATGTCGCGACAAACAATAATAAGTCGCGACATAAGAGAAAAGTATGCCACCGGGCGCTTAATTCAATTCTAAATTTAATGACAAAGACATAATTGCAAATTGAAATTAAAGTCGCGACAAACAATAATAAATGAAGTAATAAAGAGCCCACAATAATGATTGAATTGCAACTGTTGAGAAACTCCCTCCACTACCATCTCCTTCCATGAAGCAAATACAACTCTTCATCTTCAGATATCTCTTCCGTTCTCACCCCGCAAACCCTAAATCCGAACTTCTTCCTAAACCTTCCGATTTCTAATGGCCAAACCTTCAACCTCATCCCAACTGAAACGAAATCAAGGAGGAGTATACGATCAAGGAGAAGTTCATCCGAACTCGGGAAGTGGAGAACAGTCAGTCGAACAACCGTATTCAACCGCTACAAAGCAACAGAGGAAAAAGGGAAAAGAAAAGCAGCAAGAAGGAGAGGAAGACGAGTTCGTCTCAGAAGAAGCTTTCTCCGTCTGGAAAAAGCACTATGCTGGAAAGGGGTTTGTAGGAGAAAGAGGCTTCAGCCAACTCATCTCCCCTTTCAAGGAATTAATAGAGCAAAGAGGGTGGGGAAAATTCTGCAAACATCAAAAGTCTGGATATGCAGCAGTTGTTCGAGAATTTTACTCCAACTGGTTGGAAGGAAGGAGAACTCTGCTATGTCGTAGGAGTTTAAAAGCCTTATGGAGCGAAGACTATTAATGAAATGTATGGAATGGAAGGGCAGAAGAATGGATCAAAATTCAAGAAGTTGATGAACAACCCTAACCGTGAGAAGATGGCGAGAAAATTGACAAACGATAAAGGGAAGTGGAAGAAAGGAAAAGGAGAGCAAAAGACCTCGAAAGGTGTGGGAGATTCTACGTAAGAGGCAAAGTGTGGTTTTACTTCCCGGCCTCTCGTTATGGTCCTCACCAAGCACAAAGTCCGCACGTGAAGAGAACAAGAAGCAATCCTTCTCTATGCTATGCTGAAGGGGTACAAGATTGATGCTGGAACAGTTATTGAAAATTCTATAATGAGGTACCATGAAGGGAATAAAAGAGGTTTGATCCCTCATCCAGCGACTATCACAAGGTTATGCTTGAGGGCTGGTGTGAAAGGAACGTGGGAAGAAGAAGAAGAATGCCCTAAAATGTCACCACTAACTCTGACAGGAGTAAGCAAAGGGCCCAGGAATCAAAGAAAAAAAGGGAGTATAATAGAAGTAGATTCGAGAGAAGAAAATAATAATGCAAGGCAGGAAAAGGACACACTTCTGGTTGCAGATCAGGAAGAAGAAGATCCAGAAGCGCATCCAGAAGAGAATACCTTCATATTTGCCAATGACAGAGAACAAGGTTATTAAGTCCTATAGATTTTCTAACTCCACTCGCGCCTTCCCCATAAGGTAGGAATGTTGATTTCGTGAGAACTGGTGAAAGCTCTAGGGGAGCCCAAATAATCAACAATGGAGTGCCTGGCCTAATTCAAAAGAGTATGGAAGAAAGAGAAGAGCAATGGAACCTCCAAGAAAATTCAGAGAAGAGGCTTATGAAAAGAATTGAAGAGTATGAATCAACAATGGGAATAAGATGAATCGTAAGAGAAGAAGTATATGAAGTCTGAGATGAAAAGAAGAGATCAACAATGGAAGAAGAGAGATGAGCAGATAGAGCAGATGAAGAAGATCCTAGAGCATCAAGAGGAAAATTTAAGAAGGAAATGGAGGAAAGAGATCAAGATCTACTGAAGAAGTTAAAGCTAAGCCATGAATCATTCTACAACAATCAGCATGATCGTGATTCTCAACTCCTAAAAATCATAGAAAGGGACGCATCAAGAGCTTTCTCAAACTAAGGAGTGATCAAGGGATTCAATTTCCTATACACGTCAATGTTCAAGGACTTCGAGAAAAGGATGAAGGACAGAGATCATGAGCTTGATGATAAAGATGCCTTCAGAAGAAAAGCCTGGCTTGAAAAATTTGGATTTGATCAACAATAATCTTTCCAAATTCTTGAAGTCATCATCGAATTGGATTAGGGGCCCAAAAGTGCTATTTTTGAACCCTATATTAGATAGGTTTTGAGTGCTTTTGCGCCGCTAATCATGTCATTTACGCCAATTGAAGGTTCAAGCCTCTTAGTATCACCACGTCGTTTAGAGGTTATTTGTGGTCGTTTTATGTGTTTCTTGCGTACTGGCCCGATATCGACATATGATGAATTCATGAAGATTGAACTCCAATCACTACCCATCAAAACATACCAAATATCAAAGAAAGAATGAAGGCAAAGTGATAGAAATCGGCGCAAAGAGAGACAGAGGCAAAGTGCTGAAGAATCGGCACCTGTGGAATTTCGCTAAGACTGCTTAAAAATTTCGCCGATTGCAAAAATTCTGCACCCTTAGCTTAAAATTCTCGTAATCTTAGCTAAATTTGTAATTTTCACAGACTCCAGGATTTTCGCTAAGCACTATTCCTAGAGAAATTTTGCATTTTCGCTACTCACAAGAATTCGTTGCTAGCTTAAATTACAGTTAGCTTAAATTTCGCATAGCTAGCGAAATTACACGCTCAGCTAAAATTCTTGGATTTCGTTATCTCGTGATTTCGCTACCTAATGGGCCGCTTAACTACGAAATTTTCTGCTTAGCTTAAATTTTCGCCTAAATAGAACTCATGCCTTAGCTTAAATTCACCGCCTTGTCACACTTTTTGTAATCAATGCAAACCGACTTCACTTTGGTGTATTACTCCCTTGTCCCTACCCAGCCAAATTGTTAGGCTTTATGGTATTTTCATACATATCAGTGGCTCATATAAGCCCCCTCCATTTTCAGAACCCCAAGCAACAAATCGAGGAAGCAATTTTTGGCAAGTTTTTATTTTTGTAAATAAAGTCTGTAGTTTAGTTAGGTTTTGCTTTTCTCTTCTCTCCTCTTCCTCTTATTTTCTTGGCTAACAAACACCACTCTTGAGGATGACAACTCAAGAGATAAGCCACTGCTCTTCTTTGAAGAGAAGGAAACTAGCTTGGTGGTAAAGTATGTGTTGTCCTCTTGTGTTAAAAGCCACAGTACTGCGGTTTATGGCCCTATCTTCTCAAAATAGGCTGAATAGCATCAATGTTATTGATTCGCTAATACTTACCATGCTTTAGGATACAAGCAGATACTTATTGCTGGTTATGTACTGTGGTTTTTGGGATGGTCTTTACGAGCCACCGAAATGATATTTAATGTTAGGTTTCCAAACTCGTAAAGGCCATAGATGCATGTTACCCGTGTTAACTCAAATAGAGTTGTTTTGTGGTGAGGTTTGCTAGTTAAACACAGATCCAAGTATACAGACTATAGGTTGCTTGTCATAACGCGAAGATAAAACCCGAGGACACTTGTGCTCGCTCTATGATATCAAGTTAGTGACCTAAATCTTCAAAGTTAATTTTTTAACACTTCACCTTCTTCGCTTACAATTTCTCACAGCTAAACTACTTCCACTGCTTTGAAACAAAACTAAAACCAAATAGAAAGCCTTACCTTTTACACTTATGCAAATCATTCTGTGATGAAAACTCCATCCCCATGTTCGACCTTGGGGACTACTCATATACCGGCAGTATTTGACTACTGCAGCAGAGGAACTTAGGTATATAAATTTTGTTGATTTTAGCTCAGCCTACCGTGGCACGAATCAAATGCCGCCGTCGGGATGGTACAACCACGCTTGATGTAAAGCCAAGGTACTTGTGATCAACATCACAAAGGAAGGTAACCTTTAACTCTTTTTGTAACCCAATGCTGCGTGAGTCGCTGGCCATCACTTTGCGTGCTGACTGTGACCGTTTTTGCTTTTCATTCGGCTTTAATTTTTGTTAGCTAATTTTAACCTTTTGCAAGCTTTGTTGGTACTTTTTGTTGTTCCTACTTTGTAACAGTTTATGCAACCGTGGGATAGAGACACATCGGGTAGATCGCATAGAATCTGCATAATAACTCTGACAAAGACAAGTGAAGCCGCACACACCGATACCATGGATCCACTACCCGAGGAACAACAAACAGAGTCGCAGAAGGTCCCCCAATGAATCCAACTCCTATAGAACCAAGGAGGATCACATCCACCCTCCTAGTGGTTGGGTTCCTCCGCATAAGCACTTCCCGTCAAGATGTAGTGAGGCCTTTATCAATTTCTACTCCCTGGCCATTATCATGGTATGGAAAAAATGAAAATCCATACACACATATTAGGATTTTGAGGAAGTATGCACTACCTTTAAGGAAGGAATGATTGACATGGATTTGCTTAAGCTAAAAGCATTTCCACCGAATTCCTCAGCGACAAGGCCAAGATTCGCTAAACTCACTGAGGCCTAACCATTAGAAATTGGGCAGAGCCATGAAAGTGTAATTCCTCGAAGAAATTCTTCGTCATAAGCACAATAATTTGAAAAGACAAATTTATACCTTCGCAGCTCATGATGGTGAGAGGTTTTATCAAGTTAGAGATTTATGGAGACCATCAGTGCATGCTCACATCACGGGCTCGATACATGGATGCCGGTAAACCATTTCTATGGTGGTATGTCTCCCCGCTAAGGAAACAATTGCCGGAAACTATGTGTGGGGGTAACTTTTGAGTAAACATCCGATGACGCTATGGATTTTTCAGACTATGTAGCCGAAACCCAAAGCTGATGAACCTAGTCCTAGGGAAGTTGGAAAGATTAAGGCCATGGAATCCACCAAAGGAGACAAGTACGCATTTCAAGACACGAGATGAAAGCGAAATTGGACTAGCTTTAACTCAAAGATCGATGATCCGAAATGAAAAATCATGAAAAACAAACAAGAATGGTTATCTTCATCTCCAATTTTCGTCGAATTTTCAATAAATAATTACTGAGGAGCACCGCTAAGAGCATGCCCATGCCATAAATCAAATAGACCATCCATAGATGCCCCATATGGTAACAATTCAATAACCCTAATCGAGAAATTGTCCAACTCACTACGGAAATCCAAACCTTTGCGATATGCCCTCCAGGAGCACAACAAATAGCTTGTTTCACTTCAATACAACAACAAATTTTTTCCACTTTTATTCTCAATGAACAGTAATCTAATTTGAGTAAGGTGGTGGGCAACTTTGTTGAGGAACAAAGGAATCAATGTGCAATCGCACAAGCGATTGATATCGTAGAGTACACCGAACAAGAGAAAAATGGGCTTGAGCAACCTGAACCAGAAAATTGATAACCTACAGTATTCAATCACCAAGATCAACAAGTTGTTGGAGGTACAAGAAAGAGGAAGGTTCCCTTCCCAAACAGTGCCAAACCCAAAGGGAATCCATGAGGTAGGATCATCCAATAATTCAGGAATGGATGAAGTTAAGGCAATAATCACCCTGAGGAGTGGAAAAGAGGTTGATCAACCCATGCCAAAGCCTGTTGAAGAATCCGTACAGGAGAAGAATTGCACTGAAAGATATTCTCCTAAAGGAGGATTCAATGAAATACCGCATACCACCTCCATTTCCACAAGCACTTAGAGGTAAGAAGAAGGCATCTCACAGCGTATCTTAGAAGTCCTAAGGCAAGTGAAAGTTAACATACCTTTCGACATAATCAACAACCCTCGCATATGCAAAATTCTTGAAAGATCTTTGCACAATTAAGAAGCGGGATTAGCATGAGAAGAAGGCATTTTCACTGAGCAGCCTGCCATAACTAAAGTACCCCACAAATACAAGGATCCAGATCTCCCACAATTTCGCCATTGGTGGAAGTGCATTAGACAACCATTGCTTGATTTAGAGCCAGCAGAACCCTAATGTCGATTCGCAGATATTGCCAGCTAGGTTTAGGTGAACTTAAACCTACCAACATCACACTATCATTACCGGTAGATCGCCTCAAACCCTAAGGGGAGAAGAGATAAATATGAAAATAGACAAATTCTACTACCAAGATTTTGTAGTGCTTCGAAGACCGAGCCAATTGCAAGTGAACCAATCATGTGCCAATCATATTAGGAAGAACACCACTTTCTTATTGACAAATAATAATAATAAATTGCCTAATGAATCATGCAACTTACCTTTGGTAACATGACTCGAGTTAAACATCTTTCATTTGAACAACAAGCAAAGTCACAGAACATGAAAATCCAATAATCGATGAAGTTGTTTCAAATTTACGCGATGCGGTGAAAGCAAAGTGTCCAGAAATTGCAGGGAATAGTCAGCCAAGGAGATGAAGAGAAATTGGCCCTACTATCAACACCCACTGCAAGCCAATTGCTCAATTCAAAAGCCAACACTGAGGATCAGATCAACAATTGGGCACCCAAAACAATGGAATCAACCCAGGCTACTGCAGGGGTTGAGGAGATCATTCTCCTTGACCCCCCTTGAGTAATTTTTGAAATTGAATTGTCCTGAGCCAAAACCAATGTGTCACAATTTTTGCTTTTTTGTTTTAATTCAATAATTTAATACTTTTAGTTATTTTTAGAAAATTTTTAACTTGGCTAGCTTTTCTTAATAATTTTGTTTATATACTATAGTACTTTTGTATTAAATTTTTAATTATGGTTTCATAGTAAATTTTATTATAATAATTTTTATTCAGTACTAATAATTAATCTAAAATTTTGAATCGTGGAGGCAAGATGGGCCAAATTCGCAAAATATTAAAAGTGACAATCCGCAGACTTCTACCCCCTCGTGGTACCAGTAAGAGGAGGGGGTGTTTAATTTTCGTACTTTTTCATTTCCTCTCCCAAATTTCCGCGTAGCCCCGGTCTCCTTTGCTGGCCGCCGCACCGTCACTCCCACCGCAGCCGCGTTCGTGACGACCGATTCACCGCTGTCGCCGCAGAGACTCACCAGACCCTGGGCCGCTTTGCCATAGCAGCCGCCGCGGGTCCATAGACACACCCTCGCCGCGCACAAGCCCCGGTATCTTCATACCGGAGTCACGCCCCAGCCTGAGCCATCTCTGCCGAGCCTTCATTGCGCCTCCACCGCGCCCAGACCGCGTTTCGTTCCGCCAGCCAGGCCCTCGCCCAAAGGGGTTGGGACCTTTACCGAGCCTTATTTGGCTATTCCAGAGCGGCAGAGCCGGTGAGCCAAAGTGGGAGCCTGGTTCATCTAATTGCTTCTGCAGTGACTCCGCCACCTGGGAGCCCCGCCTATTCAAGGCCTGTTGCATTTTCATGGGACTGCAGCCTCTTCCGTAGTTTTATTCAGATTGTGACATGGTCTGTGAGACTGAGGGTCCCGCCTGTCATGTTAGATTCAATACACCCTAGCGAGAGGCCCCACTCACTCCGCCCGTGCTCCAAGACCACACGGGCCCCTCGAGGTGGCAAGACTGAGGAGCCCTGTGTGGATTTCGTCAAGATCAGACACCTGACGACTCCCGGCCCCATCGCTGTCAGGAGAGTTGGGAGGGCCTTGGCCCAAGCGGCCCGCACATCGGCCCAAAGGAAGCCATCTTCCTGGCCACCCGGTCACCGTCACATCGTACGCAGAGGCGACATCATCGCCTCGTTGGCCACCCGCCTCTGATCGGGGGAGGCCTATGTTCGTAGGTGGAACCCCATTCTCCGGGAATGTCGACTCCATCAGAGAGCCTTCATCGAGTCGACTATGATGTCCCAGCTGAAATGATCCCGTGTTTAGGAGTCCATGATCGGGACGAGGAGTATCTACCACCGGCCTTCATGACCTCGAGGCGAAAGATTATTACCCACTGAGCGGTGCCGCAGCCTATCACTCTATGACATCTCGAGGAGCGCGTATGGTCCGCGTGAGCTTCAGCCTCTATTGATGATCGCCGCGAGTACTCAGAGCGGTCGATACTCTCACAGTTTTGGGCCCGCGATACCGCCGCCAACAGGCCATAGAGATCGTGCCCACCCACCTCATCGAGATGGTTCAGCTCGCGCAGACACTACAAATGATCAAGATTTTATAGAGGCGCCTCCCGCCTATGCCGCTGACGACCATTTATTTCGGATGAGTCCGTTTCGCATAAAGATTACGTAGCCGGAGGGGGAGCTATCTTTGGAGGTTTTTTACCTGATCTCTAGGATATCGGGTTCAGTCCTTCCGAAATGGTGATGACCTCCCTTGATGCATTTTTTGAGGAGAAGCATCCACCTGAAGGACCTAGTACGAAAGCAGAGCATTCCACTACTCGATGCCGAGACTACTCGCCAAAGTTCTCGAGCATATGGATTCCCGAGGAGCCGAGTGGATCGAGACGAGAGTTCATGCCTGTTCCGTCATCGAGCAGACACCATGCCCGTATCTTCTTCCATCTCTCGGCGCCAGGACCTCAAGAGGAGGTACCGGGTCGTGGCCGAGATCTCCATAGAGACGATGTTTACCCCGAGCCCGAGATACAGAGTCCGGTCCAGAATGTCACTCCATCTCTCCACACCACATCCACGCCGCAGCCTCGATACTCCCGCCCATCCTATTCTAGCACACCATTCACCCCGAGCATGTTCACGCCAAGCTCTAGAGAGATTGCGTGTGTGATGGATGCCATCTCGCCCTCACAGCGCCTACACAGCAGCCCAGGATCGAGGCTGACCCAAGCAGTCACTTATGCTTCAAAGAAATCACGACGCACTCAAATTTCCGTGTTCCTCGATCGAGAGAGGAGCCCACCACGCACAGCCCTATTTCGATGTTTTGGTCACAGCCACAGCTAGCCAGACTCCACCACCACCACAGCGGAGGTGGTTAGTTTTTATGATTTTCAGAGTAGTTACCGCCTTATCAAATCGCCATTAATTTTGATTAGATTCATGGCTAGCCATATAGTAAAGTAAAGGATATTTTTATGTTTAGCTTTGTATGCATGTATCAGCCATTTCGCTATATCAAAGTTATTCAAGATATATATATAATAACACTTTTTGCATATACTTTTTGTGTCTTCACCATATGTAACAAAGTGTCTTTCAATCGACAATTGAATTGCTTCACCGATAATCGAATTCGTTTCCTAATCGACAATCAATTAAGCACTGGCAATCAATCATTTCACCGACAATTGAATTGCTTTAATTGGGCAATTGAATTGCCTTTAAATGGAAATTTGAAACCCTGTTTGTCACCTTTATGTTAGAACAAATTCCATGCTTGAAACAGTTTTTGGTCAATTGCAGTTCCAGCATGCTCAACTTGAAAATTTCTCCCTTATGCTAATTCACACACCGCACCCGCATTATTTCAATAGGTCAGTGGAATTTGTTTTTACTCCTTTCGCTTATTAGCCGGCCTTTAGGCATGTTGGCAACCTTAAGATAGGTTTGTGTTACTCACACTTGAAGCACCTCAATGTAGTCTTCCAAAAGGAAAAGAAAAAGAAAAAGAAAAAAAAAGGAAAAAGAAGAAAAAGAAAAAGAAGAAAAAGAAAATAAAGTCGTGAAGCCTTGCTCTTGAAACCCGAGCACGGTCCGAGTGTATGGCTAAAAGCTCAGCCCGATGCCCTAAGCCAATTGGTCGAGTCATCGATTTAGTGTTCGTTACATGGGTGGATAGTGTAGTCTAACCTAATCGTAGGTGCTTAATTTTTTTAAGTCATTCGGAGTCCGAGGTGAAGCCTGTAGAGTTTGTGGTCGTTGATCCTCTTGGCTTGATGCCCTAAACCCACCGGGTCGGGAGTCACCTGCGGACCACATAATTCGACTCCTTGGTGAAGTCGAATTTTAAGCATTGCACCCTACAATATAGTCGAATAAAGAAAGAGTTATATAACTAGCCCTATCTAGGCTGCTCAACAACCATGCCATATCATATAGTCAGAGGGACAATTTTGTGTAATTTATTACTTAATCAAGTTATATAAAGAACCATTGGGACTTAGTGGAAATTCAAGTTGAGAATCATGGAACCAATATTGACCTAAAAATTTGTTCTTGTATGGTTTGGCTCTACATGCCTAAGCCAAACTCGTGTCCATTTTTCGCTTTAAAGACAATGTTTATATGTACATACACCTTTTTTTTGAATCATAAACTTTTTGAAAATCACTCTGCATACATCTCCTTTTAGTTTTGCATCGCTATGACTAGCAACGTTTTCTGGGTTAGGGTGTGATTAGTGCTCAAAAGTGCTATTTCAACCCTATATTAGATAGGTTTCAAAGGTTACTAATCATGTCATTTATGCCAATTGGAAGTGTTCAAGTCTTCTTAGTAATTACCACGCCGCTTAGAGGTTATTTGTGGTCGCTTTTGCAGGTTTTTGCGCATTGGGAGTTCGATATCGAGACATATGATGAATCATGAAGATTAACTCAATTTGGTCGCCCATCAAACAGGTTTCAAAAATCAAAGAAAGAATGAAGGCAAAGTGATGGAAATCAATGTAGTAGAGGATGTGGAGTGTGCTAGTTGAAGAAGAATCGCCACTCATGAATTTAGCTAAGATTGCGAAATTCTTCAGCCGATCGCAAAATTTCGCAACCTAGCTTAAAATTTCGCAATCTAGCTTAAATTGTGAATTTTCGCCAGACTCCGTGATTTTCGCTAAGACTATTCCCAGCTTAAAATTTTGCATTTTCGCTATCACGTTAATTTTTTTCGCTAAGCTAGCTAAATTCGCTTAGTTATAAATTTCGCTAGCTACGAAATTGCCACCGCCAACAAAATTTTGATTTCAAGCATTCTTAGTGATTTCGCTTAATTTAGCGAAATTGCCATTTAGCGAAATTCTCACGCTCTAGCGAAATTCAGATGCCTTAGCGAAATTCACCGGCCTTTGTCACACTTTTGTAATTAATGCAACCGACTTCAATTTTTATGTATTACTCTCATTCCTAAATTTGGCCAAATTGCTGTGCTTTATGGTATTCTTCATACATCACAAGCCTATATAAGCCCTCCCATTTTGTAACGCTAAGCAACAAATCGAGGAAGCAATTTTGGCAAGTTTTTATTTTTGTAAATAAAGTCCTGAGTTTAGTTAGGTTTTGCTTTTCTTCTCCTCTTCCTTTATTTCTACGCCAAACACCCTCTTCAGGATGACAAACTCAAGAGATGCTTCTGCTCTTTTCTTTGGAAGACAAGGAAGTAGCTTAGTGGTGGGGGCATATGCAAGTTGTCCTCTTGTATTAAAAGCTACAGTATCAGGTTTATGGCCCTATCTTCTCAAAAAATAGGTTGAATAGCATTGAATGTTATTGATTTGGCCAATACTTACCATGCTTTAGGATACAATGCATACTTATTGCTAGATGTACTGTGGTTTTTTAGATGGTCTTTACGAGCCACTGAAATGATATTTAATGTTAGGGTTTCAAACTGTAAAAGGGCCATAGATGCATGTTACCTATGTTAACTCAAATAGGAGTTGTTTTTAGGGTGAGGTTTTCTAGTTAAACATAGATCCGGTTATGGCTAGGACTATAGGTTGCTTGTCATAACGCGAGGATAAAACCCTTTTCGAGGGACACTCTGCTTGCCCTATGATATCAAGTTAGTGACCTAAATCTTCAAAGTTAATTTTTTTCACACTTCACTTTCTGGGCTTACAATTTCTCGCCAGCTTAAACTACTTCCACCGCTTTGAAACAAAAATCCAAAAGTCCAAATAGAAAGCCTTACCTTTACACTTATGCAACCATTCTGGGGATGAAAACCCATCCCCATGTTCGACCTAGATTTCTCACTATATCAAGTAAAGAGCTTGACTACTGGCAAGAGGGAGGAACTTAGTATATAAATCCTTGTTGATTTTAGCTCACCACCGTGGCACGAATCAAATGTGGCGCCGCTGTCGGGATGGTGCCAAACCACGCTTGATGAGTTGAAGTACTTCATGATCAACATCACAAGTGAAGCTGCAACCTTTTAACTTCAGAACTCCGGGCCATGAGTCGCCGCCATCACTTTGCGTGGATCGCACCGTTTTGCTTTTCATTCGGCCACTTTTAGCTAATTTAACCTTTTTGCAAGCTTTCATGGTACTTTGTTGTCTCTACATTTCAGAATGTGTTTATGCAACTGTGGATAGAGACACATCAGTAGACTGCATAGAATCTGGGCATAATCTCGACAAAGACAAAGGAAGTCGTTGTACACACTGATACCATGGATCCACTACCTGAGGAACAACAGAGTCAACAAGGTCCCCCAATGAATCCAACTGCCTATAGAACCATGAGGGATCACATCCACCCTCCTAGGGTTAGTGCCCCCTCCTGCATAGTACCTCCCGTCGAAGACGTGAAAGTGCTGAGGCCTTCGCCTGTACCCTACTCTCACATATCATGGTATGGGAAAATGAAAATCCATACACACATATTAGGGATTTTGAGGAAGTATGCACTACCTTATGAAGGAATGATGGACATGGATTTGCTTAAGCTAAAAGCATTTCACGCCACACAAGGACAAGGCCAAGATTTGCTAAACTCAGCGAGGCACAGAACCATTAGAAATTGGGGCGGTACGCGAGGACGAGAATTCTGAAGAAATTCTTCGAGTGCTCATAAGACAATAATTTGAAAGACAAATTTATGCCTTCGCGACTCATGATGGTGAGAGGTTTTTATCAGTGTTAGGAAGATTTATAGAGACCATCGGTGCATGCCCACATCATGGGTTTTGATACATGGATCTTTATGCGGCCATTTCTATGGTGGTATGTCTCTGCCATGAAAGCAATTCTTTGGAACTATGTGTGGGGTAACACGAGTAAACATCACGACAGCGCTATGGATTTTTGCACTATGTAGCTGAAACCTCAGCTTAGGATGAACCTAGTCTAGGGAAGTTGAAGATTAAGGCCATTGAACCACCAAGGGAGACAGAATGCGCATTTCTTTGAAGACACAGAGATGAAAGCGAAATTGACCAGTTTAACTCAAAGATTGGATGATCTGGAAATGAAAAATCAGCATGAAAAACAAACAGTAAATGAGTTATCTTCATCCCAATTTTTCTTGCTTGATTTTGGTCGAATAATTACATGAGAACACTTGTCAGAAACATGCCCATACCATAAATCAAAATAGACCATCCATAGATACTTATATAGTAACACAGCCTAAGCTGGAGTATCCAATCCTGTCATGGAAATCCAGAGCCTTTGCATATGCCTCGAGAACTGCTTGTGATTTAGTTTCATGATACAACAACGGCCTTTTACTTTTATCTCTGTTGAGCAGTGATCTGAATTTGAGTAAGGTGGTGGGCAACTTTGTTGAGGAACAAAAGAGAATCAATATGCAACTGGCACAAAGAATTGATACTGTAGAGAGAGTACACTACAAAACAAAGAGAATAGATGGGCTAGAAGAGCAACTGAACAGAAAATTGATAACCTCACAGTATTCAATCACGAAGATCAGCAAGTTGTAAATCGAAGGAAGGTTCCCTTCCCAAACAGTGCCAAACCCAAAGGGAATCCATGAGGTAGGATCATCCAATAATTCAGGAATGGATGAAGTTAAGGCAATAATCACCCTGAGGAGTGGAAAAGAGGTTGATCAACCCATTGCAGGCTTTGTTGAAGAATCGAGGCGAGGGGAGAAGAAGTGCGATGGGCATATTCTCCTAAAGGAGGATTCAATGAAATACCGCATACCACCTCCATTTCCACAAGCACTTAGAGGTAAGAAGAAGGCATCTCAGCAAGCAGGTATCTTAGAAGTCCTAAGGCAAGTGAAAGTTAACATACCTCTTTTGGACATAATCAAACAAGTCCCTGCATATGCAAAATTTTTGAAAGATCTTTGCACAATCAAGAAGGGATTAGGCATTGAGAAGAAGGCATTTCTCAACGAGCAAGTCGGTGCCATAATCAAAGTAAGTACCTGTCAAAATACAAGGATCCGGGATCTCACAATTTGATCCAATATTGGTGGGAAGTGCATAGACAAATCATTGCTTGATTTAGGGCAGTGTGAACCTAATGTAGGTATTCGATTATACAAGCGGTTAGGTTTAGGTGAACCAAACCTACCAACATCACACTATCATTGGCGATCGTCAGTCAAAATCCCTAAGGGGATAGTTGAGGATGTCTTGGTGAAAATAGGCAAATTCTACTACCCGATGGGTGCGGTGCTTGACAGGCGATTGCAAGTGAAGATTTAATCATGTGCCAATCATATTAGGAAGACCATTTCTGGCCACAGCCAATGCAATCATAAATTGCCGGAATGGAGTCATGCAACTTACCTTTGGTAACATGACCTTGGAGTTAAACATATTTCATTTGAACAACAAGCAAAAGTTGCTAGAACATGAAAATCCAATAACTGATGAAGTTGTTTCAAATGGTCAGTATGCAGGAAAGCAAAGTGTCCAGAAATTGCAGGGAATAGTCAGCCAAGGAGATGAAGAGAAATTGGCCCTACTATCAACACCCACTGCAAGCCAATTGCTCAATTCAAAAGCCAACGCTGAGGATCGGATCAACGGTGGGCACCCCGAAACAATGCAGAATCGGCCAGTCTGCTGCGGGGTTGGGAGATATTCTCCTTGACCTTGAGTGATTTTGAGTGATGGTGGGTGCTAACTAAAGGCAGGATTTGATTTGGGACCTTTGTTTTAATTCAGTCAATTTTAATACTTTGGTTATTTTTAGAAAATTTTTTTAACTTACTTGAGTTTTCCTTTTAATAATTTTGTTTATACTATAGTACTTTGTATTAAATTTTTAATTATGGTTTCATATAGTAAATTTTATTATAATAATTTTATTTCATATAGTACTAATAATTAATCTAAAAATTTTGAATTGCGAGGAGGAGGCAAGATGGGCGAGTGCAAAAATGACAACCCGATAAAACTATTATTCCTTACGGGTACTATAAGAGGAGGAGGGTGTTTAATTTTGTCTTTTCATTTCCTCTCGGCCTGCACCGTAGCCACAGGTTCCTTTGCTACCGCCACCGTCGGTCCAACGCGAGCGGTCTGCCACTGCCATTGATTCACCGGTGCACATAGATTAGAGACTCAAACACCCGAGTCTACTGCTTGTACCATAGCGGTGTCAGGTGTCCGCCAGACACACCACACGCGCGCACGAGCCACAGGTATTCACGACGAGGCTGCTGCTGACTGAGCCATCTACTTAGAACCTTCATTTAAGCTTCACTTGCCGATTCAGGGACCCTCGTGCTCTTGGTTGACTAGTTGTGCCTGCTCAGTTTAGACCTTTCTAGAGCCTTATTTGGCTATTCAGTCGATGTAATTTGTAACCGAGTGAGCCATAGTTCATCTACTGTTTGAGTGACTCTCGGTCACCTCGGTGACCTCGATCGGGTATTCGGTGGTGCATTTTCGGTGGCCAGAGCCCTCTTCGAGTTTTATTCGATTTGGATATGGTTCGTACTCGAGGTGGGTCCCGCCTTCGGCCGCGGGTTAGATTCAGTACACCGGCGAGGGCCCAAGCCTGACTCGGTCGAGGCTCCGGTACCATCACGGGTCCAGGCCCGAGTAGAGGAGCCTCGAGAGATTTAAGTCGTTATGATTTGGATGGGACCCAGCCCCACTGCCGATGCCTCGGGAGGAGAGTTAGGAGGCAGAGGCCCTCAAGCGGGCCAGCACATCGGGCTGGGGCGGGTCATCTTCCTCTCGCCTCGGTGAGTCACCAGGTCACATCGGTTGCGGGCGGCATCATCGCCTCGGTTGTCACTGCCTCCCGGATCGGGAGGCCTATGTTAAATGGGAACCCCATTAGGAGATATGGAAGCTCCATCGTGGGAGCCTTTCATCGAATTCGTACTATGATGTCCCAGTGAGGGTGATCCAGGTTTAGGGAGTCCGTAAGTTGATCGAGGAGTATTCACTGCGCCTTCATGACTCAGCCGACATTGTACACGAGTGGTCTTTATGATTCTATCACTCTATGGCATCTCAGGGAGAGCGGATGGTCAGCGTGAGCTTGATTCTCTATTGTTCGCGCGAAGTACTCGAGGAAGGCGACCGATATTTCAGCGACTTTGGGCTGCGTATCTTAGCCAGACGATGCGGGGAGGAGTTATAGAGATTGGGCCCGCCCTCATCGAGAGATGGTTCGAGCAACGACCGGAGACCTGCGACTGGACCGGTGTTTTATAGGAGAGCTCCACGCCTCGGATCTTTGGCGATCGACCATTTATTCGGACCTTGAGTACATTCCATTCCAGCATTACGTACGCGAGAGCCATCTTGGAGCTCCTGCTAGGATCTCGGAGGATATTGATTCGATCCCTGGCGTGATGACCTCACGATGCAGCCAGGAGAAGGTCCATCGGAAGGACCTGAGTGCGGGCGAGGCATTCCACCTGCGATCTGGAGACTGCTGCCGGGTTCTCGAGCATATGGGATTCCCGAGGAGGGCCGAGAGGATTGAGATGGGGTTCGATGCCCCTTTGGTTTGCGTCGGCCAGATGGTGATGACCATGCCCGTATCTTTCCATCTCGGCAATGGGGACCCGGGAGAATGCTAGGAATTCGAGGTGGCCGAGGACTTCCATAGAGCCGATGTACCTACCCAGGCAGATAAGGAAGGAAATAAACTCATGAAATGTCACCTCCATCTCCTCACTCCACGCCATCTGTAATTTATGTGATATAGCCCATGTCATTTACACCATTCACTGAGTATGTTCACGCCCGGTTCTAGAGAGATTCTGCGAGGTGTGATGGATGCCATCTGCTCACTCAAGCGACTACGAGGCGACCCGGGATCGGAGAGAGTGGACGGTGTCACTCTGTGCGTCGGATCATGGCCTTGGGCCTTCCTCTTGTTCTGATCGGAGAGAGGGGCCCACCACAGACCAGCGGCCTATTTGGATGTTTTGGTTCCAGCAGCTGAACCACCACCACCACAGCGGTAAAGTGAATTAGATTTCTTTATGATTTGTATAGTTGCAGCTTTATCAGCACACTAATTTTGATTAAAGATTCATGTGGCCAACCTGTGCGAGTAAACCTTTTTGTATGTTTAGCTTTGAAATATGCATGTACACTAGCCATTTTTATTTATATCAAAGCTATTAGGTATATATATACACACACTTTTGCATATACTTTTGTGTCTTCACCATATGTAATCGTTTTGTCTTCAATTGGACAATTGAATTGCTTGATTAAGACTGATTGAATTGAATAGACTGATTGAATTGCTTTAGTGAAGCGGTGAATTGCCTTTAAATGGAAATTTGAAACCCCTATTGTAGTCACCTTTATGTTAGAACAAATTCCATGCTTAAGCTTGATTTTGAGTCGATTGGTTCCGGCATGCTCGACTTGAAAATTTCTCACTATAGCCCAATTCCTGCTTGCACTCCAGTTATTTCAATAGAGAACATTGAGATTTGTTTACTTCCTTTCAAACTGCATAGCGGCCTTAGGCATGTTGGCAACCTAAGATGAGTTTGTAATTACCCACACTTGAAGACCAATGTAGTCTTCAAAAGGAAAAGAAAGAAAGAGAAAAAGGCAAAAGAAAAAGAAAAGAAAGAAGAAAAGAAAAATAAAGTCGTGAAGCCTTGCCTTGAAAGCAGAGCAGTCCGAGGGGGTGTATCGCGAAAACCTTTGAAGCCCGATACCCTAAGCCTTAATTGGTTGGGAGTCATCGATTTAGTGTTAGTTACATGGGTGGATAGGTAGAGTCTAGCAATTGTAGGTCTTAATTTCGAAGTCATTGAGTCAGGGATGAAACTGTAGAGTTTGTGGTCAGTGATCCTTTTGGCTTGATGCCCTAAACCTTAATTGGTTGGGAGTCATCGGTGGACCCCCGTTACACGGACTTTGGTGAAGTCGAATTTTAAGCATTGCACCCTACAATATAGTTGAATAAAGAAAGAAGAGAGTAACTAGCCCTATCTAGGTTGTTCAGCTGACTTAAGGCAGTAATAGGTACCTAGGTTGGGAGGGATGAAGTACATTATTGGCTTAATCTGGTTATATAAGAACCATCGTAGACTTAGGTGGAAATTCAAGTTGAGAATCATGGAACCAATATTGAGCTAAAATTTGTTTTTTGTATGGTTTGAAATACTCATCGGTTTCAAACTTGGTGTCCATTTTTCAGTTTAAAGACAATGTTTATATGTACATACACCTTTTTGAATCATAAACTTTTTGAAAATCACTGCATACATCTCCTTTTAGTTTTTGCATTGCTAAGGGACTAGCAACGTTTCGGTTGGGGGGTGTGATTAGTGCCCAAAAAGTGCTATTTTGAACCATTTGTATTGGATGGGTTTTTTGGTGTTTTGGCTAGTCATTGTCATTTGTGCTTGATTGAGTGTTCAGGTCTTTGCTTGGTATCACTAATGCCGTTTAGAGGTTATTTGTGGTTGTTTGCGAGTTTGTGTACTTTGGGAGTTGATATTGAGACATATGATGAATCATGAGGTCAGACTCAATTGTTAATATCAAGCAGACCAAAAATCAAAGAAAGAATGAAGGCAAAGTGATGGAAATCAATGCAGTAGAGGACAGGAGGCAAAGCAGTGAAGAATCAGCAATTCCAGGGAATTTCGCTGGGATTGCGAAAATTTCGCAGCCTTAGCGAAAATTTCGCAATCTTAGCGAAATTGTGAATTTTCGCTAGACTCGAGGATTTTCGCTAAGCTACTATTATTCCACAAACGAAATTTTGCATTTTCGCTACTCACAGAATTTTCGCTAGCTAGCGAAATTTAGCCTATTGTAGAAATTACCCTTTGCCGCCGAAAATTCTTGATTTAGCTATCTCTTGGTTCGCTAGCTAAGCGAAATTTTAGTACCCTACGCAAATTTGTATGCTATAGCGAAATTCTTGCCTTGTCACACTTTTGTAATTAATGCAAACCTGACTTCAATTTTGGTGTACTCCTTGTCCGAATTTAGCCAAATTGTTAAGGCTGTGGTATTTTCATACATTGGGTGGCCTATATGGCTCCCCCTCCCATTTGTAACCACTATGACAAATTGAGGAAGCAATTTTGTAAGTTTTATTTTGTAAATAAAGTCTAGAAGTAGTTTAGTTAGGGTTTGCTTTCCTCTCTTCTCTCTCCTCTTCCTCTTACTTTCTTGGCTGCCAAACACCCTCTTTGAGGATGACTCCAAGAGATGCTTGGCTAAGCCTCTTTTCTTTGAGGAAGGAAAATGGCTAGTAATTGGGGCATATGCGGGTTGTCCTCTTGTATTAAAGCTCACAGTCTTTGTATTTATATTTTATCTTCTCAAAATAGAGTTGAATAGCATTGGATATTTATTGATTTATTGTCTTCATGCTTTAGGATCGGTCATACTTATTGCTAGATGTATTGTGGTTTTTTAGATGGTCTTTACGAGCCACTGAAATGATATTTAATGTTAGGGTTTCAAACTGTAAAAGGGCCATAGATGCATGTTACCTGTGTTAACTCAAATAGGAGTTGTTTTTAGGGTGAGGTTTGCTAGTTAAACATAGATCCGGTTATGGCTAGGACTATAGGTTGCTTGTCATAACGCGAGGATAAAACCCAAGGACACTTGTTTGCCCTATGATATCAAGTTAGTGACCTAAATCTTCAAAGTTAATTTTTTCACACTTCCCTTTCCAGTTTTACAATTTCAGCTGATTAAACTACTTCAACTTGTTTTGAAAAAAAAATCAAAAGTCAAATAGAAAGCCTTGCAACTTTTTACACTTATGCAAATCATTCTTAGAATGAAAACCCATCCCCATGTTCTACTGAACCACTATCACTGGTAGCTTGACTCGACAGTAGGAGGAACTTAGGTATACAATTTGTTGATTTTAGCTCAGCCCCTCTTTGTGTAGCACGAATCGAAATGGAACGCTACTTGAACACACTAGGCACGAGACAAGATGATCTGAACAAAGGTTGATCTCACAAATGGAATTGATCCTTGAACGGATAGAAAGGGAGAATGACAAGAAGAAGAAAGAGGAGTGGAAATGAAATTCCCAAATTCTCTCTAATTTGGATACTCTTGATGCCGGATCACTCCCAACATTTTGCTCCTCCCCAAAAGAAAAGATGATCTCCCATTGATTTATCCTTCTCTTCCTCTCTTCACGATTGTTGTTCTCAACTTTTGCATCACATCATGAATAAAACAAGAAAATTTGTAGTGAAATACGCTTTGCTTGCGAGTTAAATTTTATTGTTTGACTTGTTAGGAGGAAATAACATTGGATTTAGTTCAAGAATGAAAATGCTTAAATATCATAATCTGAACTAGTTGAAGTAGTTTGACTGAGATAAACTTGAACACAAATAATTGTCAGGCATGAATAAAGCGGAATTAGGAGTATTTGCATTACATTTAAATTCGAGTTTAGTTGCAAAAATTGGAAAATTGGTTATTCTTTGATGGAACAAAATACTTGGTTAAAATAATGTAGTAGGCAGTGAATAAGTACAATCTTGAAGAAATAATACACATCGGTCAACAAAACTTATGAAACTTTTGTGGGAATTAGGAACATCTTACGGGGAATTCGAGATTTAGAGTCCTGATCCACAGAACTTGTTTGATTATTGATTGAGGCGAAAATCTAAGAGTGAAAACAACCAACGAGGAAATGATAGAGGCCATCCTTGGCAGCTTGATCCTTTTTAAGCTTACCCTAAAAATATGCTTAAGCATATTCTTTAGTTCCTGATTTGAGCCAAATAAGCCTGATTTCTTCAATAAACAACAATTGAAAACTGAAATTCCCTCCCTTGCAATAAACCTACAGTAAAGAACCCAAATTATCCAGTTTCTAGTTCATAAAAGTTTAGTATAAAGGAAGAAACAAGTTTGGGGGAATAATATTTCCAAATTTTGGCAAGAAGGGGTTGAAGAAGTAAGCGAAATTTAGTGAAGTAAGGGAATAAGTTTTTCTTGTGGCCTATTTCATGAACAATTAAGCTCGTAGGGAATTGTTTTAACACCTAACACCCTAATGCCAGCGGTATGGGAGTTGCTAGCCCAAAGTTCTCTAAGAGTAATAGAAACTCAAGAGACTTGAAACATGCACTATTCAAATCTTAGAGAAATAAAAGCAAAGGAGTTAAAGAACAAAGGAATCTGCCTAAATCAAGTACAAATGGAAGTTGAAATTCCATAAAAAATAATTCAAAAAGAGGAATCAGGCTAAGATTAAGGAGAATCAGAAAGGAACAAAGAAGAAAAAGGAAGAAAATTGGAGGCAACAATGTAGAGACAAGATGGAAACTGGGTAATTTACAACCTAAATTTTTCCATTATCTACCCAATTACCTAAGCCCAAAATTACAAGCCTGAAAGACCTCATTGATTTTGAAGGTTGAATTTACCTACATTAGTGGAGATCAATATGAAAAACAAGCATATGGGACTTTGATAAACAGTCTAAGAAAACTCCCAGAAGATTAACTTAATTCAACATGAAGATGAAAAGGATTATTGACTACTTTGAGAACAAGACTTGTTAAATAAATTTATTTAAATACATTAGTTTATCAAGAAATTTTGTAATAGAGTACACTATACTTGTTCTTGCATCAAAGGCAAATTTGAAATAATAGTGATATCTTTTTAATTCCAGATTAGAGGGTAGAATGAAAAGACTGTGGAATAAAATCGAAATATCCTTAAAATTTCCGCTATTATTAAAGAACGAAACAGATTGCTGCTTTTCTTTGCTTAGGGACAAGCAAAATTTTAAGTTTTGGGGAATTTGATGAGTCTAAAAACTCATTAGATTTTTAATCCATTTTTCTGAGTTTATAATGAGAATAATGATGAATTGTCTGCAGAAAACTGATAATTGACTCAAATTCCAATTTGCAGGAAAATAAAGCAGAAAATCAAATTTTAGCAAAAATCATAAGAAATCGGCACATAGCGAAATTGAAGTCAGCTGGAATTTAAAGTTGCGGCCGAGGCGCAATTTCCAACGATTTCAGTCGTCTTAAGTTACTGGCCTTTGAAGGAAAGGAAACTGAAGATGATTAGTGAAGTCATTGACTTGAAGAAGATTAAGGCGAAGAATGACTTGAGTCGAGATTAAAAAGCGATCAAATGAAGAAGTTCATGTCGCGACATCATTGCGATATTAGCGACACCACGAATAAATGATGTACATAATACCACCCATGAGGTCGCGACAAGGATATCTACAAAGCCCGCAAGAGCGACCTTATGATAAAGAAGTCGCGAACTAATTTTGAAAGAAAGGACTTGATGTCGCGACCTTGCGATAATGAAGAATCTGGTCGCGAAACTCCATTCGAACTGGCCAGTTAATTAATAAAGCCGGACATGATGTCGCGACACCACTTGGTCGCGACGGGGTGGAAGGTTTAAGCCGGTAGACACATGGGGGTCGTCCTGCCGATAAGAGTTGCGACGAGATTTTCAAGAGGCGAACATAGGGTCGCGACGGTTAGAAGAGATAAGCGACATCAGCTTGCGAATCGGAGAAGATGTCGCGCGTCATTGGCCGTGCGACGCCGGTTACACAGGAAAGAATTTACAGTGACATCATTTAGCGGTCAGCGACATGGAATCGAGTGTTAAAGGCAAGTGGCGACGGATAAAGCCTGCGACGGGCGAACAAAATAGCAGTCGCGGCGTATAATTGAAATTAGCGACATCCGACGTCGACTCATAAGCGAGCGATTAATGATCGCGGCGTATGATTGAAATCGCGACATCAAAGCGGCTCACATGCAAATAAGAAATTCGACATCAAGCTGAGGTCGCGACACACAAACTCGTCGCGACATGAACAAACAAATGGGCGATTATTTTGAAACCCACAAGGAAGTGTCGAAGTTAGGGCCCAACTCGGAACCCTGTAAATAAGTAGGCGCTCTGGAGAGAGGCGGCTCGTAGGCGGCTCGGAACGAGAGTGCAGGTGTAGAAGCTTGTGTATTTTAATTTTACGTTTCTTTTCTTTGTTTTCTTTGACATTGAATTTAAGTTAGATTAGAGTAGATTGTTATTTCATTTGAATTTCTAGATGGATGGTTATTTGAAGTTGAAGCTGAATGCAAAATCTTATTTTCTTCAAATTACTTGCTTGGATTCGTTTGATGAGCAAATTTTGGAATTCGAACTTCGATTCCAGTTCTGATGGATTCTTTTGATCGAGGGGAGCTACAGTTAGTGTAATGAAGTAATTTAGAAACTCGACTTAGTTGAATTCTGTTGTTGTTAGAATTTATCTTTCCTGCATAAATTTATCGAGTCCTGCAGACAGGTCTTGAATGCAGCACTCTGGTTGTTTATTTTTGTATACGATCAAATATCGGTGTCTATGCCACGTAATAGGATTGTTTCATGATCCCGATTTCGGAGGCCTACGGGGTGACACAGGAGGAGAGGCATTCACGAGGAAGTATTGAACAATTTCTCAGGGTATGCGAACCTAATATTGCAAGGGATCCTAATGGGCTCACATGAATTTTAATCTATAAATCTTCTTCTCCACCAAGCAAAAATAAATTAGACTCTTTATCAAATCAAAATGGCTTGAGAGTTACGCCTCGATTCGAGCATTAAGTTCAATCCCACGTGTTAGCAGAGTTTAATCAAAGGAAAGAATGGCTTGTTCCAATTTTGAGGATGAGAAACCGATTATAGTGTAAACCCATGCTTGCTTTATGTCTTAGGAGCTAAGGTTTATAGTCCATGTTATGGGTATGAAGTATTGAAAAAGAAAAATACCCAGAACAAGGAGACTCAGATTAAAAGTAGTTATCTAATCCTCTGTCTTCGAAAGAAACAGGGAAGATTAGATGATGAAATGTGTCGTTAAAGGAGAAATCCCATGGCATTACCATCTTCCTTGGGCCCGGATTCTGTCGAGGTTCATGAAGCAAAGTTACGAGAGTTGTCTGCGGGAATTGATGTTTCCGACCATTGTATTTTCAATGCATCCCTTGAAAAGCTAACTAATCAGTCTATTTCTTTAATTTTTTTTATTTTAGTTTAAGCATTATTTCATTTTGTTCTTAGTTTACATATCTTATTTCTTTTATTATTTTAAAGGTTGCATAGGAATTTATCAATTGCCAATCATAGTTCAAATAGTATAGAGCTTGAGTAGTCAGGGTAGTTGATTGAGAATTTTTGAGATCTCTGTGGGATCGTGATATCTGGACTTAATCCGCTGTGCTTGTTCGAGCTGGTTGAAAGCAGATCATGGATCAAAACCCCGAGAAAGAAGTCCGGCTACTCTTAAGGAAGCGCTAGTTTTTAATCGATTATAATTGCAAAGAAATATAAACAAGTTTCATGGCATTATTGCGAGGATTAGACAATAGTCGCTTGGGTAATAACGTTATAAATTTGTGTTTATGTTTTGATCCATCACTCACACTTGCATAGTGGGAGAATTGGGCAATGAGCGGTCGCGACAAGGAAAGAATGTTGACAAATTCGAAGGATAAGGACATGAAGGCTGGTTGCAAAGCGGGTTAGATTAATCACGACCGCAGGCATTCTGTCGCGGCAGAGCAAGACTGCTAAATAAATTCTATGTTGCAACATTATCAAAGTATGTCGCAGCACAGTCTGAGACGGCCTGGGGAATGGGTTGAGCCAGGAGAGGCAAGGCTGCGATGGAGCAGGCGACAGAATTTCAAAGGGATTGTGCGACCTAACTTTCTATGTAGCGACAAAAGACAAATTTAGCCATAATTTAAAGGGATCCACAATGCAATTAATGAAGTGAAGCCCAACATTAGAAAGCCTATAAATAGACGCTTCTAAGGCAATGTGTGCAGCTTCCGCAACTCCAGGACGTCTAGGTGGTTGAAGACTCTTGTATATTTTTATTTTTTTCATTTTTTTTTATTTTGTATTTCCATTTTAGTAGATTTAGTTTTAGTGTAGCTTTATTTTGTTAGTTTTCCTTTTATTTTCTGGATTTGGGTATTGTATTGAAGTGTGGCTTCGAGCTGATATTTCTTTATAAAATCTTTTTTTTTTTCATTATTGTTTGATTTAAATGAATGATGGAAAGTTTCTAGAGTTCATTTATTTCAGTTAGTTCATGATTTCAATGGTGCCAAAATCAGGTTAGTCAACGATATGAATTGAACCGAGTTTTGAAAAGTTTAGCTCACTGGAAATGGGTCATTGATGATAGTCATTTATCTAAATAAGGTGGAAGAAAGCTTTAATTAGAATTATTGAATTTATTTGATTGGTATTGTTTATAAATTTACTTGTTCTCAATACTAGTACTGTGTACCCAATGCAAGGTATAGTATCCTTTCGATTTCAAAGGCCCTTTAAGATGACACGAGAGATGGAGAATCAGGGGTGTAGAAACTGAGTTCCTTGTGGGTATGGTAGACTAATACTATGGAACTAATGAACTTTGAAGGATTACTCAGATAGATCACCAACTTACTTATAATTTGAGGATAGTTGAATGAAGTATATGTTTAACCACCCAGAGGTCTCTTATCTTTCTGCTGAATTGATTCTGATCCCATATTAGCAAAGATCTAATCAAGGAGATGGAAATTTCATCAATAGTGTTGGATGAGGGGTGTCAGTCAGAGTGGAGAGAGTGCAATATCACGTCTGTATGAGGCGAGAATTCTTTAGTCTAAGATCTGAGTATGAAATCTCGAAAAGAAAAAATGTCTTAAATCTTAGAAAGGGTTGCATATTACAAGTAACTGATTAGAATCATATCTCATAAATGAATATGAACCTTTAATCAGTGAAAAGTATGGCTAAGGGAGAAATCCAAACTATTCTACCCTTCATCTTTGACAAACTCAGTTTTCCAATTTATGGTTAAGCTATGAATCGAAATGATGCAGAAATTGATTATTACTAATTGATCCATGTCCAGTTTTGTCTCACTCGGTGAATCCTCAACTCCAATTTTATTAAACTTTACTTTTGTATATTAATTATTTAGGTCTATGACTACACATTTTTGAGTCAACACATCATCATACCAGTGGAGTTCAAATAAGTAATGATCTTGAGTAGTTGGGAGTGATTAGTGCTTTTGTAACACCTGAGAATATACCTAGTAGTTTAAACATGTTAGGAGTATTTGTAGCATAATTTATTTGTTTTAGAGTAGGTTAAATACGAAGCAGGAAAGTTACAAAACTTAAGGACAAAATTGTAATTTGTCCAAAAGGGGAATAAAGTCATAGTTGATGAGAATAGAGCTAAATAAAATATTGGAAAGTTGAATTCAAATAGCGAGAGATGGAGAGGGACCTTTTTACAAATATGAAACTTAATGGGTTTTTAAGGGCCAAACAAGGCCTTAGCAAGAAACATGGGTTTTAAAAGACCAAAGTTGGTCTCATTTGGGGAAGGAGAAAAACGTGAAGGAGGAGAAGAGAAAGAAGAGGAAGGAAGAGAGGAAAGAAAGAGAGAAAGAGGGAGGCTCGAAACAAAAGGTATGGAACTACTAACCTTGGTGTGAACTTTTGGATTTGTGTATGGATCTTTGGTTTTTGTATGGTTATTATCTTGTCAGAAACCTAGGGTTGTTAGAGGATGAAATCTAACCAAGATGTATTAAATTAGGGTTGTTAAAACTCTAAATGGCGCAAGATAGTTGTAGAATCCTCTCTCTTAAGTTGGATTCATGTAGTTAATTGTAAGTAAATGAGTTTAGGGTTTGGAGCTAAGCCCTAATTAATATTCATTGTTTGGTTGAGAGTAGGTCATAACCCATATTAGAAGGGTTTTGGAAGGGAGATTCATGAAAGAATTTTGAAGAAACATATGAAATTGAAAGATGAATTGAATAGAAGGAGATTCTGAGGTGAGATTAGAAGTGTTTTGATGTGTGTTTGAAGAGTAAGGAGTTGAGTTGGGTATCAAAATATGGAAATATGGAACAAAATACACATTTGGAAGGCACTTTTAGACTTATGCGGGTACAGATTTGAATATGCCAAAGTACAACTTAATGATCCCCAGTCGTTTTTGGCCAGCTTGTGGGTACAAGTTAGACATGTACCAGTCTGACACATTATAACTTCAGAGTTTAATGAGTTTTTCGTATTTAGTAGTAGCACTCAGTCTTATCCGATTTGAGTGATTCAAGAATTATTCACGTAAAATAGACTTGAGGAGAACAAAACTTAAAAATAGCGTAAATAAATTCTGATCCTAAGGGCCTAAGATTAGAAACAAAGTGGGGCCGTGTGCAAGCCCAGTGCAGTTCAGGTTTGAACATAGAGTAGTCGGGTTGTTTAGGACGTAACTTAGGGTTTAGGTGCTCGAATTGGGTGATTCAGTTGGAATGGGACATAGCACCTTATCTTTAAAATAGTACACAATGACCTAGAGTCAAACATGAAGTTAAGATCCCGGAAAAAAAATAGTAGTAGCCTGAAACTGTTCTAGTATGATCAGGTAAACCGACTAGTTTGGCATGAAAATGCCATAACTTTAGTTTGGATGATCCGATTGGATTGATTCCACTTCTAAGTAGAGTAGATTCATAGAGAATAAGAATATATATGAATGAAATTGTGATTCCACATACATCATACTTCACAAGAATATGAAGTGCCATATGTAATAGGCATGAAACAAGGAAAATGTAGAAAACGAAGACTGTAAAGATGTGTTCATGAAACATGAAAATGATTATGGAAAATGAAAATGAGTGAATATGTGAATGAGTGTATGAATGAGTATACATGAAGGCATATGTGAATGAGTATTTATGAATGAGTATACATGAATGAGTATACGTGAATGAATATGTGAATGAGTATTTATGAATGAGTATACATGAATGAGTATACGTGAATGAATATGTGAATGATGTTATGAATAAGTATATATGAATGAGTATCGTCAATGAATTTATGAATGGTATTTATGAATGAGTATACATGAATGAGTATCGTGAATGAATATGTGAATGAGTATTTATGAATAAGTATACATGAATGAGTATACGTGAATGAACACGTGAATGAGTATTTATGAATGAGTATACATGAATGAGTATACGTGAATGAAAATGTGAATGAGTTTATGAAATAATGTACATAGATTGAGTATATCTTTGAAAAGATAATACGAAAGTGATTATGAAATTGAAATGGGATATTTGAAAATCGAATAGAATATAGATAAACTAATCAAGCAGAAATTCGTAAATTAAAAGAAAAAAAAAAAATCAAATCCGCAATATAAAATAAATAATATATCGAATGAACGCTGACGGGATGCACCAATGCGGCATCAGGTCAGAGAGCACCCGAAGTACCAATGTCCCACTTGGCGGGATGCAATCGGCATCCGTCATGATGGCGTATGGCATTGAAGAAATGTCCCGCGGCGGGATTCACCAACTGGATCCATCATGATGGCGTATGACATTTAATTGATACCACATGTCGGGATGCACCAAACGACATCCGTCATGATGGGAGACCGAATAAGTGATACCACGTGTCGGGATGCACCAAACGGCATCCGTCATGATGGGAGAACCGAATAATTGATACCAAGTGTCGGGATGCACCAAACGGCATCCGTCATGATGGGAGACCCGAATAATTGATACCACGTGTCGGGATGCACCAAACGGCATCCGGCATGATGGGAGAGCGAATAATTGATACCGCGTGTCGGGATGCGCAAAGCGACATCGTCATGATGGGAGGGAACGAATAAAGTAATACCACATATCGGGGTGCACCAGCGGCATCCGTCATGATGGGAACCCGAATTGTAAAATGTGCTTAGGCACATTACGAATGATGATAAGAGTGGGATTCATTAAGCGGAATCCGTCGATGTAATTAAATAGTCAAAATTAGAAATAACCAACAATGAGTGTAAATGGGATTTTTATGTGGCGTGCTTAAATCTCATAAATTGGATTGTGCTTGAAATGAATTGTTGCGTGGTACATGATATGATATGGTAAATGATTTGTATATTGAAAGCATGCGAAATGAATAGCATGAGTTTATGTGGATAAAATGGCATTATTTTGTAAGCATGTTATTAAGTGTGAAGGTTATAGGTCTCTTGAATTTGTAAATGGTCATGGGATTGCTAGAAAGTGCTTTGGCTTAATTAAAAGGTCTAAATAGAATAACATAAACAACATGTTTTGGAAGATAATTGAGGAATGTCGAACCGCTAGGGCTCCGGCTTGGATCTGCCAATCGGGTCAAGTCGGGGATTCGGGTCGCGACACTTTTAAAAACAAAAATTTAATAAGAATGAAACAAAATGTTTGATTGGAAATGTCGAATGCTTAAGGGCTCCGACTTGGATCCGCCAAGCGGGTAAGTCGAGGATTAGTCGCAACACTTTGAAAATGAAAATATATAATAAGCGAAAACAAAAGAAGTTTAACGGGCATCCGTCCGCGAAATGTAATTTCTAAAAGGGAGTTGATTAATGGCCGACCATGATAGCGATAAAATTAATATGAATTGGTATTAGTTTGATTGACCGATATGTATTTAATATGACTTGATATGTTTCGATTTACCATTGTATAAGTATAAGTTTGTTTTGAATATGATCTAATATGACATACATGTAGAAGATATGAATTGAAAACTTGTAAAAGACATGATACACATGAAATATCTGAATAAGATAATGATATGGAATACGAAATGGGCAAAATACATGTATAAAATGAGATGAGTTAGAAGTCACATAAGAATAGACTTCGATATATGCATAAAGTAAGAAAGAGTAAAAGATAGTGATGGCGATTGTTGTTAATTAGATTCTGTCTATATGTTCCCACTAAGCGTAAAAAGCATACGGGTGTTCAATCGTTAGTAGATGCGAAAGAGGAGATCGAGGATAGGACATTCCACAGAAGCGGCGAGCCATCGGAGATAGGTGCTCACCGTAACGTTCGCGATCTACGATGTTTTGTTTAGATATGAATTTGTACAAGTAAATGGGACTTAGTATATGTGTATAAGCTTTAATGGATACCACTCCGGTGGTAGTTCATTAGTAAATGTAAATGATTGTTGGTTATGAAAAATATTGTTTTATAAAAAAATAAAAACAGGTAAGAAGTCCCAGTATATGGTTTCGCACCCCGAAACCGGTTCAGTTCCTTGTCGGGTCGGACGGGAATCGGGTTTGTGACACACAATTATCATCCTTCCTCGTGGGAACGATATCTGAACTTAAAATATCCACTTTTCTTACTTGTACGACCTGTGCGCTTGCAGTGATCAAGACCACACACAGAAATTTTAAATGAGTCATTTTACAAAAAATGAACAAATCCATCTTTTCATGTATATGGAAAATGGTCTTAACAAGTTTTTAGTGTCATTGCCGAGGATTGAAAAGCTTTTGGGTGGCAGTACCAGAAGTTTGGCATACACTAATCACATCATACAGTTTGGTCTTAATAAGTACCTAGAAAAGGACTATATCTTGCTCTGATTTCCAGGAGGCCCTTTGAGTGACATAGAGATGGAGATTCATGAGAGTATGGAGCAGTTACTTGGGTGTATGTTAGACTAATATTATGGAACTAATGAACTCTAGAAGATCACTTCGATAGATCACTAACTTACTCATATTGTGAGATTAGTTAGATGATGTATCAATTCAGTTGATCAACAGTTTCTCCTCAGTCTGATGAAAGGATCTTGATCCCTTGTTAGCAGAGATCTAATCAAGAAGATAGAAAATTTTATCAGATTTGAAGGACGAGATACCAATTA
Source organism: Tetrastigma voinierianum (assembly GCA_016808115.1). Classification (NCBI taxonomy): domain Eukaryota; kingdom Viridiplantae; phylum Streptophyta; class Magnoliopsida; order Vitales; family Vitaceae; genus Tetrastigma; species Tetrastigma voinierianum. The sequence goes on along the minus strand of JAEQBH010006688.1, from coordinate 47,053 downwards.
GATTGGAGAAGGCTTGCATAATCCTATCTATAGGGGTAAGAATTCTTCAATCCTAAGATTTGGGTGTAAAGTACTGAAAAGGAAAAATACTCAGATCTTAGAAAGAGGGTTATATTCTACAAGTAACTGATTAGACTCATGTATCCGAAAGGAACCTAGATCTCTAATTAGTTATGAGTATAGTTAATATGGAGAAATCCAAACGATACTACTTTGCATCTTTGACAAGTTTAGATTTCAAACTAATGGATGAACTATGTTATTAAATGATGCAGAAATTGATGATTGTACACTGATCTACTTCCCAATGTTAGCTTACTCGGTGAACTTTTCAATCAAATTATTTTGAATTCTTGATATATAGTTTATAGAAATTTATTTAGATTTACATTTCCTTTAGTTTAAAACCAAATCATTTTTAACTTTAGAGTTCAAATAGTAAGGGTATTGAGTATATGGCGTAATTGATATTTAGAATTCTAATCAGTCCTCGTGGGAACAATATCTAGACTTAAATCCACTTTTATTACTTGTGCGACCTGTGCACTTGCAGTGAACTAGACCAAAACACATTTTCAATTGAAGCCTTCTCATACAAAGCAAACACATATTTATTATCTTGGGTCTCAAACATGTTTTTGGCGTTGGAGAGTGATTTAGTGATAGGGCCAGTCTAAATAAGGTCTTAGTCTTAGGCTCGTCATCGGTTTAGGTCTATGTCAAGACAGATGGGTCCAACAAGTTTTTGGCGTCGTTGCTTGGGAATGGATAGCCTCTGGTAGCTATGTTGAAGATTTGGAGGATGTATCTTCGGTCAGTCAACACATGGACATCTTGGTTAGAATGGAGCAGAGGATGAAGAAAATAGATGATCAACTAAAAGCTTAACTGCAACTCAGAGATGAATATCTAGATGTAGAACTAAGAAAGATAGACCAGTACCTTGAAAAGGTAATTAGACAAAAAGGCTTGGAATGGAAATAGGAGATAGAAGGGAGGGATGCAATGTGGAGAGAAGAGTTAAGAGTTAGAGATGTAGTTTTCTGGGAAGAATCAAGGAAGTGAGAATTCAATTTATGCAAAATGCGAGAAGCTAGAGACCGTAGCATGAAAACAGCTCTAGAGTCAAGAGATATATGATGGTTGAACAGTTTGCAGCACTATAAGGATAGCTTAAGGCTCACAACTCAGGAATTGATATACAACAGGTTTACATTAGAATCAATAGGAAAGAGGCAATGTGAGCTCGTAAGGGGGAATGCTGAAATCTTAGATTGGGCCATGAAGACAATGTCAAGCAAGAAGAAAGTGTCATTGCCAAACATCTAAATTTATGATTATGTACCCTATACCATGGTGCCTAAGGATGTGACAGACCCTTTCATACCTTTTACCAACCCTGAGGAACCTAGAGAGATACCTATTTGTCCTATTAAAGTATTACCTTAAGATGAAACTTATGGTACAATTAGAATATCAAGAAAAAAACCCGGAGGAAATTAGAAAAAATATAAAGGGCAAGAACAAAAATCAAAATCTCATGTACAACCAAAAGTAAACAAGAAAAATTGAGTCTCTCTTGTATGTGATTGTTTTACCACGACACCCCTACAGACCAACCAACAACTCACAGTGTCGCGACAAGCGTATTGGTGTTGCGACATTCATTTCAAAGGTCCACAATTGTACATCATGAGGGCAGTATCACAATAGACCTTGAAGACACAATATTGGAAGTGAAGGTCGTGAAAATCAAAATAATGTAAGTAAGCTGTCTCAATTGATCTCAGAAGTCATGGGTTGAGAGTCCCGGCTGACATCACAAGCGGTACGCTGAACCTGGATAGAAGAGCAACAATAGACCACGACCACAGTTAGAATTTCGCGACACATCATCTTGTGGACTTGCATTAAAGTCCACAAAATCTACCTAGAATTCCGACCCAACAATGATTGGACTATAAATAGGAAGCGATAGGGCACATAATCAAAGAATGATAGAAAGAGCAAAATAAAGTTTTTGTAGAGTATTTTTCTTATTGAGAGGTTTTGAGTAGATCAAAAACTACCATTTTTTTCATTAGAATAATTTATTTAAGCTGAGTGTTTGGGAAGAGAATATTGAAATCTAAGCTCCATTACTGTTAGAACTTGAAGAGAAGCAGAAAACATTGTTTGAATTCCTTTTCCTCATTTTCTCGGTTATAATCATAATGAACTTGTTTAAACGACTTGTCATTGTTATGTGTAATCCGGTGATGGAAGGCTAAGCACCTTCTAGGAAGGGATTGGTTATGTGATTATTATGTTTGAGTACTCCTTTTAACCTGGCACGCAAAGAAAATATTTCATTTTTGCGTAAATGTTATATAGTTTTTGAAAAATATAGTTATTTGCCTTTTATGTAATTTGAATGAGGAAAAGTTTTGTTTTTTTTTTTTCATCATTTGATTGTCCATGGATCAAATAGGGATTTTGCATGAAAGTATTTTGAGATGTGTTTTGTTATGAAAGTGGGAAATTGTGGAGATATTATGTTTCGGTGGTTAGTTTTTTGGTGTGTTTTTTATACTGGTTGGTTCGACAAATGCATTAGAGATAATAGTTGACACTGTGTTTATATCCCAGCGAGATAATAGTTGACATTTACATTTCTTAGTGGGTTATGTAATTGATTTGAACCTCAGCCTCTATGGATTTCGGTTACAGGTTACTAGTACTAGTAGCGTTGGGTTCCGTCCACCTTAAAAGAAACAATTTGCAGGTAGCCACCCATTTGAAAGTCCCACATGGCTGGGCACCATTTGAAAAGTCTCACATGGTTGGGCATTGTTTGATATTTGTTGACCAGAGAAAAGATGTATTTGATTTTAAGTTTGATATGAAAATGTTCTATTTGAATTTGATATGAAATTGTTTAGATCATATTTGATATGAAATTGATTTGAAATGAATTTGAGAATGTTTTGATGGAAATTTTTGAATGTTCTATCACATTTGAATACAAAGGTTTTGTGAAAATAAAAATAACTCATATTTGTTATATGATTGGAAACCTTTTGATCCATGAAACTGTATTAGTATTTCTTATTGAGCTTTAAGCTCACTTCGTTGACATCTTTTAGTTGCATTTAATTGATGAGATCTTGCGTTGGGATAAGAATCATAACATTATTAGGAATTTGATTTTGGTATCCATTATGGACCTTGTTTAATTGATGAGTTTATGTTCATTTGGATTATTTGTTATTAGAGTTAGTTAGAAGGATATGAACACTTTTCTTGGGACATTTACGTTAATTCATACATGAATGTTGAGAGTTAAAGAATTTTTGTTAATATGGAATTTTGGATATGACAATTGGTGATATAGAAAGTTACGCATTACTCTGAACATGTGTTAGTAATTGGACTCAATCTTGATACAAGAAAGGAAAGTTTGTGTCTTTTCGCACTTTACAACCCGGGCTTGAGGTGTGAGAATAGCTGATCATACTTAGTTCGAGTTTCAAGGCATGACAATATCCCTAGAAAAATGGACCAAAACTAGGCCAAAAATGGAAAGTTTGTGGGCTTCTCGACCTCGTCATGTTGTGACGTGAACGGCTATGATGTCGCAACTTGGTGTATTATTAAACCATTAAAGTATTTTCAGAGTAAGGTAATCTCCAGCAATTCTGCATAATCTTCTCAGTAAGAGAAAAAGAGGGCAAATGTCTAAACATAAGTTGTATAATAATGTCATGACATGGGGCTTGTATCAGTGATTCTTCTTCTCTTTTTCTCCAATTTTTCTTCTTTTGCTAGCATTTCCTTTCTTTTCTACAAAAGATAAGCAAGAGAAGAATTTAACTTGAATGGGAATGATAAAGGTGTGAATTTAGCATCAAGAGTTTAACATATGCAAGAATTTCATGCTTAAATGCTAACTTAATTCACACCTAACATGGGTGTGCCTATAGAGAGGGAATGGAAGGAGTTTATTCTAAATTTCACTATGAGTGATTAGGTTTCAAGAAGGGTCGTGGGTAGAGAGGGAGTCTTGTACCCCATAAGACAAATTGTAAACCTTGAATCGGATCAGTGGAAATCCTTGCATCTTGTCATAGCCTCGTGGGAATGGGTTAATGAGACCACATAAAGATTGTGTGTACTTTTACTCTATTGCAATTATATCACATCTGCTCTGCACACAATAAGACCTTTAGAGCGAGTTCGGACGCATGGCACTAAAGTACGAACAAGAGCACAGATCGAACACAAAGGACTGTGATAAAAAAAAACACACTAATTTTCGTCATTTAGATACTTATATATTCTTAAATTATTAAATCTTTATATTCATGAGTTGAAATAAATAAAATGAGTATGAAGTAGAAAATAAAATAATATATCAAATTTAACTCTTTATTTTCTTTCATTTCTTTCAGCCAAACTTTCTCTCTCTATTTTCTTATCCCAACATTTTCATAAACTAAACATATGTAATGAAATTCTCAATTCAAAATAGTGCTTCATTTCTAAGGAAGCCTTGTTGGTGTTCAAACAAAATGAGTATAATGTATCACATTCATGTTTCTAGTGGTTTGTTTGCCACAATAGAAGCAGTTTCACCATTAGTTTAACATCAAAAGTTGCCCCCAAGAGCAGCTGGATCAATTCTGAATCCCAAATAAGGGGAGAAACATATCATGCACTATATAGATATTTTATATTCCTCTTTGGCGGTATATTTTATGAAAAGGATACATAGACAAAGTTTATTTTATTTTTAAAGAATTAGTGAAACTTTTGATGCATTCAATTTTGTAAGAACAAGCATCCCCAAAAAGATAGACTTGTCAATTCTTGTTGAAATTAAGATGCAAATAAAATGAAAATGAGTGAGAAAAATTAAGATAGACAAGTTTGGATGATTTGATCATGTTACCCAAAATCCATTGATTGAAAGGTATGAATTTTTAATTTCAATTTGATATTTTCATCAGAAAATATGATTTGTTTTAACCCTTTGATATTGTTTATCATATAAACATTCTGTAAAGATATTACAGCATTGATAAAATTTTATTCAGGAAATAATTGAGAATGTTTTTATTTTCTTGAACTTCAAATGCAAACAGATCCAACATATTAAAGCATGATAAAAAATTCCATGCAACCTTCTACAAAAGAATGATGAACATGGTCTAATTGCATTTTGAAGTTGTGAATCGGAACTCAAAATTCACAAATTGAAATAATATAAGCAATTATGGATTAAATAAAATGTGTAAAACATGACTTACGACACAACTTTCTCTAAGATGGAGTTATATGAATCAATTATTAATTATCATGAGCATCACCATCATCACCAGTGGGATATTTATATATTTTTACCATAAAAAATCATTTTTAATTTATTTATATATTTTAAATAGTAAATGATAGGGTTTAAAAAGTAGGCGCGGCCCACCCAAGCCGAGAGAAGCGAGTTAAAGGGGACTTATCAGCGGGGCCCGATTAAAGCGGCCGGCCACGGCGTAGGCTGAAGCGGGAGCCTATTCATCCCTCAGCTGAGGAGTAGGCAAAAAAGCCCAAGAGCCATGTCTATGAAACCAGATCGAGATCTCCGCAATAAGGGAAATAGAATAATTCTCAATAGCTGCTCTAATTATCATATTAATAATGAATGATAAAGGAAGAAAATCCACTCATCGATAAGAGTGATATCACCATCAAATTGGGAAAGTCACCCACTATAAATACCAGGCCACCCCATCGGTGAAAGGTACACGCAAAAAACTTCATTCACTAAAGCAGTTGATCTTCTCTTCCAGGAAGAAAGCGAAGCTTAGGCATGTCGGAAGGCAGGCGAGCCCCACGATCCTTTTTGTTTCTTATTTTTCGGGGGCCGGCATCCGAGTCAGCGGATGACCCGGCAATTCCGACATGCTCGGCCCGATTCGGGTTGAAAGAAATCATCGGTTTGGCAGGTACGTAGACGATAGTTCCTTTATAATCTGTGACCTCGGTGGTGATGGTAGCTTCGAGGAACACAAGCGGAAGCCCACGCCCGATCACTCGAGAATGCAAAGACTAGCAAGGCAAATAGATATGACTCACCGCAAGCATAGAAACTATACACGATAACACAAGCGGATGGAGGCACTCCAGTCTCTGTGCTTGCTTGATAAGGTGGGGCAGCTCACCGGACATGTGCAGCGCACGGGAGATGACGGGCTAAGAAGACCCTGATGCCACCCCTCGGGAAGAACGATACCTCGGCCCTCCACGGGGATGCGAATAGAGACGAATCCGGTAGGCGAGAGGGGCCTGAGCCTTACTTGACCCGAGGAGAGGAGCCTGTGAGAAGACAGTACTCGAAACTGTCGAAGCACGATGGTAGGCACCTCATCGGCAAGGAATGGGAGCGATCGTAGGGCAGAGGTTAAGGCATCAGGCAGAATGACCACATGAAAGAAGTCGTAAAGGGCTGAGCTCCAGACTCTATGGACACCCTGGTGCAACAAACTGAGTCCTCGTTCACAGCCGAGGTACTACATTTCCCCCTTCCAGCAAAGTTCAGGATGCCGCAAATAGAGAGGCACTAAATTAGACGAAGGATCCAGTTGACCATCTTAATGCTTATAAGAACCGGATGGAGTGCATGGATATCGAGGAGCCACAGATGCGATCACGGAGCCTTCGCTATCACGCTCAAGGCCCGACATTGGCTTGGTTTTAACGATCCTGCATCAATCAAATCTCCTCATTTAGAGCTCTCCATCGCATTCGTCTCCCCTCTTCATCGAACGGGACATACAAGAAGCTGAGTTATCACTTGCTGTCCATAAAGCAGAACCCACAAGAAAGCCTGAGGTCTTATGTCCAGAGGTTCAACACCGAGTCATTAAAGGTAGATGTTCCAGACGAGAAGTTCTCCATCACCGGGCTAAGAGTACAGTCAAAAGACTTAATGTTTTCCATCTCAAAGAATCTTCAAGCAAGCATGGCTGAGGTGCTCTCCAAAGCAGAGAAGTGCATTAATGGCGAAGAAGCCTGCGTATCGAGAGAGGAGGCTCTTGACCCGAGGAGAAGAGAGGACTGAGAAAATGGGAGCAAAGCCACAAAGAACAAAGCGAAAATCTCAATAAGGACATAAACCAATCCCTCAAAGGCGAACCTCGAGGCACTAGAACCTCAGCCAAAACTACAATGCGCCAGTATTCCCACCTGCGGTCCACCCCAATAACCCACAATATCACAGATTAACTGCGTGGTATTCCTGACATGAATTTACGAGATGGCCATCCCGGATGAGGTCGAGACCAACCAAAGAGATAACACCGAGATCTTTGTGAAGGTTCCATAGGGACCACGAGGCATCAACGGACAATTGCATACAGCTTTGGAAGAGATAGAATACTTGATCCGACGGGGAGGTATCTTCGCGGCTACATAGCCTCCCGAAGGTCGAGGAATCGGCGCGACCACCACCGCCTCGTGACCCGACCCGACTCAGCACCCGACAGCCCGCGGAAATCCGTATGATCTCGGGAGGTTTGCAGAGGTGGGGAGTCCATTTCGGCCGGAAGGCTCATTTCGTAGTATCGGATCGGAGAGGTCTTGGAGGTGCAAGCGATGTCTAAACTCCCTCATTTGGACACCGCCCATAACTTTCAGTTCGGACACGGAAGGATGTCAACACCCCTGCGACTGACCCTTTGGTGATAAGAGGCGGGTTGTGGCTGTAAAACAATCCGCTGGATTGCTTGGTCGATAATGGGACTGGTCGACATCATCTTTACATCGACTTTTTGTGAGATGGGCATCGGAAGGGAGAGGTAGACTTGATCAACACCACCCGCTTTGCGAGGATTCTCTAGAGAAAAAGTCTTGCCTTTGAATTCAATCTGGTTAGTGCTCACTTTGGGAGACCCCGTACCGAGCGATAACGATAAGATTTCATAGTAGATGCCCCTCGACTTATATAACGTGTTATTAGTACGGCCCTCATCAACGCCGCTAAAAGCCATCCACCAGCGTATCACATGGTGATCAAGTTCCCCAGCATAAGCGGGTGGAATGGTTCGGGAGACAGCAGTGGCGGGGATGTTACTTTCGGCATCAATGAAGCAAAGTCGGTCGGCAGCTGTATGTGGACGAACTTCGACATGCAAGGCGAGGTGGTACTCGACCTAAACCCTCGGAAAAAGCTAGAGCCTTCTGGTTGGGCGTCTACAAACACCTCGCTAAGTTTGTTCCCGAGCTAATTGTTGGAAGACCTTAGAAGCCTCCTTATCCGCTTCTTAAAACAGAACAAGGATGTTTTCGCGTGGAAGCAGGAGTACATGGGAGGGATTGACCTCACAATAATCACTCACAAACTAAGCGTCAGTCCATCCTTCAAACCGGTTAAGCAAAAAAGAAGAAGTTTCGCCCCAGAAAGACAGAAAACGATTAATGAGGAGGTCGGCAAGCTCCTCCAAGCAAGTGCAATTAGGGAAGTGGAATACCCTAAATGGTTGGCCAACGTCGTACTCGTCAAAAAAGCGAATAGCAAATGGCGGCTTCTGCGTGATTTCGTGTCAGCGAGGCATGCCCCGAAAGAGCGACTTCCCTCTACACCGGATCAAGCTATCGCGAAGTAGAGCGCCACAGCCGGCCGCGAACTCCTCGGCTTCGCTGGATGCTTTCTTGACTCTGACGGTCGACATGGATCCCGGCGACCAGAAGACCTCGTGCGTCATTGGGCAAGGGACTATTGCTATACGGTAATGCCGCTGGACTAAAACCTGGGAGCTACCTACCAGAGGTTGGTGAACAGGATGTTCAGAAGCAGGCCTGGACATCTATGGAGGTATATATAGACGACATGTTAGTATTAAAATCAACTCTTGGTAGGGCTCCATATGGCTCCATCTATCCAAAAACAATCTAAATCCCAAAGTCTGACATGAAGTTGAATCCGGCCCGAATCTTTCGAGTCTCAATTTGGAAAATTCTTGGGTTTTATTGTCAACAACCGAGGAATAGAGGCAAACCCAGACAAGATAAAAGTTGTGCTCGACATGCCGCCGCCATCAAACATAAAAGAAGTTCAACGCCTAACTGGAAGAATAGTTGCGCTAAGCCGTTTTGTGTCCAAGGCCAGCGATAAGTGTCAGCCCTTCTTCCAGGTTCTAAAAAAAGCTTTCCAATGGGATGCACACTGCGAAGAAGCATTCACAACGTTAAAAACTTATCTGAGCTCTCCCCCCATTCTGGTAAGTCCCTCTGAGGGAGAGCTCCTTACTGCATGCACAGTAGTTTCAAATTTCTCAACCCAGTGTAGATGCAGTCGAGAGACAAAACCAGTGCGACCTTGGAGTCTACTATTGCAGCCGAGCTCTGAGAGGAGCGGAGGAAAGGTACCCAAAAATGGAGAAATTAATCCTGGTATTGGTGACACGGCCCGAACTCCGCCCTTACTTTTAAGCTCATACCGCCCGAAATCTTAGCAAGAATATCCAATGAAGCAAGTGCTACACAAACCAGAAACCTCTGGAAGATTAATGAAGTGGGCATAGAATTTGAGAGAGTTTGACATCCCCGAATCTAACGAAAATAGCAATAAAGAAGGGCGGGTCTTGGCGGACTTCGGTCATGGAATTCACCTCAGCGGGGCTTGCAAAAGCTGCTCGACTAATGTTAGGGCCTCCTGTTGGGTGTCGGTAGATGGGGCCGCGATGCTCAGGGAGTGGTTGGAGTCAATTTTGACCTCTCAGAAACTGGAATAGATGTGAGTCTGGCTAAGATTTGGGTTAGAGCCTCCGATAACGAGGGTGAGTATGAAATTTTGTCATGTTTGGGCTTAACCTCACCCATTAAGGTGGAAGTTGATCAACTAGAGGTATCACGTAATCGCTCTCGGCTGAGTAGTAAAACAAATGAAGACTCCTACAGACGAGGGCGAAAAATGATCCTATGCCTCAAGAGGTGCGGGGTGCTTGGGAAGTTAGGTACTTGAGTTCGAGATTGGACGCATGCGGGGAAGCGGGAGGGGGTCAGGGTGGTGCTTGCAGCAAAGCGAGAACAGCAACTGAGAAGACCTCAATAGATTGACACATTAGGCACCTCTCGAGAACCCTCCAGTGAACCTCAACAATGAAGAGATCTCTGTCATGTAGAGCCAATTTGGATGGACCCCATTTGGGACACTTAATAGAAGGACTACTGCCAAACGACCCGAATGAAGCATCTAAGCTTAGAAGTTGAGGTGCACTGCCGGTTCTGCTATTCATCGGGGGAGCCCTTTATAGCGGGTTTCACACCATCCTCGAAGTGCATAGCAAGGAAGAGCGCCAACTACGTCTTGAGGAAGTACATGAAGGCGTATGTAGGAAATCACACACATGAAGCTCGGGCATTGGAAGAGTCTTGAGGCGAGGTACTATTGGCCTAATGCTCGGAGCTATATGAGTTAATTCGAGAGAGTGCAAAGTTTGTCATGAGCACACCAAAATCTCTCATCTCCCATCCGATCCGCTGACGTCAGTTACAAGCCCCTGGCCTTTCCAGTAATGGGGGCTAAACATAATGGGTCATCTACCCATTAGAAGGGAACTGATTAAATTCATCATTGTGGCCATAGACTAATATTTGCAAATAGGCGAAGTCGAGTAACTAGCAACAATCATAAGCGAAGAGTATGCAACCGTACAGCGCTATATGTAGTTTAGGATCGAGTCCCTACGTGTCCAAGCAAATAGAAACGGTCGACAGTCACAAGTTTGGGGTTGCGTGCCAGGCTGAGATGGGACTGCACTACTGGTCTGACCCATCCGCGGAGTCCGATGGGCGGAGTCGGAAGTCCTTATCATGGCCCTTAAGCGGCGTTGAGAGACTAGGTTGGAAGGATTTAAAGGCAAATGGGTAGAGAATACCTCCCAGAGGTGTTAGCATGGGCATCTGGAGACTATGCAAGTCAGCGACTCGGGAGACCCCGTTCGCTTTAGCTGTAGGCGGCGGCCCTGTCGAGATCGATTAAAATCCCAGTTGAATTAGCGAGCGTAGAGCATAGCGAAGAGGCTCTTCACCTAAAGCTCTTCACCCCAAACCTATACCTCCTGGGATGAAAAGCGTGAGCATGTCCTCAAACGCACAAGATCACGTGCTGAAGATCTGTGAAGGTACCGTGGACCCAAAGGTCAAACCCAAGAGCTATAAGCCCGCGACTAGTTTTAAAGCTTCGCCACTGGTGGCGCGATCCTACACATGGAAAGCTAGGACCCAACTGGAAGGCCCTTATATCGTCACCGCTGCGGTTCACCCCGTAACTACGAACCCGCATCTTAAGAAGGAAAAAATTCTACCTCACTCTTGAACGCTGAAAAATCCTAAATGATTCTATCAATAGACCTCGGATTGTAATCTTTAATAAAGTACCATCAGTTTTCAGAAAACAGTCTGTGTGTCCGTTGATTACTCTGTTTAATATCCTTATGAATCAAAAAACAAGGCATATCGATAAAAGAAAAGCAGGTGGCTCGGCCAGAAAACGCTTGAGATAATTACACACCTCAGAATACGAAAATTCATGCTTCACAAAAAAAAAAAGAAAAAAAGAAAAAAAGATTGTTCTTTATTTCAAAGAAGATACAATTGATTCAGAGAAGTTACAATCAGCAGTGCCATCCCTTACATCTCAAGAAAGGGAAAGGGAAAGAGAAGAAGAGAGTGCGAACGGGAGGGAAAAGGAGAAGGAAAAGGAGAAGAAAGAGGAGAAAGGGAAAGAAGAGAAGAAAAAAGAGGAAAAAATGGAGAGAGAGGTACTAAAAGTTTTTTTAGTACACCGCCCCTCTGTGTGATGCATTCCTAGCTACACAAACCAGTCATCTGGACGCAGCCTAGGGAATAACATAACTCCCACAAGGGAGAACTAGGGAAAAACACAACTCCTACAAGGCGCCATCGTAACTCAAACGTTAGCCTTACGCATCTCCAGCATCTCCCGCAATGACGACCAAACCTTGACACTTCATCATGCGCAGATTCCAATTACGCCTAAAAAGGGAAGAAGGTTCGAAGCATGAGCACCATCACAGAGGAGTCGCTATTTGTAAGGAAGCCGGGGCACTCGGGAAGTCGCGCAATCCGTTCCAATTCTCCATAAAGTCGCATTAAAGCTACCCGCACCTTTCTAAGAGAAGGAAGTCAACCACATATAATACGTAATCGCCAGCGTAACATACCAGCCGTAGGCCTCGGGGCCGCCAAGAGCCCAACAACCAGAGCCCAACAGCCAGCCAGAGCCCAACAGCTCGCTTGCGCAGCTTAACAAATGTAGGAAGGCCTCAACGCCCGCAGCCCCAGCCAGAGCTTAACAACTCAGGAAGGCCTCAGCACCCAAGAGCCTAGCAGCTAAGTTTGCAACGCTTAGCAAATGAGTTCGCCGCCTCCCAAGAGCCCAACATCTCGTTTGCAAAGCTCAATCATTCAACTAAGGCTCTGAGAGAGTCCAGAGCCGCCTTCAAATTTCAAGAAGATTAGCCGCCCACGTGAGCCTCGCAAATTTCGGCCAAGAGCTCAACCACCAACTAAGGCTCAGGAGCTCCAGAGCCGCCTCGCCAAAGTGATTAGCCCACCTGGACCCCGCAGCCTCGCTTAAGAGCTCAACCCGCTCAACTAAGGCCTTGTAGCCCAGAGCCGTCGCCTCCCAAGTAGATAGTCTACTGAGCTCCTCAAGACCAACTTTCAAGAGCTTAACCGTCGTAAAGGCCATATACCAGGTAAAGCCTAATTCAAATTTCAGCGCATTAGGCTCCACCTGAAAGCAACAACAGCCCCGCTTTCAAGAGCTCAACTACTCCAACTAAGGCCTCAGAGCCCAGAGCCGGGGCCTCAGTAGCTCAACTTAGCCCACGTGAGCCCTCGCAGCCTCAAATTTTCAAGAGCTCAACTCAAGCAAAATCCAAGGCCTTACGCCCAGAGCCCGTCAACCTAGTAAATTAGCCCACTGGCTCAGCCAGCCGCCTCAAGAGCTCAACCGGCTTCAACTAGCCTCAGAGCTCCATAAGCCAATCTCAAATACAAAATATTAGCCCACTGAGCCTCAACAAGTATTTTAAGGCCTCAACCGCTCGACTAAGGCCTTATAACCCAAGAGCCGCATTACCGTGGCTGCAAAGCAAAGACAAGGAACACACCAGGTAAAGCAAAGAGACAAAATCGGGTATTCATTAAGTATCAAAGCCAAGAGCTAAGCATATATCCCGTCTTCCAAGGTCGATAAAATGCTGCATCAGACACGAGGCTGGGGATTTCGTGCTACGGGTTGGGAGCGTATGCGAAGAAGCGGAGCTGCCTCACGGTGTGACTGCTCTCCAGCAATCGCCAGGAAAAGACCTCTTCGCCACCTCGTCAGGCCGAATATCAAAATTAAGGTCCAAGCCCGCAGCGCCAAGAACCTCCTCCGAAAGCAAGCCATCCAAAAGCCCACTAGTGCAGGCCTCGTCCCTTAAACTTACTATCGCTCCATCCCTCTGAACGACTAGAAAGCACCTCGCCACCGGCGGTCCCCCCCCGGCAATGTATGGCACCTAACGTCGGGCGCTCAATGCAGCTCACCAAAGCTTCTCGCAATGCTTTTCCGTCTGGGGCCAGCTGACCTAGCGACACAGGCTCATCTCCCAGCAACTCGCAGCCTCTTCCCGACCACCCGCAGCCACCATTCCCAGTGGGCCATAGCCTCTTCCTGACCACCCAGCCATTCCTGGGCATCATACCCCATCCCCACTACCCAGCCATTCTGGGGTCAAGCAGCCCATCTCGACCCCCTCCCGAAGCTCGCCCTCAAGTAACTCTTAAGCCTTCAAGTGGCCTTCCTCTACCCTAGGCCCGCGCTCATGCCATCAAAAGTATGCTCAGGCCTGACTGAAAGCTTCATGGCTTCCCTCCGTCATATTTTGCATCCGAGTTCAGCCTTCAAATCACGCAGGTAAGAGAATCCACTTTAGCTTTATAGCTCGCGACTCTCATGACCCTCATTCGATCCGGCCCTACAAACTCTTCGATGGGTGCCCACCTACCACCCAACATAGAGTCAATGCACAACTCAAACCCAAGATAAAGGCGCATAAATAAAGACACGGGAAACCTACTTCTGAGGTGACCCCGGAGGATAGAGCTGCCTCCTCACAGTGTGGCATCCGACCTCTCGAGATCGGGGGACCCCGAGGAGCGGATGAGATCGTGCCATCAGCAAGCTCTGCATTGGAAAGCAAGGAATCCTCATCTCCATCAGCTCCGAGACGCTACCTCCCCAAGTCTTCCCAGATCGGCGAGGAGGCTCAGCTGGGCCCGCAGAGGACTCCAACCGGAAGATGCATAGCCTCCAACCGGGAGGTTCGCAGCCCCTCCTCCGAGGAATCTTCGCCTGGCAGCCAGAGGCGCAGCGGTACACGACCCCTGGGCGCTCTCTCGACACCTCACCGAAAGATGGTACCGCCGCCGCAAGACTGACACGGGCAGAGGGTGACGAAGAAGATGTCCCCACCAACCTCGGGGCTTTACCTCGGGGGCCCGACGGCTCTTCTCGCGGAGTCCCGAGACTCGTCACACTGAGGCCTCCTGCACAACGGCCTCCACTCGAGCTTGAAGCCTCCCTGTAACAAAGTTTGACAACAAAGAGGCCTCCCTCGGAGAACTGCCAACAGATGCGAGGCGAAGGCCTTAGAGTAGAAGGTCGAAGACTTTAACCCGAAGACTCGTAACGTCCGACCCGACGAGCCGGAAGCACGCAAGACACTCGCTAACTTCCGCTTCACGTCCCTGTCTTCAGGGCTAAGGTCAGGACAAATACCTTAAGAGTGCACAGCCAATGCAAAGTTAAGGATACCTATAACTGCGGAAGGCCGACCAAATCCAAAACAAAGCAGCCGATGAAGATTCTCGACAAAGGGTCCGCATGTACCGAACGCCCAAAGTGCCTTCCCCGGGGTCAAGGATTATACTCCCAACGGCGGCCATTGACAAAAAAGTAGCGTTCCTTCCAATGCCTGTGGGAAGACGGGAGATCCGAGATGATCAGCGGAGCGCTGGAACGCTTAGATAAATAAAGAAAGCCCTCAGCGGCTTCCTTCACGCTGAAGAGGTCCAGGAGCATAGCTATACCGGGTCACCAAGCCCTTATCCCTAAAGACAACTAAGAGCCCAACCGCACACCCCCGTGAGCCGGGCGAAGCCGAAGGGCAGACGTTGAATGCCGCAAAACCCTTTTTATAAAGGATGGGGGAGGAAAACTGAGGCCATTCTAAAGGCCACCTCAAAAGCACACCATCTTCGCACTCAACGACATAGAGGTCAATACGTCAGAGACCAAACCTCGAACACCAAACTGAGCCTATATCGCTCGCATGGCATTTCCCTAAACAGCGCTCAACCCCGCAGATCCACCGCCAGGCGCTCGCCACATTCACCCGACTTCTCGGGATATTCGTAGACTTCCACAGTAGATTTAATCTCATCAATTTTATCTCGCTTTTACCTGGGCGGGGGTAGCCGAGGTTCCCTGGGGCATCTCAAGAACAACCGCGGCTAAACGACACTCACCAATTGTCCGCCTCAACTAGAATCCATAGGAGCCACCTCCTATGCAAAGAAGAGAACTAATCCTGGACCCACGAATACACTAAAGCCTGGGTTCTGACAACAACCTAACCAAAGCTAACCCTAAATTTCCTGCAACACCCCTCGAAAAGACAAAGAAGGAAAAGATGTAAATCCCAGCCCTGGGGAACATAACGAAAGGGACGACCCCAAGTAGGGTATTACAAGACACCAAAAGAAGTTCTGAATAATGATCAAACAAGTTGCAAGAAAAAAAAAAAGATGCCCGAACTCATGCAGGCTTGTGTGCCTTCAATATCAAAGGTGAACACAATGCTAATCTGGCCGAGGATGTTCTCAAGTTAAATCGAAGAACTGTGAGGAAAATAAGTGCGAAAGTCGAAAAGTCATCATTACCATTGTGACACGAATCCACGACAAAGCCCTAATAACTGGAACCGTACTCGCAACTGCGCTTAAATCGTGACCGATCCAAGAAACGATACAAATTTCGCCCACCGACGTACGTCTGGGCCAGTGCATGAACTATCAGGTTTAAAAAGCAGGCGTCGCAAGCCCACCCCTAGTTCCTCGGTAAGCCATGATTGGTGCGAGACATCAAAGAAAGCTCGCGAAACGCCCAGCCCCTGACATAGGCCTAAATGGAAGCCTGGTCATTCCTCCCAAGGCCGATAACGGTGCTCCAAAGAAATTCATATCCTATAAACCAAATCGATCTCCACCAATAGCGGGCGTATCAATTCCCAATAACTCGCTTTCTAATTATCCCTTTATTAGTCCGACAAGTTAATAAGAAAAGAAAATCCTCATCCAATAAGCAGAGAAATCAGATCACCCATCAAATCGGGAAAGTCACCCACCATAGTCACCTGCGCCACCCCCACTCCGCGAAAAGTACACGCAAAAAACTTCATTCACTAAAGCAATTGATCTTCTCTTCCACCTGAAAGAACCTGACTCAGATTTGAGAAAGAACTGCTGTGCCCCTCACGATCTCAGCTGTTGCTATGTTCTAAGATCTGTAGCCGCCTGACCGGCCAAAGAATCTCCAAAGACGCTCCAAATCCCGCTGATTAAAAAACATCATCGCAAATATTAAAATTAATAAAAAGACACATATTTGTAAACTATTTAATATTTATATTAACAAGTTAAAAAAAAGTTGAAAGTAGAATATACATATGATTTATTTATTATTATTTTTTCCTCATATCTTTTTCTCATATTCTTCCTTCAAAGCAGCTTTCCGACAATCAAACATAACCAAATGTGCCTAGGACCACAAGAGCATCGCAAGAATTTTCTGTTATATACACCTCTTTTAGCAGGCCTAAAAAGTATGAAAGGAAACCATTTAAAGTGCATATCTTCATAATGCAGTATGATTCCAGCCTAGCTGTACACTGAAATGGTCTATTCTGTTTTCCCTTTCCTCATGATTTCTTTAGCACGCATATTTTTTTTTTTTCCTTTTTTGACTTCTATTCACTTTGAATCCCATCTTTTTACCACTTTAACCAGACCTTAAGGGCTTAACATACATATTTAATAAATATGTATAGAAAGATTGAAAACCCCAAAAAAAAAGTAATAAAATTAAAAAATTAAAAAAAAAAAATTTGTTCTTCTTTAAAAAATGAAGGCAAAGAAATGAGTTGAGGGTTTCGCAGATAGAGATGGCTTTAACCTTTACTCATTAGTGAAGTCTGCTGGCTGTGTTACTCAGAAAAAGGCATATTCTGGGATGTATGATGGAATGGGGCACATGCGGTTGTCTGAGACTCTGAAAATGAGGTCCACTATCATTACTTGAAATTTCTGTCCACTGCTTTCATATAAATGTCTATATAGCTGTATAAATAGAAAAGCTGAAATATCTGCACAAATAGTCATCTATTGCTATTGAAAGGATGTTGATATAAAGATTATTAAAAATATTTATTTATTATTATTATTATTACTGTTATAATTTCTGTTGATGTGGTGGTTATTATTTGTAAAGAAAATAAATTGTGCTTTCAAGTAAAAATGTAATGATAACTATGTGAAGTATATTGTATGAGCATATGCATACCTAACCATTGTAATACTGCAGTTTCAATATATATATATATATATATATATATATATATATATATATATATATATATATATATATATATATATATGTAAAGAAAAAAATATAAACTTTCTAAACCGATGCAACATGTACTAACTACACTAATTATAAAACCGAGTAAAATAAAAAGGCTCTTAAAATAATCTCAAACTAGTAAAAAATAATTAACTAAACTCTAGAATCGAAGAAATGTATGCATAAAAAAATACAAAATTCCTATATATTAATGCAACAAATATTTATGAGCCTATTTAGGAAAGTTGAGTAAGTGAAAAAACAAAATAGTGGGTCAAACTAGTAAAGATAATTAATTAAATTCTAGAATCAAAGGAATACATAGAAATAAAAAAAATTAAAAAATTAACTTCCAAAATCCATGCAATAAGTATTTATTAGCCTGATTATAAAGTGAGTTGATTAAAAAATAATCTTACAATGGTCTTGAAGTAATCAAGGACAATTAATTAAACTCTAGATTCGAAGGAAAATATATAATAAAAATATACATACTTCCTAAATCAATGCAACAAGTAAAAGAATAAGAGTTCACTTGTAAAAAGGTCATTCACATATGCAAACGAGTATTTACACCGTTTGATTCAATTTTATTTCAGATCCGAGCTCACGCCGTTGGGATTCAATTTACGCATGGTAAAAACTCAAATCTCAAGAATAAAATAAAATATAACTAGCAGAAGTTTCATTCGTACATGCTAACGAGCATTGTACCGAACCCAAATAATAATATTAAAATAAATTTTAAAACCCGCCTCAAAGATAATTAATTCAACTCTGGAATCGAAGGATAAGATTAGTAAATAATTTTCAACTATCAAATGTAAAAGAACGTCTTGCCTTCCAATCCAAAGCTTGTTAAAATATATCATTTATTGCCTACTAGTTGATCATTAAGACAAACCTTGGATTTGTAACTCTTTCACTAGAGACATGTGTTGGCTGCAATTTGGAAGAAATGGATTGAGTGCAAATTATTCCACCAAAAATTCTCTTTCATGAAATGCTAATCTTTCTCATACACTTTATTATGGTATGCTACATAAAGCTATTTGCAATGCTTATGGTTGTATTGTTAATTATCACAAATATAGATCCATATGACCCTTTGATTAGTTTATGCAACTCCCTCAATAAATTCTTTATCAATAACGCTTTATTTGACTACTACGGCTACTTCTTGCTTTTTTAAGTTACTAAGTTTTCTACTAATATGTGACGCCCCAAAACCCCGGGTGTCTCTGGCCGACAACCTGTCAACCTCGCGGGAATACCTATATCTCATATTATGAGACTTACACGAAGAAAATTGGCCACGGACCTATACATCAATACTCACCCTAATACATCAACTATATTACCATAGTTCAAGAAAGGATACATCACTCTTAATCAAAACATATATCAAAAATTTAGTTCTAATACATGTTTTACAGTTAAAAACGTCAAAGTTCACAATCCGACTCTCTTTCTTCTAAAACGCGGCCTCTAGTGAGCGTCGTCCTCCTGGACACTCCCTATACCTGAAATAATGATCCCTCGACAGGCGAGCACGCCCAATACCGATAATCTCCTACACTGTTATTCCACCTAAGCCGCATTACGTGACTTAAGAACCAAACACACCCAAGCAACATACGATCCTACTCTCAATGTCTACATGCCCAATCCCATGTCTTAAGTCCTCATCGAGCCCCCTCACACACATGCCTAAGCCAAATGTGAGAAAATACGCCAAAACAAAAGCGTTTGCTCAAACATACTACCGAGCTTCTGGTGAAATCCATTAGATAACCCTCCGGCGCCGACCTGCTCGGTGAATTCTCCTCAAACACTACGGGCCTGGCCTCCGTATAAACCGCCGGACAACTCTCCAAGGGCAATTCTTCAAAAAAATCTTCATCGGAAATTCCCTTAACAACCATTTTCATTTTTCTTTCATTTTCTTTCATTGCCACGCACTCACACCTACTCATTCTAGGTGTCCCTAAGATACGAATGCATTACGCCATTTCCAAACAATTCATGCTATATATTTTACATGCATATATTAACAAAATTAACTCACATAAATCATGTTATTCAATTCATAGCAATAAATATCAAAATTAGTTCACACAAGCAATGAACAATTCAAGCAATTCATTTCATCACCCAAACCACACAAAATCACACAAATCATGTGAACAATAGCATCTCAGGCTCTAAGACTGCTCACTCGCCACAATAACAGGATTTTCTTCACTGATTCAAATATTTCAGATCGAAACACTAGCCATCCGTGCCTCAACAAATCCCCATCCACTAAAACGGCTCTAGCCAAAGAATAAACCAAGTAGAGAAGACCTCTTACCTCTCGGAAATAAGTTTTCTGAACTCCACAAAATCCCACAGTCCACGCTACCTATAGCGTGATCACTCCTTGCTTGCCCGAGACAAACCTACTGGTCCGAAAGCTCTGAAATCTAGAGATAAGTCAGCACTTTCTCTCTCTAAAACCGCCTTTTTTTCTCCACTCCGCCCGTTTCCGCCAAAAATGGGAAAAGAAGCATGATCTGCCTCTTTATTTTAAATCTTAATTAATTCCATCATTGTCCCTTTTAATTTGACTTAAAGGGTCTTTTCACATATGGCTTAATCTAAGCCATTCATCTCCATCCTCTCGCCAATCATGCAACATGTGTCACATGGGTACACGTGAAGAGATGACTTTTCTCACATCACACGCCCTCACACAAGCCGCCATACGACCCGACACCCGGCCGCTTCAAAACGCGGGGAATTTCGACCGTCTTTAATTCGACGAATTCGATGTGGTAGCTAGATTTCGTGAAACAATTCCAATAAAGTGTAGTCCGTTTTGGCCATCCGAGATCTTAGAAAATTTCTGATTTTGACCGAAATTACCATTTTACCCTTTTTAAAATTGTAATTTTCCCGGCTTTACATTCTCCCTCTCTTAAAAGTTAATTTCGTCCCAAAAATTATGCGTAATAATCAAGAAAATCACATGCATATGCTACGCGCACTATGCCATGCATGTAAACTAGTCATTTAAGTATTAAACGACTAAACCACGTACCTTCATCCCTAAACAAGAAGGATACATGGGCCCGCATCGTGGTCCTCCGCTCCCACGTCGACTCCTCCACTCCACCTGCCGCCATAAAGACCCTCACTACCTCACCTGGCCTCAAGGCCGCAAAAATCCGATCCCGCCATCCTATAATGCACACCTGGCCCCCTCCTCCTCGCGTCCCATCCGTGTCAACCTCAATCTCTCCTAATCCATTACATGAGCTGATCCGGAGTGTACCGAGCACGGAGACTGAATACCTCTACTGGACACCCGACATGTCGAGCTGCAAGGCCAACCGGCACGCTACAGCTACCCCCCGAGTATCTCAAGGGCCCAATGAACCCCTACACAACCTTCCCGCGCGTCGAACCCCGACCACCTCTCTTAGCATCACCTCAAGAAGACGTGATCTCCAACCTCGAACTCTGGTCGACGTCGTACACAAAGATAGCTCGCCGGCCGGCCGGAAGATCGCTTCGTAGTATCGCTTCACCTTCTGGGGGAGGTGTCTCTAATCATCAAAGACCAAATGATGGAGCTTTCTCCCACTCAAATTCAACATATCGATGATCCCACGGGCCTCCCATACAGCAAGTCTGCCATGGCTCATCCGTATACCCGACCGGGCAACCGTTGTTGCAGCGACTCCACTCACGCAAGCGCTCTTCCCGCCCCACCCCATGATCCGTGAGACGCATGCTCAAGCAAAGATGTCCTCTCCCAACACCCGTACGGTCCCACATCCACCGACCATCCGTCTCTCGGGCGGAAAGTCGCGACTCATGGTTAGCCGTAGGCCCATAGCCTGGGAAAACTCCTCCAAAAAGTGCGTCAGAACCTCTGGTCTCTATCCGACACTATGGATACCGGGGCACCGTGCAGCCGACTATCTCTCGAATACAAACCTACATCTCTCCAATGGAAGGTCATTCGCACCGCCAGAAAAATGTGTCGACTTCGCGGAGCCGGCTCCACCATCACCCATATCGCGATCATGTCCTTGCGTGTCCATGGCAAGCCGGGTCACAAAATCCATCGACGCGCTCCCACTTCCACTTAGCCACCTTCAATGGCCGGGCGTAGCCCTCGCCGGCTTCTCGGTGTCGCTGACTCATCGACACGTGAGACATCAAGCCAAACAAAGTCCCCACGTGTGCCCTTCATCTCTCTCCGCAGTACCGGGCGACCTAAGATCCGCAGCCACCTCGCGGTCACCTAGGATGCACGACAAATCGAGAGCAAGAAACTCCCCTCGGTGATCTCCTTCAACCTACTAACTCGGGGGAACCACTACTCGCCCTTATACCGCCATCCGATGGACTGCCTAGCCCCTCATCACTTGTACCGACCGTATTCCTGGCCCTACGGACACTCATCTCCGCGGGCCCCGCTCTCGGGGACTATATCACTCGCTAATAGAGACAAGCAGCCACTAAACTCCCAACGTACCGAGTCTCCGTCACAGATGTGCCCCCAAACCGTCCCACAGTCTCGAGCATCCGCCATTCCCAAGAAGCTATACGAGCCAACGCTCCTCGTGACTTCCTACCGAGTGCATCAACCACCAAGACTAAGCTACCAAGGTGGTAATGCAAAGAGAAGTCATAGTCCCTCTAGGAACTCCATCCATCTACGTTTTGCCTCATATCAGGTCCCACAAGTGAAAATATAATTTCCGACTTTGTGTCCGAGTACACCTCGAACCGGCCGCCATATAGCGGCGCTAAATCTTCAAGGCGAAGACTACTTGGCCGCTAACTCCATGTCACGTAAGGGTAATTCGCTCATGATTCTTCAACCGACGGAACCATAAGCTACTACCCTCCCGGGATCGCATAAACGCATCCCAAATTCAAATTTCAAGGCATCACAACAAGACCGTGTGGCTAAAACTCCGAGAAAATTCAAATTTTCTCAAAAATGGCAAAATGGTAATTTACCAAATTCGAAAAATTTTCAGATCTTCGATGACAAAACGGACTTCACCGTCGAATCATCTCACGAATCTACTACCACGCCGACTCCGGTGACGAAATTTCACGCCAGGATGGCGTGATGTGACAAAGTCACCACTACACGCATCTACGTGAACACACGCCGGCATGATTAGCGGTGGAGATTTGCATGAATGGCTTAGATTGGCTTCGCGTCAAAAAGGCCCATTAAGTCACTTAAAGGATATGCGATTGGAATTATTGAAAAGTGATTTAAAATAAAAAGACAAAACTCCATCTTCCACAGGCCGGAAGAACGTGCGTATGGGGAGAACCGGGCTGGGAGAGAGAGAGAAAGTGTGACTTCTCTCTAGATTTCCAACGTTAGACCGTCGCTCTCTTCGAGCGTTATTACAAAGTTGTTCTAATGCTGTGCGGCTACGTGTGGGCACCGATTTGCGGAGTTCGAAAACTCCAAGAGGTAGGGATCTTTCCCTAATTGGTTTATTCTTCGCTAAGAGTCATTTTAATGGATACGGATTTGTTTCGAGACGTGGATGGTCGTGCTATCTTGCCTGCAAATTTTTGAACCGAGTGAAGAAATCCCTACTTGTGTGGTCGAACAATGCCGAGCCTAGGTTTCATCGCTCACATGATCGGGTCAGGTGATTTTTTGCGTTGCCGGGTGATTCAAAATGAACAAGTTGGATTGCTATTAGCCCATGAGCTACACTTCGTGATTATTGATCAGGAATTGAATGAATATGAATTGGTGAATTAATTTTTGTTAATATATACATGTAAAATATATTAGCAATGAATCGTTTCTGACGCATAATGTATTCCTATATGCACAAGAATTTTTAACGATAGGGTGCGAGCGCATGACATGAAAATGAAAGAAAAGTGAAAATGACCGCGAAGAAATTTCAAGGAAGATTTTCTCCGAAGAATCGCTTCGAGAGTTGTCCAACAATTCATCTTAAGGCGCTCCATGATCTGCTTCTGAGAATTACCCGAAGAATTCACCCTGAGGGTTGTCCAATATATTTACCGAATCTCAATAGTAAGTTTTCGAGAACAAAAAGCTTTTGTTTTGAAAACTGTATTTTGCTCACATTTGGCTTGTGCATGCGCTGGTGGAGCCTAAGGCGGAGGACTCGAGACACGGGATTAGGCATGTAAAACATTCAAGTAGGATCATGTATTTCGTGAGTGTGTTTGTTTGCCATGACATGTGCAATTTAGCGGAGTAACCCATAAAGGAAATTATCACTACTCGAGCATTGCTCTCACCTGTCGAGGGATCATTATTTCACGTGGAGTGTACAGAGACATCTATCGCCACTATACCGCTGCTTGTAAGAAAGCCTGATTATGGGTTTTGGTATTCATTGTGGTTATCACTATTAAAACTTTAAAATTTTGATATATATGTTTTGGGTTAAGAGTAAATGTGACAACTCTTGAACTATGGCACATAATTGATGTATTCTTGATGAGTATCGTCAGACGCCCCGCTGGTCGCTTTAATTATGTACATGTCCTCATGATATGAGGCATTTTATGAGCCGTAGCAGTCAGACGGTAACGGCCCAGACACCCCTGAATGCCTCCTCTTCAATCCCCCGGGAATGCCTCCCCGCACGGCCATCCCAATCACCCCACCTCCTTCCCGAGTCATCTTCGCCATAGTCGCTAATCGAGAAATCACCGAATCTCCCAGAGTTAATCCAACCAATGTCCTAAGAAACTACGTATTCAAGATCGACTTCGGCCCCTCTCCCAACTCATCACGCCGACCTCTCCGGGTCCACCACACAGCGATGCCGACACCACGTGTCCCAAAATTCACCGCAAGCCAAACTCAAAGACTTACCTGACTCGCGATAAATGGGAAGGGATCTCTCAACAATCAGAAATCCATCCTGCGGATCCCCATGCTCCCTCTCTCGAACGGGAGCGGTATCAAAATGTGTCATCCACAGCGACTACGGCAAACTCGGTCTAAACAGGGTCGGGAATACCCTACGCATGAGGTCCATGAATACGCCACAGATCGGCCAATCCAAAGGGTATCACCAGGAACTCAGTTCCCATAACGCGTCCTAACCGTCAGTGGATATCCGCCTCCCTAACCTCGCCGCTTGATGGTAAATCCTTCAAGTGAGTAAGGTTCATCTCGAGTACCGCCCTCTCAACCGATCAAACAAGTCACCAATCCTGTTAGCGTATCGATTCTAACATAACTGCTCACAACTTCTGGTGAATGCATCGGCGGGTCTTGTGGTCCTTCTTCTTCGCAAATAACCAAAGCGCCCATGTCAAAGTGCTCAATCTAATGAACTCATCCGCACCTCAGATTTGACTCCAGCCCCCAACTCAATCGCAACATCCCCGCGAGTCATAGAGACGGGAGAAGTACTGTGGTAACTCGACACCGAAGTCTACAACCCCACGAGCAATCCCCCAGAGATCATCCAAAACATCCTCATACCGCGTAATTACTCGAGTGATGTAAGTCCTGCCTCACCGTCCCTCTGTGGTATGGCTTGCTAGCCACCCGCCAACTGCCCATGACACTGGACTGCATGACTGCCTGCAAGTAAAATATCGCAAGCTGTCTCCCGAAATACAACATGGTACCGTCCCGTGTAGGCTAAGAATCTCTTCCTACACTCATAATCGATAACGACTCAGAACATAGTACCACCCATCCCTGGATGACGTCGAACTCTCGTGACATACGCCCATGAACCTCAGTCCACCGTGGAGTAGAATCCCGAGATCTCTAACTCGCAACCACGACATATCATCCCTATCCCCGCCCTAATCCCTAGGGGAGAACTCACATACAAGGGCTCCTCCAAGGCCTCAACCTCTAAGCTCAACTCTATCACAACTGATGCAACGATAAATGAATGCAAAAAGCACCAAACTAAAGTCAACACTTCGCCTACAGCGATAGCAAAACGTATTCTATATGATCAAGTTAATCCGCCGACTCAGTCGGTGGTGTGATGGTGACATCGCCCGAACCCCCGACGCCCCGCTGTGTGGCCCCGCCCTCGCCTCGACTCCATAATCCCGCCTCCTGGGCTCGTTTCAGGTAACTGAGGTTCCCCGTGCTCTCCCAAACTCGAGCACCGGGCTCCTCCGGGTCCAGACCGGTGTGAAACCCCGAGAAAATCCACTTTCCGAAAAGTCGCAAAATAGTAATTTCTGGCCAAAATCCAAAATTCTTTTCTGTGATTCCTGACGATGAAACGCACTTCATCTTTGGAATCATCTCGTGAAATCTACTACCACGCCAAATTTCCATCGAATTCCGAGACAAATGAACTCTTTACTTATAAGACCGTGCTCCGTGCCATAAAACCAGGCCAGCGAAAGCATAATGCGACGCGAAAGTCACCTAATACATGCACTACGACACATGTCAGATGATTAAAGAGAGTGGTGGAGATGAATGGCTTAGATTAAGCCAAGTGTCAAAAATCCAAGACAAAAAGGGACACTGGATGGAATTTTGAAAGCTTAAATGAGACAGACAAAGATTTATCGCTTTCTTCAAATTGAAGAAGAAAACATGCAAAAGGGCTGGAATCATGCAGGAGGTTGGTGTTTGAGATTTTAGAAAGAGAGAGAGCTACTTCTCTCTAGATTTCCGTTCGACCACATCTGCCTGCCGCCAGCAAAGTCGTTTCACGCTACGAGGGCTACTCGTGGACACCAATTTTGGGGCGTTTCAACAACTCCAAGAGGTAGGGGTCTTCTTCTACTCGGTTATTTTCGATTTTAAGAGCCGTGTCGGTTTGTTGATTTTGAGGTCGTGAGGTTGACTGGCCCCAAAACTGGGACCGACCGTTAGAATATATGGAACCTGCTTTGGACAGCTTTGTGTATCGTTAGCTATTACAAGGAGCAATTTACAACAAATTATGGGCTTAGTGTTTCGGGGTCCGAAATGGTTGAGTGGATTTTCTTGCCTAACCGAGCTGTGAGTGGGTCGCCACGACAGCCCACTCGTTTCATTTAGGATTCAGCTAAAAACAAATTCCTCGTTGGTCGGGTCGGGCCTAAATGGTTCTGTGTGTTGTGCGTAAAATATTACTTGAATTGAATGGCTTGGAATTGTGTGAGAAATAATATGTTAATGCATGTAATTAAATGTGTTAACATGATGTGGAATTATATACAAATATAATTTGCGGTGTAAGCCATCGGAAAATGAATTGTAATTAGCCTCGCTTGTTAATTTTGATGTTATTTATGTGAATTAAATAACATGTAGCATGTATGTAAATTTTTTGTTATTTATATGTGTAAGTGATATATTGCCATGTGTATTTAAATTATGATAACGTATTTCATACGTGACTGCAAGGAACTAAAATTGCTGCCGAGCGCATGGCATGAAAGAAATGAAAAGGAGGTTTTTCTCGCATCAAGCTAGTACGCGCCAGGGAGTCGATGAGGACCGAGACACTGGATTGGGCACGTAGACATTCGCCAGAGGACCAGCCGGCATCACTGGTTTGCGTGTTTATGCAGATCATCGCGATGCGCACTTAGGCTTTCTGAGTAAAATCTACGCAGTAGCCACTACCCGCACGCTCTCACCCCGTCGAGATCATTGGCGTCGTGCACACAGGACCGTTGAGAAGACTCGCCTTATGCCGATTTTGTAGTTGTCGAAGTTGTGGCTTTGATGTTTTTGGTATTCGCTTTGTAGAACATGTATTAAAACTTTAAATTTTGATATATGTTTTCGTTAAGAGTATCAGAATAACTCAACTATCAAAATAGTCGGGCGTAATTGCGGGAAAGATGCACGCATGGGCCCAAGAGGCCATTTTACTCATTTTAATCCGTATGTGGACCCGGTGTGGTCTTTGTAAAATATTGGGACCGGCCATGTGATCGGGATTGTGTCAGACTGGGCAGCTCCCCGCGAGTACTCCGCCCCGATTTCATGAGCGGGCGCCGTTACCCGACATCCACGACATACTCGGCGGTCGACGCTGTCAAATGCACTCTCGAAATGGGGCGTCACAACTAGCGGGGCCGGTGGAGGTATGACTATATCCTCTCCCGTCCTGCACTCGCCGATTGGGACTCGGCACAAGGTTCGAAACCCCGGGATCCCCGTCTCCCGGGCAACCTCCTCATATATAGCCCGGCCGCTGGCAATGGTAGCACACCATCCGTCCGTACTCGACTGCAACCCCGACTATCCCCGGTCCCGACAAATACGCTTTGGAACCCACGTGAACTAGAAGCCCTCTACTTCTTTTCTGAATTAGAAGAAGACTGACTCTCCTTCCTCTTGCTACTAACACCCGCATCCCGAGTGCTCCGAGCATCCTCGATCTCTCTCTATGGTCATGGCAGTCCCAACCATAGAGTCAATGTCCTGTATGCAAAGTCCTACAATCCTGCCCTAAATGGACAACTTTAGCCCATTCTCGAATCTCCCGACCTTGGCCATGTCCGGGCCAATGAATATCAAAGAAAGGGCTAGCTCCCGTGAATCTAGCCACATACCCAATACTGGCCATAGTCCCCGTCAGCTTCTAGGAACTCCTAAGCCTTCTCGTGACGAGCAATATCCGGAAAATACTTGCCCATGAAAAGATCATGGAACTCGCCTGAAGTCATTGCCTCTAGATCTCTGTAGGTCTTCGCCCGCTTCCACCACACTGGGTCTTCACCTTTCACTGAATGAATGAAGTCTCGATCCCGGGTCGTATCAGAGGTAATTCCATAGCCTCCAATACCTCTCAACCCGCATGAACCAACGGTCTCCGCCACCATCTGGATCTCCTTCCCTGGGTGAATATCTGAGAAGATGTGCCCCGAACCTCCGGAGTTACTCCCACCTCCCCGGCTACCGCTACACTAGCCTCGTGCAATGGCAACAAATTCCAATCCCTACGTTCGCCAGCTGGGCGTGTCACAAATACGGGTGGTGTCGGGCTAGCACTGCGACGACCTCACGTCCTTCCTCCGCGACTAGCCATCCACACATGTCAAATGGCAAGTTAAGTTTTAATGAGGTATTCTAATCTGTAAACACAAATTTCTCGAGACACTATTCGCATAATCGAGTAAATTTTCTCCATAATTTTTAAATCATACACAACAAAAATTTTACTTTTTTTTATTTCTTTTTTTTTTTTTTTTTTAAACCTCATGAACAGTGTTCATAAACAGTGATCCAAACAAAGGACTCGAATAAGGCACCGAGTCAAAATCGAAGTCGAGTGCAATAAGGTGCACACTCAACCTGTGTCGCATTGTCAAGGCAGATCGCGCTCGTCGCTACAAGACAACTGCGGTCGCAGTCACAGACTGCAGGCGCCGTGGTCATGGCTACATCCGCCGTGTCGCAGTCGCGGTCCGCTCGCTGTGGTGCTTTCAAAACGTTTCAGGAATACGCCGCAACGCCGGATACCAAGCTGTGATGCCCCAAAACCCCGGGGTGTCTCGTTGACAACCCGTCAACCTACGAAATACCTGTGTCTCATATTATGAGACCTATACATGAGTAAAAATGGCCACTTTGACCCATACATCACCAAAATACATCAACTATATTACCATAGTTCAAGAGTTGATACATCACTCTTAATCAAAACATATATCAAAATTTAGAGTTCTAATACATGTTTTACGTAGTACCGCCAAAGCCAATAATCCCGCTTTCTAAAACGCGCCTAGTGAGCCGTCCCTCCCGTACACTCCTCGTACCGAAATAATGATCCTCGACTGCAGGCAATGCCTGCAGCGATAATCCCTACATGGGTTACTCCCACCCAAGTGCACATGGGTGGAAACCAAACACACTCGGGCAAATACATGATCCTACTCAATGTCTACATGCCCAATCCCATGTCTCGAGTCCCCACCGACTCCTCACACGCCTGCCCAAATGCTGGTAAAAGGCTTCAAAACAAAAGGTTTTTGTTCTCGAAAAACATACTACCGAAGTTCTGAAAATCCATCGACAACCTCCGAGGCGACCGCTGCAATCCGAAACAAGAATGGGTCCGCCTCCCAGGATGAACCGGTCGATGTGTCTCTCCAAGGCAATTCTTCTGAAAATCTTCCTTGAAATTCCTTTCACAACCATTTTCATTTTTCTTTCATTTTCTTTCATGTCATGCACTCACACCTACCATTCTAGGGTGTCTCGATGCATATGGAATGCATTATGCCATTTCCAAACAATTCATGCTAATATATTTTACATGCATATATTAACAAAATTAACTCACATAAATCATGTTATTCAATTCATAGCAATAACATCAAAATTAGTTCACATGGGCTAATTAACAATTCAAGCAATTCATTTGGAATCACCCAAACCACACAAAAATCACACACAAATCATGTGAACAATAAAACCCTAGGCTCAAGATCATTCACTCACAATATCAGGATTTTCTCTTCACTTACTCAAATATTTCCAGACTCAAAACACAACCATCCAGCCTCAACAACAAATCCCCATCCCTTAAAATGGCTCTTAGCCAAAGAATAAAACCAAGGAGAAGACCCCTTACCCTTTGGGGTCATTTAACTCCACAAAATCAATGTCCACGCAGAGCCCTCAGAATAGTAGATCAACTTTGTTTCGTCCGATCGAAACCGACCCGTCCAAAAGTCGGAAATCTAGAGAGAAGTCACACTTTCTCTAAAACCATTTTTTCCTCCACGCTCGCTTTCTACCAAAAATGGGAGAAAGAAGATGGTCTTGTCTCTTTATTTTAAATCTTTTTAATTAATTCCATCATTGTCCCTTTAATTTGACTTAAAGGGCTTTTTTGATATATGGCTTAATCTAAGTCATTCATCTCCATCCTCTCACTAATTATGCAACATGTGTCACATGGGTACATATAGTAGGTGACTTTTGTCACATCACATGTCTCTCACAAGTCATCATACGGCACCCGATGCCCGGTGTCTCGAAAAACGTGAAATTCCGACTATCTCGGAATTCGATGAAATTCGACGTGGTAGCTAGATTTCACAAGACAATTACAACAGTGAAGTTCGTTTCGTCATCCGAGATCTAGAAAAATTTCGGATTTTGACCGAAATTACCATTTTACCCTTTTTCAGAAAATTAGAATTTTCCGGTATTTTACACAATATGACTTAGCTCAAGAGATTATGAGCTCAGACAAGCATAAGGAGGAGATGAGTTCAAGATTTGAGTCCTGGTAAGAATAAATTTATGAGAAACATAATATTATACTGCAATGCAAAGTGAATAGATATAAAAAAAAGTTACTAAGTTTTCTATTTTGTTAATGCTTAATTTCTATTAGAGATAGTATGCTATAGTCTTAGATGAATTATATTTAAATCTATGAATTGACAGTGGATTAACCTATCACTTTGTAAGCAACCCATGACTCGATTTAACTTAATACACTCAAGTCATGTATAAGGGCAAGTCACGGCCACGTAATACCATCAAGTAACCAATTAATACTAAAGGGATATTAAAGGGGAGTCAAGAAATACAAATAAACAAATTTATCGTTTAATATTCCCGGCATCATGCCATGATTTCCGCAACGAATATTCACACCATCTTGTCATGCTTTACAGAGCTCAATCCCAACACATAATTCACGTTTAAAATACATTAATTATCACTCTTGGTAGGTCATAGTTTAAGCCATGTGTTTTTAAAAAATCTTGGTTAATTATCTTAATTAATCTTGTGTTAGTCATTGGCTATTCATCTTAGTTTATGTATTTGATTGTTAGGTGTTATTTTTTTTTTATCAATATCATATTGGTTTTATTTTGATCAAATTTTTGTTTAGTTTATTATTTTGATGGATGTTCATTATACCTAATTTTTGGAGGTCATAAAAAGATAATGAAGTTTAGCATCTGCTCTCATAATGTTAGTCTTATCGATTATAAAAATTTCACCTTATGATTATGTTTCCTTCTAACAATATTAGTTTGATAATTGTAAAAATTGCACTCCAGAATACATGTTTTCCTTGGGCTTGCTAATGTTTAATCTTGTGTTTTGCTATTAACAAAATGATTTGCTTTCCTATTAAAAATTAAAGAAACCTTTCTTCAAAAAATTCTTATAAAAACTCCTTTCAAAAAGCCATCTTAGGGTCCTTAGGGGCAAATTCCTTTTTCAAGACATGTAAGTTGCGTTTGTTTTTTAGCTTTTTGATGAAAGCTAAATTACTTTCTCAAAGATTCACTGCTTGCTTTTTTTATTCTCATAACTTATCACGAAATTTTCAAAAAAAAAAGTTCGAATATGCTAAAATATTTGACTTTTTTTGTTCAGAAAAAGTCATCGCCATCCCTCTTCTCGATTAAAACACGATTAACAACATTAAGGCCCTCTTCTCGATTGAAACACTATCGCGACAAGCCAAGGCCCTCTTTCTCATTGAAACACGACGCTGATGTCAAGGGCAAGAGCCTAATTCCACCTTCTCTCCTCCACTTCACTCAAGCTTCTTCACCGGTGCCTCACTAGGCCTTGTTTCTCTCCTTTTTTTCAATAACTTGTCATTCTGCAAATCCCACCACTAAATCAGATTTGTTGAACTCATGCTGATAGAAATCGATTGTCACTATCGACTCGTTCACAGGGTTCAAAAAATCAACCAAGTCCAGTACGACTTGGCCGATTCATAACCGACTCGGGGCTGACCGAGTCGATACCATTACCAAGTACGAGACTAGAGTGTATCTGCAAAACTCCTATGGACTCCTACCGAGTTCGCGAGATGACTCAACAACTCCTGGCAAAACTATGAGAATACGAATAACTTCAACAAACAACCCAAAAGCAACTAAATTTCAAAATAAACAATAAAAATCCAAAAAATTACAGAGATTCGACTGAAATTTCAAAGATTCAACTTAAAAAGAAACGAAGAAGAACTGAAGAAGAGGAAATTAAAAAATAAAACCTAACTAATTAACCTGAGGGAGAAGTTGAGAAGATGAAGTGATCGACGAATGCATCTCTGGCGTAGCCGAGTCCCGACTACCGAGTAGAACCTGAGCTGAGAAGACTACTCGACGATGCCTTGGAGCAGGTAGGTCTCCTCCCCTTCTTCTTCTTCCTCTTCTTCTTCCCCTTCTTCACTCTACATTTTTTTATTTTATAGCAGCCTGCAAGAAGAAGGGTTTCCCTTTGGTTTAACAACCCTATTCCAAACGACGTCGTTTTGTCTCTATATGACACAAAAAGATGCCGTTTAGTTTTTTTTTTTTTTAATACATATCAAAACGACGTCGTTTAGAGCTGTCCGAGCAAAAATGACGTCGTTTTGTATAAGTGAGAACAGTTCAGCGACGCCGTTGGGTCCCGACGTACCAAAACGACGCCATTTTGATAGTGTTTTGAATTTAAAAAAATTCTTATGGCTAAAACAACGTCGTTTTGGACCTAGAAAGGCCAAAACGACGCTGTTTTGACTCCAAAAACTGTATTTTGTATATTTAAGCCTTCCGCCCCATTTTGCCTTGCCAACCAAAAAATACATCCCAACCCTCCCCAACCTCAAAATTTTATTTATTAGTGGATAGAAATTTAATTCGTTGAAGAACACTATAGTTAGAAAATAATTTTTTTTTTTGTTAACATTATCGTGACATATCTTCAATCGAATGCTTCATTAATTATTTAAATAATATTAAGTATAAAATTGTGTTTTATTAAATTTTTAGCTTATTCATATCTATTTTTCTAATACTTATATAATATTTAAAATTTTTAAAATATTTTAATCATCTTATTTTGCGTATCGGTAGATCTAGCGACCGATGCGCGATAAATGCCTCGGGGCCAGGTCAGAATTCGGTATTTGATCTGCGATTTTTGAACCATGCTCGTTCACTGTGTCTATTAGAGATGAGGATCTAAGCTTTGGATCTGGTTCACCAAATAAGTGTGGAGTATGAACATTTGTGTTGGTGGATGGAAACATTTAATAAGCATGCTTGATAGATGACATCATATTCCTTGATTTCAAAGTGTTTATTAAAATGCTCACGAGCATTTGCTTTGTTTGTCTCGTATGCATATGTAGAAAGCATTCAGTGTTTGTTAAAATGTTCATGAGCATTTACCTTTTGAAAATACCACTAGAATTTCTATAATTTTATTATATATTTTGGTATAAATTGAGCGAACTTAGGTTTTCGGGAAAGCCCGATAAATTTTAAGTGTGAAAAATGAAATGAATATGTGAGCATATGATTAAATATTATATGCTAAAATGAGAAATTGATTGAACCCAGAAATAAACCCAAGTGTAAAAAGGGCAAATTTGGAATTTGTAAATAAGGACCTAAGGGTCATTTGAGAAAATGTTTGTGTTTAAGTGCAAATAGAAGTGATATATGTGCTATAAGGTAAGAAATTGATTACAGCTTAAATCCAAAATGGGTTTTGATTTGCTGACATGGCCTTATAATGGATAAGTGGTATTACACCACATTTGGTCTTAGAAACCTCCCACTTGTGCAAAACGTTTTTGAGAGAATGGGAGAGGAGAAAAGGCTAAGGTTTGGAAATAGTTGGAGATTGGTGTCAATCTCTCCATGTTTGTGCAAGATTGTTGAAGAAGAAGGCTAGGGCTTCAAAGGACAAGCGATTTCAAGGTATGACACAAACCCTAGATTTCTTTAAATGATGTTTGGGTTAGAAAAACCCTAATCCATCCATGGGTTTTGCTCATGGTTGGTTTAGGATGATATTAGGATGTTATTGAGAGTGATTCCATGATTTGTTTGAGTTTTGAGGATTTTTGGCGAAAAATCGCAGAAGTGGCGGAAAAATCCCAGGCAAACGGGCTACGCCCTGTTGCGAGAGAACCCCTGCCGTGGCGTGGGCCTGAGGCATGGGATGCCTCGCCACGGCGGCGAGGGAGGCAGTGGCACCCTCGGGTGCCGCCACGTCGTGCTTTGCTCTGTGGCATATTCTTGTTCTGAGAGGCAAATTTTGGATTTTTGTTCAGAAGTCTAAGTTTTTGTACCTTGATTGTTTAGGAACCCTAATAAATGACAATGGGGGTTCGAATAAGAATGAAACTAAGTGTAGCCTTGTACTAACCACCTCGGCGAAGCTTGTTTGCGCCTCGTGATATTCTGGGTGTGAGTGGTGTTGGTTACTAAATGTGATGTGTGTGATTTGCTAGTAGGTGGGGATCACCTTACCTAGAGCAGAGATTGAGGCAAAGCGAAAGAGATAGATTGGTTTTGTTCTATCTTCTCCCCATTCTCGTTTTAAGATTTGAAATTTTTGTTTAAATGTATAAGAAAAGCATATTGATTTGTTTTAATTGATTTGAGGCAATTGATTGTGAAATGTTTGCATATGAAGAAAGTGCATAGTATTGAAAATGAAGCATTCATACAAATGTACATATTATGTGTATTTTGCTATAAAGGATTTGAGCAGCCTTAATAGAATGTTAGCAGGTTAGTGCACCATTATTAAGGATAGATTGAACAACCACGATAAGGATCAAGTCGCAGTCACTGCGAACAAACGTATTGATGTGTCACTCCGATTAGCAACCTAGCGGGACAGTATCGGTAGTGTTCACAAATTGATTTTTAAATAACCAATGAGCAGCCCAGCGGGACCAAACTGTGTTATAAAACAAATGTTTTTATCTTAGGCCTGACCTGAGTGGGACCAGTGTCGGTGATTCAGATAACTTTGTATCACAGAAACATAGGTTAAATTCATAAGGGCATAAGCTGAATTAATTTGAGATTGTTGACATATTAGTATTGAAAGCATTATTGCAAATTGAAATGAAAAGAGCATTATGAAATGCATGGTTTAGTTATAAATGATTTGTGCATATGAAAGTGTATATTTGGAGCTGATCAATGAATATAAATGAATGTATATGTATTATTTGATCATCCTAAAAGATTTGAAAGTATTGTTTAGTAAAATTGCATGATTCGACAAGCCCCAAATCCGAGAAGAATGGGGTATATCAGAACTCTGGCATGAAAATGCCCAGGCGTATTATTTTATCAATGCGTGAGTCTTGAGTGATAGACGGTGATTGAAAGCGGATTACGAGTGAGGAGGTGAAGTCATTCGAAAGTTCTACGAGGGTATGCTCTGTCTCATGCATCCTCACCATTTTTAGCATGACATTGTTTGTAAACAAAGGAGTTCCAACTCAAAATTATTTTTGTATCTATATATGAATAGATTTTGGATATTATGTTGTAAACGGCATAAAATGCCATTTTAGTTAAATGCATATTTGTAAAGGAGTTGCATTGAATTTGTAAGTATTTATCGACACTAATTCAAAATCAACATAAGATTTGAGAAAATGGCTTGTATGTCGAAGCGAAATATACGCGGCTTAAGCGTTTTTATAAATGATTTTGATAAAGTGATATAGTGAGTAGCAGGAGCATCCGGTCCAGGTTCGGACATCATCATCGGACCAAAAAGGGATGCTACATCATTTGCCTTTTTTTTTATCAATAGAATTGTTATAGAAGGTGACATCCTCTTTAATATTACAACATAGCATAGGTTTGAGATTCTTTGTACATTTTCTTTCTGAGGATAAATGTGTTTTAATCCATGGGACTATTTATAATTATTATATTTATATATTTTATTTAATTATATAAAATAAATAAATAAAATAAATTTTTTAATAGATTAAGATATTAAGATGTTGATTTTTAGTATATAAAAAACAAACAATTTAATACTTAATAGAAAAAATATATTAAAAAACAAATAACTTAATACTTAATACTATTAGTATTATTCGATCAGTTAAAAAAATTATATTTAGTATTAAGTAAAAAAAAAACCAACGTCCATATTAATTAAGTATTCGAGATCAATGTAGGTAAGCACGGATATATATCGGTAATTGGATTTCACGGAAATATCGGAAATATCGATAAAATTGTTGAAAATTTGCGGGAAGCGATTGCAAATTTGGATCTAATATAACAATTAAATCCAACCAATTGAACAATCATGGCATAGTTCCCGAAGAAAATGAAAGAAAACTTACTTGAAGATCATCCGATAATTGAATGTCAGTAATAATATATAGATTTTCCTGCTCTTGGGAGAGTCAAATAAGCTTTATAAAATATTACTTTGATGATATAAGGACGATTGATTCTTGACTTTCTAAATCGAAACCCCTTAGAAGCGTGTGTTTTCTATGCCTTCATATATATATATATATAGAAACGGGAATACTAATATTAAATATTATTTATTAAGACATTTTACTCATATCTTGATTACTAATATTAAATGTCTTAGTAAGACATTTACTGAGCTCGCGATTGTAATATCAAAATATGCTTTTATTAAGAGCATTCTTTCGAGCCAACGATTCTTAATATTAAATGTCTTTTATTGGGCATTTCCTTCAGCAAAACACTAAAATACTTAGAATTTTTAGAATGCGCCTTTTGGAGGATTTACACACAAATAATTGTCTCACCCAGAATGCACTAATCATCACCATGTACAGCGATAACAATTATAAATCTTGAAATTATATGAATCAATTAGAAATTAAAATTTCTAACATTCTCACTTAGTTCATATCGACTAGTATACAACATATTAACATAGCGAGCTCACTTAAAATGTTATATATAAGTCAACTTCGTAAGAACTAAGCCAAGCCAGGAATCATGGTGGTCAGAGCACAATGAAGCGTCTGATTCCTTCCATGTATCACGAGTCGATTCAATTCAAGCAGTCTGAATTGTTAAAGTGAACACCCAGAAATACCTTATCCTGATGATAAATAAGACCTAATATACATAATCATAATAAAATATACTCATGAAATGATTCATAGATAAATAAGAATCCAAACAAACATCGATATCTAGAGTATCGAATAAACTGGTGTATAAGCAATAAATTCATACATGTATGACCAATTATCAGATATACAAAGGACTTATGTGGCTCACATTTTACTAATATATAATTGATAAATGTTTAAGACTAGTCGCTAGTCAGGATCCGCGATCATATCATGGTTTTAATGTGCATAATACAGACTCCTTTGATTTGCACCTCTTCTTTGTGAGATAGATGCTCAAATCATATCTTGGCACCCTTGGTGTATATCATTCTTAGAAGAAGAATACAGTGTGGCAGACATCGCGATAAATCCTCGTGTGTTTGTGATAGGTACAGTGGTATTATTATTAAAGAAAATTTGCGATACAGAGTTATTTGTGGCCCAGAAGCATCTTTATAAATTCAGCCTCCATAGTGGAATGTAATGACCAATTTACTTCACCCATCTTCATGAGATAACTCGAAGTCGAATTAGGAAGGAACAAATAGCCAAATGTGGACTTTCGGGTATCTTTACATCGGCGTAGTGGTCAGAGTAACCTGACAATCTCGAGGTTACTAGTTCTTACATATGTGAGCATGTGATCCTTAGTGCCTTGCTGAAGTACCTCAAAACTTTCTTTGCGGCTCTCGATCAATAATCAGGGATTTGATTGATAAGGCATTTAACCTGTATGAGAAACATAATAAGATTTCGTGCAATTTGAGCATACATAGAAAACCACATTAAAAGCATAAAGGAATGTTAATCAAGATTTCTTTGTCTCAATCATTTAGGACATTAGGATGGCGAAATTGTCTCCTTTACGGATGGAGGCTTGGACTAAGTGAACATGATTCCGTCCCGTCTGCAGGCTTTTGTTAGTCTGGCTTTTTAAGATAATCCAAAATTCCTTGTGATATCCAGAAATATTTCAATTCAGATCATGAGGCCTCATAGCATCTATCTTCAATTTCAAGAAAGTTGCTAGAAAGGTAATTCTTAACATCATGACAACAACCACGTCCTGTGGCGAGAAAGAATGTCTATGTACGGGATTATGACACCATTTATGACCTTCATGTGATGCAGGTCCAACGGTCATTTCTACAAATCATGTGTCGGTGTAATTAAACTTAGTACATTTGTCACGGAAGCTTGTTTAAATCAACAGTTGGGTTCTTAGGCCTATTGATTCTTTTCATGTGAGTCTTGAAATCTTGGGGTTGATCCATATATACCTCTTAACCCGAATCTCTGCATTAGGAAAGGCCGTTTTAACATCCATTTAGAGGTGGCTAAGATCAAATGGGCTGGCTTGGGTGATCATAAAGTTCAGCTGCATTAGGAGAAAGTGCTGTTTGTCAAGTCGATACCATCCTTTAATTGCTGGCCTTTGGCAATGATCGGCTTTGTACCTCTGAGTATTGCCATCAGATTATAAGCTTGGTCTTAAAGACCCACTTGTGAATAAAGTCTTATGGTAGTGTTTACAACATTATTATCAAATCGGATTTCAACTCTTCCTTCAGCATTATTAACCATATCGGAAATTTTCGTAAATAATGACCATTGAAAGAAATAGGTCATTTAATCTAATATAAGTCTTTCATATAGGTCATAAACTATATAGTCATTCGAAATAGCCGTCTTTTTCTCATAAAGTGAGCCTCCCTTGATACTATTTCTTCTTGAGGTCGCACTTGCTCATTAACTTGAGCATTTTCTCTCTTCTTGAACAATAGCATCCATGGTGGGCTTGGAGCATCCATTTGTTGTTGTTCCATATTCATGCTTTGTGGGTGTCTTCTGATAATAGGAACTTCAATTTGAGATGGATCATTTGATGGGTTTTGGTCCATCGATGACTCTCTTATCTCAGCATCACGTGCTCCCGCTCCCGACCTTTGCCATTTCAATGAAGCGGGCATTCCCGGTTCTGATTCGTACTATGGATTTGAGACTGATAGAGATCTATACCCTTGCAGGCTTCAGGATCTCCCGGTAAAATAACACTTAATGGTCTGGAGATCCAATGACTTCTTTTCATGGATTATATAGCCTCCACTTCGACGACAGCCCCACCCATGAAGATGTCTTAAACTAGGCTTCACAGAGTATTACATGGTCATAGGTGTCTTGCGGGCCCCTTTGCTAAGTACCCTATTTATCATGTATGGCTCATCCTTGGTATATCCATAATGAAACAGGTACGGAACTATCATTCGCCATCTCTTACTCATTTCCGCCCATTGTACGATTACGCCTTTCGGCTATGCCATTTGGTGTGGCGTCAGGGCGTGTATCTGCGCTGGTAACATTGGACTCGGAGTTTCTTAAATGGGCTGGAATTTGTCGACTTAGATGTCTTTCCATAATATTCTTTTTATGTCGGGCGATATTACCTTAACCTTTCTATTTAACTGTCTCTCAACCTCTGAAATGAATGTCTCAAGGACATCAACCGATTGAATTCTTTCATGCAGCAAATAAAGGTAACAATTACCTAGAGTAATCATCAATGAAGGTGATGAAATACCTCTTACAGCCCAGATGGTACATCGAAAGGACCCTGAATATCTGTATGTATTAAATCAAGTAATCCTTTACTCCGCATGTGGCTTGTTTTGATACATGTTTAATTCTTACCCTTAATGCGTCACAAGTATTATTCAAATGGTAAAATCAAATTAAAGAATAAAACTTGGCTTTTAATTAGTCTCAAATCCTTTCTTTGGATATATAAATGACCTTTTATATTATAAGTCATTGAGAAGACTCATTAAGTGCACTCCTTTTAAACCCAGAGCATATGTTTTAATAACATCGACATTAAACGGGGAGTGCAAAGAAGTAGAATTCGAAGTTAAGAGCAATATAAAAGTATCCCGGAACAACGGGCAGTACACAGGTTTAAACCGCGTCTGATGAAAAACCGCCATGTCCGATCAAATCAAAACCTAAAACATCGATCTGAAGCTTGAAACAAGATTTTACGAAACATTGAAACATATAAACTTCTCTAGATCAAACATGCTTGTATCTTAACAAATTCTATATGTCACTACACCTTGATTCTAGCTTTCATCCTGTTTCCCATAAATAGAAAGCTTTCACTTCGGCATTTGGTGGAAGTTTAGGTATCTGCATAACAGTAGAAACATGAGTGGTTGCACCGAGTGTCGAAGCCACAGTATTAGAAGAAACCTCAATCGGTTGATTCAAAGCATACGGAAACAAAATGTATACCTCTCTTTTCAAGCCATGCCTTCCCTCTTGTGATCGGCCTTCTTGTGCAGGTTTGTTGCAAAAGAAGCATTTCGGAAAAAATCTTT
The DNA here is from genome assembly GCA_016808115.1 of Tetrastigma voinierianum. NCBI lineage: Eukaryota > Viridiplantae > Streptophyta > Magnoliopsida > Vitales > Vitaceae > Tetrastigma > Tetrastigma voinierianum. Next base: position 6,089 of record JAEQBH010006688.1, on the reverse strand, counting down.
TCAAACTCTCTCCTTGCCCTTCATAAGGAGTGCCACTGTAAACGCATTGCTTTCCCTTGTTCTTCATTTCTTACTTGGAGCTTTGCCGCCACTAGAACCAGCATTTGATTTACCATAATAGGCAAAGTTGGCTTGGGGAAGTTTGACCTTAAGGTCTTTCCTTTGCCTCGCCTCCTCTTGCATGAGCATGGCCTTAGTATCCGAAAGAGACCATTTTTCCTTAAGTTGGTTGTAAGTTCTCCGAAATTGCTTGAAATGCATCACCCTTACATGATTTCAACGAAACTGACCAACACTCGCTCACAGATCCATATCCAAACTCTTAAAAGCGGTTGTAAGGTATTCACCATGCCAGTAATATGTTCCTCCATTGGTAAGGCTATGGTGTACTCTCTATTAGATAAATCATTAATAAGAGCAGCAACAATGAGCTTATCCACAATGTCATAGTACTTCTTAATTTCAATACAAATTCCCTCGCATTTTTCGGTCTTGAAATTGGGAGAGGCAACATTGAAACGTATGCTAAACAGAAACCATCATATAAGCTATTTGGCCTCTCCCAATTCTCCCACATTTTCTTATGCGCCTCAAACTAGTATGGTGGTTTAATTGGGTTCAGCATCCAGCAAAATTGGATCCAGGAGTCCCAAAGGCCGACATTGCTTGACATGTCGATCCGATCATCATAGTTACGTCCATTAAACTTGATACCATGTGATCCCACATTAGAATCGCTATGAGCATTTACATCTCACATATTAATTACTTTGAATTTAAACCACAATTCAGACTATAATATATATACCAAAACATTGCATTTAAATTCACCTTTGGGCTAAATCTAAACCTAACCAACAATCACCAAATATGCATCATTCATATAACATATATAAAGTCAATCACAAAAATTTAATTTAACATATAGTATCTTTGGATGTACACTATATATTAATTAAATAAGGTTCTCTTCTTATGATTGTTCATATTAACATGGTAGATCTACCTTTGGGTAGTATTATAACTACATATATCATATAAATATTTATTATTCTTAAATGTCATTTATGATGCTATATCAAATAAACATTTATAAATATTATTTAAATCATTAATGAAATCAAGTGGGCCACTTTAGTGACTAACGCACTCCTTAAAATATTAAAAGATTTAAATCATATAAAAATTATTAAGTTTAATAATATATAAAAATTTCTTCTTTAATATCTTTTATTCTTAATTCATTAACCTATTTCTTAAAGCTCAAATAATAATATATAACATCTACATTATTAAATTGGTTTTTATGTGAAAAGATTTGCATATACAATTCACGAAATTTGCATAAGTCATATATGCACATGCATATCAATTCTTTTCTACAGACTGACATGCATTTCTGATTACTCATATTGACGCATGGGCCAGCTTGAATTTGGATTCATCACAATTTGAATCGACAATTTAATTGATTAAAACAAGCGACAACATTTATATATAAAAGTATTCAAAATCACAATTACGAGAACAATTGAATTCACACGATGAATGCGAGTATCAATTCCAAATATTCAACCCAGAAATGTTAATTCAAAATTAAAAACGAGTTAATTATGCCATAAGCAGTTAATTTTAAACATCAATTAGCTATAATTAACTTCTAATTGAAAATACCCAAATTCTCATAAACCACACTAAATTGGTAATTGAATTTCTATTAAACTTGGCTCACGTCACAAAATTGTTGAAAATTTGCGGAAAGCGATTTACTGATTTGGATCACAATAGAACAATTAAATCAACCAATTTAACAATCAATAACATAGTTTACAAAATGAAAAGAAAAACTTCTTGAAGAATCCATCCACGATAATTACCAGATATCCCCAGTAACTAATATATATGAATTTTCACCATGTGTCGGTCAAGTAGCGAACTTAAAATCGCGCTTTAATGATATAAGAACGATTAGTTCTTGACTTTGAATCAAACCCCTTAGAAATTTGTGTGTTTTTCTATGTTTCCCTTCATATATATATATATATATATATATATATATATATATATATATATATATATATATATAGAGAGAGCGAAAGAATACTAATATTAAATATTATTTATTAAGACATTTACTCATATATGATTACTAATATTAAATGTCTTTTATTAAGACATTACTCATACAACAAAACATAAAATGTAGAATTTTAGCAAGATCGGAATGGAGAGTTTACACCAGATAATTGTCTCTTAGATACTACATTAATCATCATAGGTAATACGGCGATAGCAATTATCAATGAAATTATATGAATAAATTAGAAATTAAAATTTGCATAACAAAAATATCAATGGATATTTTACAAAAATATCGGTTAAATTAAAATTTTTCATATTTTAATCATATGGATGATGAGAAATGATTCATATCTTAATTAAGGTAGATTAAAATCAAATGGATTAATGGTATTAAAATTAAATATATTATATTTAATATATTATTCGAGATATTATTATGTTAAAAGATATTATTTATTTGTTTTGTTATTATTATAAATATTATGTAGATAATGAGAGATTCAAAATATATATATTATAATTTTAAATTTTTAAATGATATTATTTTATTTCTTTTCCTTTTAAATTAATGGCTGATTTAAAAAATATTACCTGGGATCTATAATGTAAATAAAAATAAAATAAAATATTATAATCAAATGGTAGGGATTATGAACAAATAAATAATAAGATAATATAAAAAAAAGTTTGCATTATATATAATAAGTGCAATCAATGGCTTGGTGGCTGGAGGGTGCCACTTCTAGACATTTTTGGTGGTTTCGAAACCCTCTAAAAGTATTTTTTTTTTTTTTTTTTGGAGCTAAAGAACAAAAGGAAAAAGTCGGGAAAAATCGGTATAATCGAAATTTCGGTGGAGATATCTTATCGATCTCCACCGATAACCGATATTTCGGCCGAAATTTCGAAAATTTTGTTCCCTGGTCATATTCCATTCAATTTGAATTATCTCCTTTATTTATTTATTTATTTTATTTATTGGACACGAATCCAATCTTGTAGCCTCAAATAAATAGGATAATCTTTTAGCACGACGAATTTAGTGATACTCCACTTACAAAGATTTGAGGGAATGCATGGAGCTAGATTTCTAAATCAAATGGAGACTTGGTAAGATTTCTACATGAAATTATGAATCTTGATAGGATAAGAATTTTATCCTAATAAGATTCATAATTGACAATAATAGAATGCAGAAGTGATTCTCAAATCCTAATGATTATGTAAAAATCTAAATATTTAAAGGCGGAGAAACCAGGAAGCAAATCTAAAAATGATAAATAGTGAAATCTAGAAAAGAAACAAGTCTTAGAGACTACCTTGGAAGTTTCTCAACAACCAAACACTGATCACCAACGATGCTCCGAATCTTCATTGATTATTAGAGATAGAAGAATGAAGGTCGCCTATAGAATGTGCCAACTCATATTGGATTTTTTTTTAAGGAGGAAATGAGATGAATTAGCATGAGATTTGCTTATCACTAATTATTATATCCACCAGAAGGAGAGTTAGAAATGAGTTTCAGATTATGAGTTTATCTCCCTTTATTTTCTAGGGGGAATTATGTTAAAGATGTGCCATTGCACCAAATAGAAAGAAACTAGAACCTCAGACCCTCAAACCATTTCAAAATGTGTCATCTTCAATAAAATATTAAAAACATGCACTTGAACAGTAGATTTTTTTAGAAGACACAAATGCCCTCTCACCTCTTCTTCTACCTTAAGCCATAGAGAATAAAAACTCTAGCATCTCTTCTACCTTAACCCATTGTTTTCATTCAAATGGAAAGAAAAACTTGTCAAATCCTAAAAACCTAAAATTCTTCCACCCTTAAACCCTAAAATCCATTGACCTTTTATGATTATTTCATGTATTATTAAACATGTTACTATAATGTACAAAAGGTGTTACATTTGCTCAAGTGTGTTCGAACGCATTTGAAATGTTTCCGAATGAAGATTTTCTCTCAAATGTAACACCTTTTATATGCTAATGTAACATGCTTACAACATTAATATAACAGTTTCTAACTTCATTTATGTGATTTTTCGTTAATGTAACTTCATTTTTCAAATTTAATGAAACATGAAATAATCTAAAGCGTCCCAGGATTTTAGCATTTTAGGGTTTTAAGTTTGGCAAGTTTTCTTCCTTTGAATGAGAATGATGGGTTTAGCCTAGAAGAGTGCTAAGGTTTTTTTCTCCTCCATGGCTTAAGGTAGAAGAAAAAGTGAGGTAATTTTGTATCAAAATTTCTTATTTAAGTCGTGTTTTTAATATTTTGTTGGGTTATGTTTTAATTGGTTTGAGGGTCTTTGAGTTCTATTATGTGAATTTGCTAAGTATGTGATTTTATCATAAATCAGTGTTGTTAGACTTAGGGTGACAAAGGTTTGGGTTCAGGACGAAGCGACCCCATCCCTATTTTGTCCCATTTGCTTAAATCATTTCTCATATCTATTGCATTTAAATAATTAAACATGGCATGTCGATTGGGCGGATATGAAAAATTCTTTAATTTTAATTTTTAATATTTTTATTATATTAAATTATTATATCTCTTAAAATTATTATATTCAATTAATATATCTCATAAAAATAAGTTTATTATTATTTTAAAGAGATATATTAATTTCAATATAATAAAATAAATATATTAGAATAATATAATAATTTTATAAAAATTATTTTATTAAAAAATTTTAATTATTATTATATATTAGAATATAAAATAAAATAATTATAAGGTATTTTTAATATAATCGAGGGGCTAGGCAAGCGAGACTAAACAAGCTGCCATAACCTATCTCAAATTCGGGGAAAAAATCACGAACCCATTAAAAATTCATTTACAATTAAACCTCCACTAGGAACAAGGCAGGTTGGAACCCGGAAAAAACCGAGTTTTGGACAAATATACGTTATTTAAAAAATCTTAAAATAAGTCAATCGAATAATGTTCAAAATAGTCAAATCTAGCCACATGCGGCATACACATCAGCGTCATGATCAGCATTTGAGGCATTGTAATTTTAAGTCGTCTGTGATCCTTCAGCTACGGCATTGTAATTTTACAAGCGATGTCGCGATCAGCATTTGTTGCATTGCGATTTTATTTTAGTTAATGTCATAGTATTTGACTCACGACATTTGTAATTTTTGTGAACGTAAGCCCGCGAGACGATGTATCCGCGACATTCTAATCATGTCGCGACATTCTAATCATATCGCGACATTATCGCCTTTAAATACATTAATACAGGGCATTATCGTGATATTTGTTATGAATCAATGTGATTTACGCACAGAGATTGAATTGAGGCTGTTGTAACATTATTTTGATTATCATGACCTTCCTTCAATCTTATTAATACACAAAAATCTGCCGTGACACTACCCTCATTATGCACAACCATCGACCTCTGGAATGAATGTCGCAACACCAATACGTTTGTCGCAACACTATGAGTTGCTGGTTGGCCTTCAGGGGTGTCGTGATATTGTCGTGACATTCCTGCTCGACACTCCTTTTGGATGAATGTCACGACAAGTTTGTGAGTGCGCGACATTATTGATTTTCTCAGCGGGGGACTCTTCACGTTTGTGTCTGACGCAAGTTTCAATGTCGCGACCGTGACTTATGCTACATCTAACATTCTATTATGTCGTGACATAAGTTGCAATGTCACAACACAACTTATGCCATCTGACCTTCTGTTATGTCGCGACATATGTTGAGGTGTCGTGACCTTCCTTACTTCATGATCATTTAAGAGCACATTTTTTTGCTCTTTTTATGCGCGATGTTGATTCCTCTGAAACGGGCATTTTGATAATTTTGTGTTAAATTAAGCATTAAGGCCTCAAATACGTATGCAGACTTAAAGTTATATGAGTTTCATACTCATCAATCAGTGACTATGGCATTGCTTTTTTGTTAGAATGGGAATTTTAAGTTACAAATAATTGCCTAAATTACAACCTATTACATCTATCCAAAA
>JAEQBH010006687.1:0-76935 GCA_016808115.1 Tetrastigma voinierianum | reverse complement strand
CCATACCAGATGATATTAGTGGTACTTGCATTGAAACACCCCTAAGAATTTAATTTGCTCACAGAGTTAGCCACAAGATAAAAACTATCCTGAAGCCTTCTTTTCTATCAGATTTTATGCTTCTTTCATTTTTTCTGCTCATTCCTTTTTTGAGTTCCTTTTTAAAAATATATGATCCCCCAAACTTCATTTTCTTTCTTCCCTTCTCAATTCGGTAATCATTGGTTTTTTAACAAGGACCTGAATTCTTCGGATGGGTCAGGTTTCATTGGCTTAATTTTTGAAAAATCAGCCTGCTTAGCTCAAAAAACAAGGAACTAAGGTATATGCATCAAGATATTACTGATGGCTAGAATGACTCAAACTTTATCCATGAATGGCTCAGATCGAGTTCATTAACCGACAACCTGTGGAGTTTACCAATCAATAATCTAACAAATTCTAGAATCTGGATTAACAGCTGACTAACTATATGGAGATCCCATCATTTTTTATTGATGAGTAGTGTTAATTTAATTAATATTCAACAAAGTTCCTTGACTTACTGCTCATACCACAAACTAAAAAATATGTTTTTTGATCCTTTCTGCAAACTCTCAGCCCCGGGACTAGTCGCCAGTATGGCACTTTTGCACCTTGTGTTTCAATTAAACTATATTCATTTTGTCCTTATTCTCAAGAATTTTTCCTCATTTCGCCTACATTTACTTTAACTGTCCATTCAATCAAGCCAATGACCTCAAAGAAGCTTTTATTCGAACTATTTCCCTACTGATTTCCTAATCATGCAACCACAAAGCAACATAACATTGTCAATCAAATGCAAGATATCACAACAATTCAATTTTTAAATTTCATTTTACTTCTCGATTCATTTGCAACTGTTGGATACACAAAGGATGAATAAGTGATGGTAAGGAAGGTTAGGCATGAGAAGGTCTATTTTTCTTTCAAAGAGGCGGGCAAAATATCAGGGGATTCAGGTCTAAAGTGTTCAAATGAGTTTGGGAATGAAGGGAATTTCATTCTCCCTTCTTCCCTTTCTTTCTCGCTCTCTCAACTGCTCTTCAATGACAATCCTACAGAGATCAACTCTTCTGTTTCGCACATCCCGCCTTCCCAAGCCATTCATCAGGATTCTCCACTCAAACACACTTCCCAAGAATTTAGAAGATTGCTGTTAATCAAATCTAAATTTTCCACCATTCCTTCTCGCCTCGTAGGATTCAAATTCTCCCATTGCTTTTTTGTCTCTATCGCTCGCCTTGTTTTCCAAATTCCTCAGAGAGGATTTGTATAGTAACTTGAAACCTCTTTATTCGGGCTCCCCAAATTCTCGTGTCATGCTCGCATTCCCTTTTCATTAATGCTAAGAGTCAGAATCACGATCAAACTACTTGTTGGTAGAAAGCCTTCATGACCCGCTTTGAGCTCTTAGTAAATGTGATCGATCTCTCTTCCCCTTCATTTCTCTTGAATCCTTCTCCTCGGGCTTCGTCAACATTTTTCCCTCCCATCCGTTCTCTTCTGCTCAGCTCTTCTTCCACCGCTTATGCCTTCGATCTCCACCTCATGCTCCCTTTCTTCCACTTCTTCTTCCCAATCAAGGTTCTTTCACTTTTCTCATACATCTTCAAATTCCCGTTTAAGTTCCACTCCTTCTCTCTTTCTTCTATCTTCTTCTCGTATATTGAGAGCTTCCCAGAATTGAGTCAGTTTCCTCAGGCTCCTGAAATTCTCTCCGTGCTGGAAATTTCCTGCTTTCTCAGACAGAGGAGAACCGGCCAAAGGGATGGAGAAGTCTATTGGGCTCGCCTCATCCGCCACATTCCGCAAACACAAAATCATTATTGCCGTGAGCTCACCGTGCCCGCTCTCGACTTCACACTGCCCTCTGGTTTCCTTCTCGTCCTTCACCAGCTTCCACCTTCCGTTTCACAAAGACTCTTTTTCTCTCGGGGTTTCTGGTCCTTCATAACTCCCGTCAAGGAGTGGTGAAGCCTGGGACTTCTTCTTCGACTCCCAAATTCCTTTTACCCCAAATTCCTCTGCCATAGAATCAGATCGTTGTCGGGTGAGGAAGCACTTTTTGTTCCCTTCATGATACTCCCATGATAGAGTTCTTATGATAACTCCTATATTGATCTTGTACCCTTGAGTAAGGCATGTTAGCATGTACCTTTTGTTCTCTCATCGCAAGATAAACTGCTTTGTTGGAACCAAAAGACGCAAGGAAGTAAAACCATACCTTCGCTTCCTCGAGAGGCTTCCCTGCTCGTAGTTCCGCTTTCCTTTCTCCTCGGTCTAACTCGCACCCTTCCACTCCGAGCCTCAAGAATCTTTCTAAAATTCTGGCTTTTTCCAAAAACTTTCTAATTCTGGAGCCATGCTTGTGCATTGTCATGCCGTAGGCCTCGGCTGATGGCCTCGTTTCGTATGACCCACTTCTAACAAAAACACTCCATCCTTCCTTCCATATATTGAATAAAAACCCTCTCTACCGTTGTCGTATACCTCGTTGCGTGCGCAGAGACTCTCCTATCCTCTCTCGGCTCTATCATCTCCTTGAAAGGAGTCACTGTGGTTTTTGAATCTCCTTCGTAATAAAACCCTGGTTTCGCATAATACTTCTTCCACTGAATAAGTTTCATCTGAGACTAAGTCTTCTACTTCTTCTCTCCTCTTTCCCTTCTTCCCCTTTCGTCTTCGAGAAGCCTCCCTGGAGTTTCGGTGCTTCACGCATCTTCCCGCTGTTCTTCCGCACTAATCTCCTAAATGTTCTCCTTGATCAGCTTTCTTCTTCTTCTCGACATTGTTCGTGTTCCTCTATTATCTCTGGCCCAAAGTTGGACCCGGTGGGAATTTCAAATGCATCAGTTGAAGAGAAAAGCTTTTCCGAGGGTTTGAATGCTAGGTTTCTGGAGAAGAGATTCAGTGAGGGAAAGACGAAGGCGACGGTTATGTGGGTTGGAGGAATGAGAGGTCTGGGCCGCTGTAAATTAATTCAATGTTCGTAATAATGATTAATGCTTCAATTAAGACCTGTCGCGACTTCAATTCCGCCACTTTTCATTAAGATCATTAAATTTAGGGCTTTTTGAAATGAGTAGTTGACACATGTCGCATTTTATGTCACGACATACCTGGGATGTCGCAACAATTCGTGGAGCTTTCCAGAATTATTTGAGGGCGACAAGCTTTCTCCAATTTGAAACTCACCCACCTGGCCGCGACAACACAAGGGTGTGGTCGCGGCATGAATCCTCTCAAGACTACTAATCGCTCTTTCCAAACCGGGGTCACCCATTATCAATGTTTTAGGACATTACTTTGTCGCGACATAACCCTTCCTCTCACGCGACCTAAGCCCTTAATTCAATGAGATTTCAAAAACTTTGAATTCTCTTATTGTTCCTAACCCGTTGTACATCTCTTCGCATATTAAGCAAAGATTTAACAATTAGTCTCTCTAAATATATCTACAGACTGGGGTTACTAGTGGTATGTTGCCCTCTTTTTCCTCGTGTCGTACCTCCGCAGAAGTTTGCTCGGAATTATTCCTGTAGTTGCCTTGCTAATCATGTCTTTAACCCTTGCAGAAGATCACTGCAATATTCAAGAAAATTCCAATTAAACTACAATCGATTTCTAAAAATTTAAATATATCCTTCTAGAAAACAAATTCTACTTAGTTCATCAGCAATCTAAGAGAAAAGAAATATTTCAAAATTTAAAATCAGACTTAAATCATCAGCTGGTCGCTCCCATTGGCCGCTCGCTGAGTCCCAGCCTGGACTTGTCGTTGTGGTACTTCTTCTTTTTCCTCAAGAACCGCTTGAGTTCTTCACTCTCCCCTGGGCTGGAGATAATGCTTTAACCTCATCTATCGACCTTTCAATTTTCTCGCGTTAGCATTCTCGTTGTCACCGTCCAAATTTTAGTACTTGACACCACTGTATGGCCCACTCCAATTGGAGTTTTAATTTCCTCGAATACTCTCACTAGAGTTAAACAATGTAACCTCGTTCCTCCCGTTTCGAACTCTCTTTTCAAAATTCTCCGATCATGCCATTTTCTTTGTCTTATCTTTTGCATATTCGAGCATTGCTTCATAAGCTTCATTTCGCTTCTTCCAATCTCTTTACTGAGTAGTCTTTCTTCCTTTGCACTTTAAAATCTAAGTTTAATTTCTTGATGGCCCATATTGCCTTGTATTCAATCAAGAGGTAGATGACATGGTTTGCCAAAACAACTCAGATGGGACATTCCAACGGGGTTTTCAGATGCACCTCGTAAGCCCAAAGTGCATCATCAAGTTTGGAAGACCAATCCTCCTGCTTCCCACGCTCTTCTGTTACCTTTCATCTCCCCGTTGGAAATTTCGCTTGTCCATTGGCTCGGGGGATGATAAGCTCATTACATGCTTCGATCCCAGCTACCTGCTCAGCAGAGTTTGCAAATATTTTGTTTGCAATGGGTTCCATCACTAACGATGGTTCCTAGGTTCCAACCTCTCAAATAGTCTTTCAGAAGAAAACTCACAAAATGTATTAGTATCATTCTCTGACATCGCCCAATTATTGATATCGACCATCAAGCAAGCAGTATGTATAGGTTTCCAAATGATGGTGGGAAAGGTCCCATAAAATCTATTCCCCCAAATGACTGCAAATTTGTATCACCATAATACCTTTAGGCATTTCATTCCCAAGTAATATTTCCAACTTTGGCATCGATCACACACTCTCACCCACTCCTCAAGACAATCTCCAAGATAGTGGGCCAATAAAAAACCCCATTGAGTATCTCTTAGAGCTGTTCTTCAGAGAAATGTCCTCATAGTAGGATATGGCATTCATTTAAATGTTGCCTCGCTCACCTTCTCAAAATAACATCTTCTTATTATCATGTCGCACTCGAATAATAAGTTGGTCATCCCAAATATACATTCCGTCGTCGTCGCCTAGCCTCTTCGCTAGTAGCTGAGTTCCAAGGCATTACTCCACAAGCCGATAATTCACAATATCAAGATACCATGGAAGTCAAGGAAACCTAAACACCGTCACATCCAAAGTTCCCTTCAAGAACTCGCAGACATTTTCTTCTTCATCACTCCGCTTTTCACTTTGGTTATGTCCGCTATCACATTGTCACATCCCTTTTTATCCTTTATTTCCAAATCAAACTCTTGCAAATACAAAGACTCCATCTTATCAATCTCGCTTAGCTTCCTTTTCACATCAAGTATTTGATTTGTCGATGGATCATGTGAATTACCACATGGGATCCCAAAATATCACTAAATTTTTCAGCCAAGCAAATACTTATGGCTAGTACTTCCTTTTCAGCTTGTTGAGTAGTTCACAGGCTTCATCAGTCTTACTAGGCATAAAACGGCCCTAATACTTTCTTTCTTTGCCCCAACACAGCTCCCATAGCAAAATCACTGGCATCACACATTATTTCAAATCCCTGATTCCATTCTGGTGCAGCCATTATAGGTGCCTGTACTAATCTGATCTTGATTTCATCGAAAGCATCCTTGCAGGAGTCATCAAAATTGAATCTTGTATCCTTTTCCCGCACCAGATGTTGGTCTCAAGCATGGAAAAGTCTCGATGAATCTCCGTAAAATCCAAGATTCTCCCAAGAAACTTCTTACCCTCTTTACTCGTGGTAGGTGGGTGCAAGAGTCTTGATAATGATACTTGGACTCCGGGTCAACTTCTAACTAGTGAGAGTATAAATTTTACGCCCAAGAACAATCCTCTTCGTTACCATAAAATGGCATTTTCCAATTCGCTAGCCGCTTGTCTCGCATCTTTGATGGTACGTTTTATCGTTTAAACAATGATCAAAGTCGATCCACAATACGCAAAATCATCCATGAAAATTTCCATCACTTCTTCAACCAATATGAGAATATGGCACTATGCACTCTCGAATGTAGTCGAGACATATAACCCAAATGGCATCCTTCCCGGCTGCAAGTAAACATAAGGGCATGTGAACGTGGTCTTCTTGATCCTCCGGTGCAATAGCACCTGATTGTATCCCGAGTACCCATCCGTAAAACAAAAGCGAGGGTGTCCGCTTAACTCATCCAACATCCGATCAATGAAAGGAAAATGATCTTTTCCCGGTCACGAATCAACTTCCCAAATCACATACCTCCATTCACACGTTATTGTTGGAATCAATTCATTTTTTTCTATTTCGATCACGTGAAAACCCCTTCTTTGGAACCACATGAACTCCGGGCTCACCCAAGGATCATTCCAAATAGCGATAAAACCGATTCAATGCCAGTTCCTGAGTACCTCCTTTCTCGCCACTACTTCCTTCATCGATTCATTTTCATAAGTTCTACGATGGTTTTGAAGTCTCTCTCTGGGGCTATAATCTATGTGATGCAAACTCGTTGGACCGGATAATTCTTCAAATTCTCTTCAATGTACTCAAGCTGTAGGATTCCTTATGCTTCATTATTTTCAAGATCTTTGTTCCTCAAGATCACCTGAAATCAATAAATGATCAACGGTTTTTCGGTAATTCATAGGTATACTTTAAATGACATGGCAACTCTTTTTAAAACTAGCCCTTCAGATCGGTTTCACATGAATTTCTTCAATTATTTCCCCATATCTTTTCTCATTGTTTAAGCCTCAAATTACGCTTCTATAGAATGAAACTCCGTCAGATGGAAATTCTAATACATCTTCGCGATACTCCGGAATTATCTCTCTTTTTCATTACAAAAAACTGAAATCGTTACATTCCATTGTTAACATCGGTCGAAGTGTGAGACAAAATCAACAGCATTGCAACTCGTCTTGTCCCCTCGTCTATATTTTGCATACTTTTGATCAAGTTAAACACAAGAACTTTTCTCCAACCCTTAAGATAAGAACCTCAGAGATGTCAATCAAAGCCGTTCCAGCTAGGAATGGCTTCCACTAGGTAAGGGTACTTGTGAATTTCTTCCATGCCCGTAATGATGAAGCTCACTGGAATACAAACTTCCCAATGCTGACCAACACATCTTCAATGACCCTTCGTGTTTCACCATCGATCCGTCTCGCTATTTGAAGAGTACGCTGTGGAATAAGCTCCCCAAACTTCTAATTTCGCAACAGAAAGAGGCATCGATCGATACTAGCCCCGAGTCATGTGAGAGCTTCACGAATTCCACCCTCCAAACACAAGGAATCATGGAAACTTCCCGGTCCTTCATCTTTACCGGTAGTTCTTCTCGACATCGTGACCGCAAGTGGCAAAGGAGATCTCACTCATTCCTTCTTCTACTATTTTTCTTTCTCGGTCGCATGTCCTTCGTAAATTTTGCATAAAGTGGCATCCGAGTCGCCTCACTTCAAAGCAGTGTGCTGGCATACCGATTCCAGCCGGAAGTTTTCAAGAACCTCAACAACCTTCCTCCATCTTTGATTTCTGCACTTAGGAAATGGACCGCAGCCTTGTCTCTTGATGTTCTTCTTCTACTCCTTCCTTGTCATTCTCCAAAGGTCTCTTCCCTTTCCGTCTCTACTTTGTCACGCTTATTTTTTCTTCCTCTCTCTAACTCCTTCCCACTCCTAAGCCGCACGCACCACAGCCTTTCGGGGTTCTTCGTGTCACTTGGGAAGGCATCTTTCCTCCTGCTTGTTAGTGGCCAACAAGCCTCATTCAGGTTCCGTGTTCTTCGGTGGATGCACTGGTAGTGTTCGAAAATTTTGAGAATTATAGCAGCCGGCCTAATCCTCCCAACTTTTTACCTTGAAGTGGGAGGTTCAATAAAATTTTTTATTATCTCCCATAAACTCAAGAAGATTCTGCTCCTCAAAAGATGGGCCCCTCCTCTCGACCCCGACATTCTGCCAGGCTCATTTCACTGGAACCTTGTCATCGCCGATACCTCGATGAGGTTCTCGCCCCTTTGGCCGCGAGTAGCCCTCCACCATACGAGAAGTTCTCGCGGTTCCTTGCGCCGTGATAATGTACCGAAGGTCAGATCGGGCTCAAAATGGTGTTCTCGCTCTCCCAACACCAACTTTCCGAAGATCATAAAGTTCTTCGCTACCCTCTCAAAGACCCTTCATTGTTATCCCCTTCAATTGCTCTATTTCATGAGCTGCAGGTGTGTCTTTCTTCGCTGGTTTCAACCTCGTGGCATAATGGCATCCAACTGCAAGCCTATGGCTGTCATTCGCTTCGCCCCATGATCCCCTTCTCATTGCTTCCGCTTGAGCTCGGGCTGAGCCACAGCTACATTTAGCGCATCTTCAATCGCCTCGGGCCTTTCAAGATCTTTCGCCACTGCTCCACAAGATGAAGCATCAATGATCCCTTTGATATATCATCTATGGCATGATATACAATGTCCATCCGAAGCCCTCAGATCTATCCCATGCATCGACATCTTCAAAGAACTCAATCTTTCCTAAGCTACATACTGTGCTTTCATCTTCCCCCCGCCGGAACACAATGATTTCCCTCCTTCTTTCGTGGGAAGAATGGGAGAATCTACCCAGACTAACTAACTCCTCCCAAGTATCATCAGAATCCATATGGTAATGGATTCATACTATGTAGCCGCTAGATTCTCAGGAGTAATGAATATGCCTTATGATCTTCCTGTCTGGTTCCCATTCACCTTAACAAAGATAACCATCCCGAGGAATCTTCCTGTGCTCGCTTTGATCTTCTTCGGGGATGACCAAGTAGTCCGATGCTACCGGACCATTGTAACTGTAAGTAGCCGTCTAAATTCAAAATTATTAGCATCGATCGCAGTCAGTCTGATCGCCGAGTATTCTTCCCCAGATAGACTGGTCTCCGTAAATCCCATCGTGATCGCGACGTGGAGGCCTCTAAATTTTCCTCTTATGCGTATTTCTAACCTCGATCCGCTTTCTTCTCTATGGTTGAGTTTTTCGCCTTCTCGGTCTTTCTAAGCTTCGAGCCTTGTTTCGTGTCACTTAATCGCATCTGCTCTGCTTTCTACGCATCAAAGTTTTTTCAAAGTAAACACACCCCATTAATGATTAGTCAAAGCAATAAAAATATTATTCAATGTGTTTCGTTAGTTAGTGGCCAAACTGAACTAACGCTTGAAAATCTATTTTGTTCTTTACGTCCAAATTAAGATATCCTTCTTTCATCCTCGAATATTGATTTATTAAATTTTTCGACGATTTACAATCGCCATAAAACTTGCTGGATGCATTCAAAGAACGCACACAAATTTATGACACTATTACCAAAGGACTATTAACTAATCCCCGGCAACCTTGCCATAAAACTTGTTGAAATTATAATATGTAAACCAAAAATCTCCTAGAGTAAGTCATTTAAAGTTTGGTTGACCGCTATCTGGCAAGTGCATGTAAAGGTCACCAAGTAATAAATGATTTCAAGTCTGTGAGTATCGATCCCACGTAGATCTCAAGAATTTTAAATCAACCACCGACTCACTCAATTTCCATACTATTTGAACCACTAAATGATAAGAAGATCCAAAGATTAAGGCGCCGAAAATTAAATGAACATAGGGGGATAACTAAAATGAACAATAAACTTGAATTTAAAGAATAAAGAACAAGTATTAGTTAAAAATGAATAGTAATTATAGTAATCGCTAGAGAACACATTAAGATCAATATATTGTGAAGAACTAAATTCCTCATTGTAAACTTGTAAATTTTCTTAGAACTTCGCTGTAATCGTCTACATGCTAATGAGTTCACCGATTCTCCACGCTTCAGATTTATTATTCAATCCTTAGACCCCGATTTCAAATACGAATTAGATAAACTACTGACAGGACTTCCACTCTCGGGGTATTTTCTTTGCACACTTTTACACCCATTCACGACCTGCAGATCCTTAGTCCCAAGTTATCTGGGCCAAGCAAGGATACATACAACTTCCCAAGTTACTCAGCCCTCAATTAGAATAGATAACCCTTCTTGATTTGCATCCCCTACTAACACTTATTTGGATCGTAGACTATCCCGAATTCAGGTGAACTCTCTGTCTGCTTAAATTGGATAACCTGCTCGACTCAACTTGGATTTCAAGAGAGAAGAGATTTACTTTGGCAAATCACCGCTGTCAATAGATCACAAATAGCAGGTTAGTATACCTTTTAAGTGATGTTCATAGCTCCCAAGAATGTACTGCGTCACTCGTAGGCCCTCCTCGAAATCGTGAGCACCAAACACTTCTTACAGCCACGGTATAAGAAACTCGATATTCGATCAAAACTTAAAACCCATAACCAAAGTAATCATAACTGAAATTTCGCAATTTGTCGAAATAACAATAGGAAAGACAATTTATTAATAGTATTCACATAATGGAAGCTTGATTCCTCACTACCGAATTACACACTACATTCCTCCGATCATAAGAATAACTGATTTTAAAACTTCTTTCTTTCTTCGCTTCAAACGATAAACCTGAATCTTAACTTTCGGTCCCAACTTCCAAACTTTCCAGTAATTCTGAAAATAAATGAATTCCGTATTCAGCTTCTTCGCAAAACGATTACATCCAATTCCCGAAAATAAAAATAGAACGATAAATCTAATCAACTTCTAGTTATCAACATTGCAGTTAAAAGAAAAAGAAAATAAAAGAAAAGAAAAGAGTGCAGTAAAACAAAATGAGCTCTACCATCTACCTCTCGTCTGCGGGTCACAAGCTACTTTAATGAGTCGATAGTAATGCAGATTTATAGGCCCTCGTTCCGGGCCCTAATCCCAATGCGAGCCTCGTCAGGATTTTAGATCCAGCCTGCCATCGATCAAGTCGCGACGCTTCCTCGTTTGCGGACATCATCGATGTCGCGACATCAACCCCACGCCGCGACATCTTCAACGCCTTAAGTGTGTTTCAATTGGTTTTTCTCGGCTGTCGCTGACGCCGATATCTTGTCGCGACCAACTCAAGCTTCATCCAGCCTTCAACTGATGGATGTTTTATTATCACCCTTTGTCGCCACTTCATCTTATGAACTATAGGCTTCAATCGACAGCCATGTTGGTCGCGATATCAATATCTGTCGCCAATTTCACTTTATGAAGCTTCACTTCAATCGAGCGTCTCAGGTCGACTTCGATCTCATGTCATATCACCATGGCTTGCACCACGGCGGTTATGTCGTGACTTCAGCTCCTCTGGCCAGACAAAGAATTACTTCCCTTCACTTTCATCTGCTGGTTCCGATGTCGCGACCTCATCTCACGCTTCGCGACATCAACTTAGTTCTCTCTGGCTTTCAATCAAATAAGTCTCATGTGTCGCGACTTATCTCACGCCGACATCAACTTAGTTCTTTGCAAATTCCTTAACTGCCTTCTGGATGTCGCTTATCAACTTCACGCGACATCACTTCATATGCCCACAAGTCTCAATTGTTCGTTCGATGTCGACATCGTTGTCTTGTCGCGAATTTCCGATTCATGACTCTAGCCTTGAATCACAGGCCTTTGATGTCACGACTTTATTTCACGTCACTGACCTTAGTTCATTTCTTACGCTTCTCCTCGAAGCGCTTCATGTCGCGACTTCTATACCTTGTTATCCATGTCGCGACCACATAAGATTTCGATTTCCGATACAACCATAATCGGATCATTTAAACTCCCAAAACTGGCCAATGACTCACGCTTCTTTTCTATTTCTTCGCTCCGCTATCTCGACGCATTTTTATCCACTTATTTCTCGCATTTTCAACGTTTTTCTTCTTCTTGCTTCCTTCCTGCTAATGACAAATTGGTGAGTTTCTTCATAATTCTGTATATTAAATATTCCATTTTAACTGAAAAATAAACAGAAAAATGGACTAAAAAGAGATAACTTTTAAGCTCATCAACCCACTGCCCTCCATAGGAACATGGCAAAGAGGACTCACTAAGTTCTATAGAGTCCAAGAACACCGACCGGAGTTTGACGAAAAGTTGCTGACCTTCTCTCAAGTCGAGGTCACACATGAGTAGGAAACCCTACCCTAGTTTTTCTCCTACCCAAATGTACTCTAAGAACCACTATCCTCCACATGCTCATGGATTGAATTTGGACTCAATGGGCTTTCCATAGAGTCTAAGAGAATCGTCCTGAATCGAGTTTAGACGAAAAAGTTATTTGACCTGCCGGAAATAATAATGGCAGTAGCCCTACCCGACCGCTCGTCAACCCGACCTAAATGGCCAGAGTCCATAACCCATTTCCCTCCACAGGCAAATGGCTTGAATTTGGACTCAATGGGCTTTCCATAGAGTCAAAGAAAACCCGAAACAGAGTTCAGACAAAGAAGGCGACCTTCCAAAGCCAGGTCATATTGGGTGGGTAGTCAAACCCAACCGAGCCGACCCGACCGCCGAAGCATTTAACCCGGCCGAAATGACCACGAAGAGATTCCTCAGCTGTCGAATTTTTGGCCTGAGCCGACCTTTAGCACACCTTAGCAATTTTCACTTAGACCTGAGCCTGCAAACGAACCATAACTGGGCTGTGAGGTCCAAATTGAGAAATTCAAATGCCTAACATCAAGCTCACTGATGTGGCTACAATTTACCTGAAGAAATCACTGCCAAATTTCCTTTATTTCCCACCCAAAAACTAGTTCTAAAGTCTGGTTAATTTGTACTACCATAATATGACAGCTTCCAATGTTTCAAAATACAACCAAACATTCCCCTTAAGGCAAGACAACCAACACCGTTATTTATTTTAACTCTAAAACATAAAAATGGCACACAAGGACAATTACTTAGTCCAAAGATCACCGATCTATCCGAAAAACAAATTTCTAATCTCCAAAGACACCGTCTAAAAGTCTTTTGGACTGTTTCATTACGCCACTACCCGCTCTCACAACCTATGCCATTTGTCTTAATTTCTAAACAAAATTAAACCACGTAGGGAGAAAACCCTACCTCTTTGAGCTCACACCCCCGATTCTGGTCTCTACTAGAGCTCTTGTCACGAGGGAAAGACTTTCCCTCTTGGTTTCACCACGGAACCGATGTGGTCCGATCAAGGTTTAAAATCTAGAGAAGGTGTTCTCTCTAACTCTTCCTCTCAAATTTGTTTGCCTTTCTCTCCTTTCCCTCTCTCCCAACCGCCTGAGAAAATAAAAGCCAATTGAGATGTCCTCTCACTTGCCACTTGTCCACTCTAAGCGGCTCCTGATTACCTTTATCACCTTAATCATTCACTTTGATTTCTCCAATCATGTGTTGCCACATGTCTCTTCTAAATTCGACTCTTGATCTATTTGCTCTGACTAGCTCAATTTGACACGTGTCTCCATCTTCAGCCACCGAAATGCTGCTGCGTCTCGCTACCTCTATGCTTCGAAAAACGTGAAATTCTGACTTTCTAAGAATTCGACGTGGTAGCTAGATTTCATGAGACGATTGCAACTGTGAAGTCCGTTTCATCATCCGAGATCTAGAAAAATTATGGATTTTTGACCGAAATTGCTGTTTTACTCTTTTTAAAAAAATTAGAATTTTCCGAGGTTTCACAATTATGAACAAACTAGGGAACAATGAAAGGAGAATGCATACTGCACATGAAGTGGGATCAATAAAAGAAGGAACGAGAAACAGTGTTGAGGGACATGTAGAAGAAGAGCCTTATCAAGTTGAGGAGGCACAATACCTCAATGCAAACAAGAGCTACACCTTTAAGCCTAACCCTAACCAACCTGCCAACATAATATACACTAGCACTGAGGAACCATGAAAGCTTTTCATATGGTGGAGGAGCATAGTGTGCCCTGCACTGGGATGGGGACTACCATCAAGCTTACGTCACTGGGTTCCAAAGAACAAACAACAACTTAAGGTGACAGAAAAGTAGATAATCGTGTGTAGAGGAGATCTAATTCTCAAAGACCGTGACGCTGGCTTATGGGGAAAATAGAAGACCATAAATAAACATGAAAAAAGTTTGAGCCGAGCTAATAGTATTCCAGTAACACAACCCAAGCCGTGCCAATACCACACCTGAAGAATCCTGACATGCAATAGGGCACCAAATTTAACTATGCAGAATCAATCCAAGGATTTGTTTCCAAGTGACATAAGGAAAAATCCAAGGGATTGTATGACAGTAGCTCTAAGAAGTGGCATGGAATTATAAGAGAGAATAAATGAAAAGAAAGACACTAAGGAAGAAAATATGCAGACATTGGGGAACACTTTAAGTAACATAATTCAGAAACTATAGAGGAAGAGAAAACAACAAAGATGGAGTAAGAGAAAAAGGTGAAAAAAGATAATCCAGGGAAAAAGAAAGAGGTTAAGGCTTATGAACCTCAAGTTCCATTCCCTCAAAGGCTATAGAAGGCAAAACTAGAAGAGCGATTCTCTAAATTCTTAGACATTTTGGTGAAGAGTGAGATCAACATTCCTTTCTCATAAGCATTGACTCAAATGCCTCTTTATGCAAATTTATGAAGGAGATATTGAGTAGAAAAAGAAAGATTGCTAAAGAAGGAATGGTGAGCCTGACAGCAACTTGTAGTATAGTAATTCAGAATTCTTTACCAGAGAAGATGCGTGGATCCGTGAAGTTTTTACTATACCCCTATGAAATTAGGCATGCTAACGGGGAAAAGCACTGCTCGAGCCAAGATCAACTTGATGCCTTTGTTTGTAGCAAAAAGACTAAGTTTGGGGGACCTTACTCCCACATCCATGACCTTGCAAATGGAAGATAGAATACTGACCCATCATGAGGGCATTTTAGAAGATGTGTTGATCAAAGTGGGAAAATTCATTTTCCTAGTGAACTTTGTAGTCATTGACATAAAGGAACACAAACAAGTCCTACTGCTATTAGGAAGACCTTTCTTAGCAACAAGAGAAACTTTGATTGATGTGAAGAAAGGAGAATTAACTCTTAGGGTTGGAGATGAAGCAATGCACTTCAATCTCAATCACAGTTTGAAATAGCCTAAACTAAGTGATGTTGAATGTGAGATTATAGAAATGAAAATTCCCAACTATTCTGAATTGATGAAATATTGTAATTTATAGGATTCAATTATTAAGAATGAGAAGAATTTTCAGTATCCTGAGCATCTTGAAGTTGAATTCTGGACCCCTATGTTAAATTGAACAAGGCAAGACTCGTTGTCAAGAAGATAATGCAAAAATCCACAGCTATAAAGAGGAAGTTACTCGAATAAACACAAGTTCGTAAGGTTTAATTTTCAAGAATTACCCGAACATTTGGAAATATGTTTCCTTGCACCAAAAGGAAAAGCTACCATCATTTAATCTGGATTACTTGAGCTTCAAGAACAAAAACAACTCGGAGACTCTAAACAGCAATGCTTAATTATGAGGTCCAAAGAATCAGCCCTTCATTCGATGCACAAGATCCCCGTTGGAGTGAGAATGCTAAAAAAAGCTTCTGGCGTAACATCAGAGAAGGTCGAATCCAAAGAATGAAAGAAGTATTTTAAAATAAGTATTGAAAGGGCTCAACGTAGGCTTCATCTATGCAATCCTCGCACAATTTGGGCGCCTAGTTCATGTGGTTCCAAAGAAGGAGTGATTCACTCCATCAGAAATGAGAAGTATCAATCATTCCTATAAGAACTGCGGATGTGATAGAGAGTGCATAGATTACAGAAACTAAACACCTACCATAGGGATCATTATCCCTTCACCTTTCATTAATAAACTAGATAAAGTTAAAGTGCATTACTGGTTTTCGATGGATATTCTCAACAGAATCCATATTGTAATAGCCCTAGAGGATCAAGAGAAAACTACATTTACATGTCCCCCATGGCACCTTTGCTTTAGAAGGATGCTCATGTAATGTCTCACACCTTTTAAAGATGCATTGTCTTTGTTTTCTCGATTCAGTGGAAGAGGCGCATGAGATCTTTATGGATGACTTTTCAATTTATGGACTTTAGTTTTGAGCATTAGTTCAAAATCTAGAAACAAGATTTTGTGAGGTGTCAAGACAAAATCTAGCTTTGAATTGGGAGAAGCATTTTATGGTAACAAAAGGTATTGTTTTGGGACAAGATTTCTACAAATTGATCGAAGTAGACCAAGCAAAGTCATGGTTATATAAACTCCGTGCCACCCACAATAGTCAAGGGATAAGAAGCTCTCGACATGTCGGTTTTTATAGAAGATTCATAAATGACTTCTCAAAAATATCCATACCATAGTGTAGACTACTGGAAAAAGATGCAAATTTTGATTTTGATGAATCATGCAGATCTGCATTTGATGAGATTAAATCCAGATTAGTAACAGCTCCCATCATGTTGACACATGACTGGAATAATGAATTTGAGATTATGTGTGATGCCAGTGATTTTGCAATGGGAGTTGTATTGGGATAAAGAACTGAAAAGATATTCAAGGCCATCTACTATGCCAGTAAAACCTTTAATGAGGCATAAGAGAACTACTCCACCACAGAAAATGAGATGTTTGCAATGGTGTTTGCTTGTGAGAAATTCAGGCCTTATATATTGGCATCCCATGTTATAATACACACTGATCATGCTACAATAAAATATCTAATGGCAAAGAAGGAGGCCAAACCAAGACTGATCAAATGGGTAAAACTGCTACAAGAGTTTGATCTGGAGATCAAAGATAAGAAGGGTAGTTACAATGTGATAGCAGATCACTTGTCTAAATTGGAAATGAGTGCTGGAAAAGATAAAAAAAAAACTAAAATAGCATAAAATTTTCCTAGTGAGCATCTTTTTTGTTGTTAGTTCGAACACCTTGGTATGCTGATATTGTCAATTATTTAGCTTGTGGAGTGATGCCACCTGAATATAGCTACCAACAGAGAAGAAAATTGAGAACTGATTGCAGATTTTATATCTGGGATGACCCACTACTATATAGAAGAGGAGTAGATATGATCATAAGGAGATGTGTTCCAGAAATAGAACAAGGTGGTATTGTGGAGAAATGTCATGGAGGACACTTTGCAGGAGACAAGACAACCTAAAAAATTCTCCAATCAAGTTTTTATTGGCCTACTCTATTCAAAGATTGTTCTAAATGGGTAAAACATTATGATGCTTGTCAGAGAATAGGCAACATAAGCAGAAGAAATGAAATGCCCCTACAAGGAATTTAGGTGGTGTAGCTTTTTAATGTTTGAATAGACTTCATAGGACCCTTCCCTCCATCATTTGGTAATATATATTGTTCAGCTGTGGATTATGGTCCAAATGGGTAAGCTAATAGCTCGTCCCAAAAATGATGCCATAACAGTGGTAAGGTTTATACAAAGAAATATCTTGAGCATATTTGGAGCACCCAGAACCATCATCATTAGCTGATAGGTTTTCATTTGCAAATAAAGTATTTGCAAAACTCATGAGCAGATATGGAATCAAACATATGATGGGATTGGCTTACCACCCTTAATCAAATGGGCAAGCTAAAATTTCCAATAGGGAGATAAAGAGAATTATGGAGAAAACAGTTAATACAAGCAGAAAAGACTGGTCTATAAAGCTAGATGATGCACTGTGGGCTTATAGTAAGTCATGAGTAAACTCCCATCGAATGTCCCCATACGTAATCAGATTTGGAAAACCTTGTCATCTCCCTTTAGAACTGGAATACAAAGCGATGTGGACCATCAAGAAACTAAATTGTGACTTTCTAGCTGCAAAGGAAAAGAGACTACTCCAATGAATGAACTAGAAGAGTTAAGAAATGAAGCTTATGAAAATGCCAGAATCTACAAAGAAAAGACCAAGAGGTGGCATGACCAAAAGATCCTAAGGAGAGAATTCAATGTAGGAGAACAAGTTCTCTTATACAACTCTAGGCTCAAGCTATTTCCAGGGAAATTGAAATCAAGGTGGAGTGGTCCTTACATAGTGATAACTAGTACACCCTTTGGAGTAGTAACACTGAAAGATGAATCTGGAAGTGAATTCAAAGTAAATGGTCAGAGATTGAAGCACTACCTTGGAGGAAGCATAAATGAAGTAGATCAAGATTTTAAAAAGGGAAAAGAGTTTTGCTAAAAAAAAGACAATTTACAACAAATGTCGGGCTAAGGACATTAAACTGAGCAGCTTCTTGGGAGGCAACCCAAGAAGAAGTTAATTTGAATAGTTTGATTATTTATTATTACTTTTATAAATTTAAGGTTTTAGTTTTAAATTGTTAGAAGTATATTTATGTAATTTGATAATTTGCTGAATTTTTTTTTTCAGGAACATGAATTGGAATTAAAGGTCATTAGAAAGCAGAATATCTCAAACTGAAATGGGCAGTAAATAACTACAAGGGGGAGTATTTCTTATTCCCTCTATAAGACCCAAGAAAATTCCAATTTTCGGAAAAAGGGCAAAATCATAATTTTGCAAAAATCCGTAATTTTTTAGAGATCCTTGATATGTTCAGATTTACCATTAATCATTCATAAATCTAAATGCCACATCGATTTTTGTCTAATTCGAGACAATAATTTACACGCTTTTCGGCGTGACCGAAAGATATCAGCACTGTAAGAAAAGCATACTTCACGTGACGTCTACCCATAACATGTACTACGCGACATGTCGCATTTAGCAGAGAGAGATTTATTAAAATGGTCGTAGAGCCACTAAGCCATTAAAAATCCAAAAGAAGGGATAATGGATGTACATTATTTGAAAGTTAAATGATAATAAGACAAAATTTTGAATGTCATCTCCTTCTTCTCAAAAGGCCAAATGTGCGTGAGAGGAGGAAAAGGAAGAATAGCTTTAGGTTTTGATATTTTTGTGAGATGGGCTTATTTACTTCTCTCTAAGATCCCGCACGACGGACCGCCTTAATTTTTCGGGATTAAAGAAGGAAGTTGTTCACGCGGCGAGTAAGAACGCGCTGATCGGGTTTCAGCTTCAACAAACCCCGTGAGGTAGGTTTATCCCATTTGTTCACCCTCATAAGTGTTTATGATGTCAGGTTGAGTTCGAGGTCGAGTGAAATACTTCGGACGGGTCCCAAATTGGAACCGAAGTGTGGAAAATTTTCGGAACCCATTTGACAAATCAGTGACTATGTAGAGACTGTTTTGGGTGTTTGCTACAGCAACGGCAATAAATTATGTTTCGTGAGTATGGCACCGAATGGTATGGAATTCTGTCCACCAAGAGGAACCGACAGCTTTGGTGGAGCTGGTCGCCCACGCACAACCCACCGTTATGTTTTTTGGACTCATAAAATGGGCCCATCGGGTTTGAATTGAACCAAAAAACGCCCATGTGGTATGAGATCGGTTGAAATGAATGGCTTGAGCTTGTATGGGAATTAGTAAAGTTACCTAATAAGCTCGAGGTGTTAAGATGATGTCACAAATTATACGGAATATACCGCTGCCAGATGCATAATATAATTGTGTGTATAGGCCATTGAGATGAGATCGTTGCTACTTCACATTTAATTCGACATGGTTGATATATTGAATTACATGTGGTATGATTGTAAATTGAAGAATATATGCATATTTGATATATATTGGTATAAAAATGGTTGAAATGTGATTAGTGCCCAAAAAGTGCTATTTTGAACCCTGTTTATTTCAGGTTTTGAGTGCTTTTTGTATACTAATTATTCTAATTAACCCGATTTACACATTAAAGTCCCTACTATTCTAACGATCGTGATTTTGTGGCAAATTTCATAGCGCTAAGGGAAATTTAATCATGCCAACATTGTTGAGCCGATCCAAACATGAAGAATTCAGTCAACTCCAACACCATAGATCGTGAGACCAAGAGGAAAGTAAGAGAAGAAAATAGAAAAAATAGCAAGTTGCGTGGATGGGATGCAAGGAACAGCAAGGGCCAATGGAACAAAGAGTTTTGATCCAAATAGAGCATAGTGCATTTCGCTATGGCATAGCTTAAAATTTTCAGAATCCCAATAAATTTTCTTAATTATGCAAAATTTTCGTTGTTAACTAATTCGCTGAAGAAGTGTAAATTTCACTGCTCCTGGGCGAATTTTTCCATTCGCTTATCTTCAGATTTGCCATTTAGCTTAAAATTTCGCTGTTATGAAAATTTTCGCTATGCTAGCGAAAATCTCCAAGAGCAGCGAAAAATGGTCGGCCGGTGTTTTTGATATTTTGGGATTCCAAACCACCACGCTTTGATCAATACCATTTTAACTTTAATGTAATCTCTTATTTTAGGCATTTTGTCATTTCACACATTAGGTTGGCTATATAAGCTCCCCACAACTTTTGTAACCCTAACTTCTCTCAATCTTTCAAGACACTTTGGCAGCCTTGTTCCGGGCTTTTCTCTTCTCTCTCCTCTTTCTCTCATTTTTCAGGTCAAACACCCTCCATGATGACAACTTGGGAGGATGAGCGCCAAAACCCTTCCTCCTCATGGAAGGTCGTAGACCAAGGTCATTGGTTCCTCGTCACGCAAAGAAGTTTTGACATTCGTTCCTCACTCACCCTAGGTTTAAAGCTTTTGATATACTTTCTTTGGTCAATACTTGGCAAGCTTTTAGGTTTAGTGTATTCTTAGCTTTAGACACTAATATCCATTAGTTTCATTTACTTGTGCCACGAGGTAGGTTATAAGTTAAATTTGATCGTAAGTGCATCCACTTTGATCAATACTTGTAATCTTTAGTTCAGTGGATTCTTATTTTTAGATCCATTGAGACTATTAGTTACCCTTTACGATCATCGAGGATGAGTCAAGATAGATTTTCACTCGGTAGGAACCATAAATGCTAAATAAATACTTATCAAGGAAATTATTAGTTTTTAGTTTTTAAAAGTTAAATGAAGATCCGATTCGAAATGACTATATGTCATCCTCTCAAACGCGAGGAAATAGACCGAACCTCACACTATAGGAATCCAACCCAAGCACCCAATGCTTCATGGAGTTCTGTATTTACATTTTTATTTTATTTCTTTCAAATAAAACCACCAACCCAATCGTTGCTTTTATCACCAATTAAATCCAAATTTAATTCACCATTGTGCTTCACTCAAATCATTTGTACTAAGAAAACCCCATCCTGTTCTTCAAACCCAGACCGCTTATACTTATGTAGTTTGGACTACTATGGAAGAGAGGAAACTTAGGATCCAAATTCTTGTTGATTCCTATCACCCTGGTCGCAATTTAATCAACAAGCCGCCGCTGTGTGGATAGTGCCCAAGTGCATTCGACGAAGCCAGGGAACACTCAGGATCCTCATCACAAGTTTTGTGAATTTCTTTATATTTCATTGTCATTATTTCCATTATTTAAAAAATGCTGTCAGCAGATCTTTGTTGTTTTGTGTTGTCTGCTTTTACCTTTGTCAAGAGAATCATCTCAATGGATTAGAAACCTAGAAGGCAAAAGTTACTTAAAAGTCAATCCCTCTAAGAACCTGGATTTGAACCCCAATTCAAATCAAATGAAACACTTGTAGGAGAACAATGATAATAAGACCCTACGGAGGAACTCTGAGGATACATGTCAATAAGGGACTATAGAAACCTTCAGACCTTAAACCTCCTGGAGAGAAACCAAACCCACCAGATCCACAGTGGGATCATAGAGCACCAATGGATTAGTTCTGTTCCTCCTACACGGTGCCTCCACAAGATCTCTTCGTCTCGCCCTCAACCAACACAAAACACCCTCCCAGCTGATGCTACCTCTGAGATCCTACCAACCAGTGGTGACGCTTTAAGGAGAACAAAAGAAATTTAACGCCCAATCGAATGCACCTATACCGTGAGAACCCCGAACAAACATTGATGGGTTTCAAGTGAAGGGTCGCAAATAAGTTTGGCAAATTTTGCCAATGTTCAAATTCAAGCTCTGCTCAACATCAAGGGAAGCAGAAAACCAGAGGATGAGTGCTCTCGATCAAACAATTTGAGAGCAAAGCCAATCTGCAAATTCAAAGGCTATAATGAAAAGTTAATCAGTAGAAGTCCCTCCCGGTGAAACCCCAGTATTCCACAACAAAATAAGGCATGAGTGGCCATGGAAAAGAAAGAAGAGTGCTCCTTCTCCAGTTAGATTTGAGGTAGTAATGGAAATGGAAGTGTGGAAGAGCTCCCAAAAGCCCATTACCCAAAGCCATCAATAGCCCACCGCCATCTCCCAATGTATACCTTGCCAACAACACAATTCACACCGAAGAAGACACTTCCACCCTCAAGACTCCACCACATGCCACCCCCATCATCAAGCCACAGTTGTAAAACATTAGGAAATTAGTGGCCACCGCATGTTCTCTCGCCACTACATCAAAGACCTAAAGTAAAGCTCGCTTCATTATCAGATGGCAATGCTGGTTGGTCTTAAAAGCCTGCCTCAGTTTGGAGCACCCGTCAATCTCTGCATTTCTAAGTCTCCACTTTTGTTTTAATTTTTCTTGTTTGTTTTATTTTATCAGTATTTTTACTTTGATTTTATTAATTTTTCTTTTATATTTTCTTTAATTTTAGTTAATTTTAGTTTTAGATTAATTTTTACTCTTCTGTAATTTTCACTTTTCTGCATTAATTTTTATATGAAAAATTTTGAAGCCTCAAATAAAATCAACAAGGTGCCAGAAAAGCGAGAAGTTTTCGCAACTATAGCAAAATTTCTACTTACGAAATGCGAAATTTCGCTTATAGATGGAATTCGCTGAGTTAGCGAAATTTCGCTATTGACAAAATGAATAGCTTAGCTTAAAATGAACAAGTAAGAAATGTAGTATATAAAAATAAAAAAATAAAAAAATAAAATAAAATAAACAAATCGCTTGTTTTTATATATATGGTTTATTTTATTCC
Source organism: Tetrastigma voinierianum (assembly GCA_016808115.1). Lineage (NCBI taxonomy): Eukaryota > Viridiplantae > Streptophyta > Magnoliopsida > Vitales > Vitaceae > Tetrastigma > Tetrastigma voinierianum. The sequence goes on along the minus strand of JAEQBH010006687.1, from coordinate 54,114 downwards.
AAAAATTTGGTCTCTAAAAAATCGCTTTTTATTTTATAAAAATTATTATTATTATTTTTATTTTATTTTATTTGATTTTTCAAAAATAAATAAATAAAATAAAATAAAAATTTTCGTTATTAGACATAGCGGTACTGCAAACATAGCTAGGCTTTTCTTTCTTTTTTCTTTTTTTTTCTTACGTCAAATTCGCTATTAGCGACATGAAAATTCGCTATGGGCCCCACTTTATGCCTCCAAATTTGTTTACCATAACTTTTTCATCCTAACTTGGTACCGTTGAAAGCTTAGAGATTGTAGAATCCAAATACGGCGTAAATAACATTTTTGAGATTGTTATGAAAGTGTAATTTTAAAAATGCTCTAACTGGTCACTTTTTTTTCTCTCTTTTCTCCCAACTTGTTTATTTGAAGCCCAAACTGAGTGAATAAGTGTGTCGATGGAAAGCTTGCGTAAGTCTCCTATCCAAAGAATGATCATGACCTCATCAAGAGGTAACACTTCCTTCTTTAATTTTCCAATCCGAGCCCCATTTCGGACACCGAGATGTTTGGGTTGGGGGGAGAGTTAACGAAGGAAGTGACTTTTGTATTTATTCTTTCGTACTATTTTGTGAAAGCCCATTTTGTGATGTTTAGTGGCTTGTTGGGTTCCCTTTCTATAAAGCTGTTATACTAAACAACTTACTTTTTCAAAATTTGGGACCTCTTGCAACCAAAATTTTGTAGGTTGTGTCTAGCCCATTGTTTGAAAAATTGAAACTTTGTCCACTCTTATTGATGTTAGAATGGTTCCATGCTTGGTTGAGTGAATGATTAGTTGAATTCTTATTTTCTGATTTCGACCTTTTTCCACCTTTACCTAACCACACATCGGTTACACAGTTTCAATGATGTTTTAAAAACTCACAAGAACTCCCTTTTTACTTTGCATAACCTACCCTAGTTTCATCGACCACTTATAATAGGTTAAGGACCCTGTGGGAAAGAAGGCCACGCGTCTTCGATAAAAGAAAAGAAAAGAAAAAAAGAAAAGAAAAAAATAATAAAATTGCAACGCTTTGCCTTGAAACCCGAGCATGGTCCGAGGAGCATATGGCGAAAAGCCTTAAAGCCCTGTCTCAAACCTTTCACTGGGTTGGGAGTCGACTCAAGTGTTTGCTACACGGTGGACGGGTAGAGTTTAGCAAGTCAGAGAGGCCGGAGTCTCGAATTCATTTCAAGTCGTGAAACCTAAGAGTTTCCAGGGTCGAAAGATCCTTGCGACAGCCCTAAGCCTTAATCGGTCAGAGTCATCTGTGATCCCTCGTTACATGGACTTTGTTGAGGTCACCCCAAGATTGCACCCTACAACACAAAAAGAATTGAATAAGAGCAAAATTACTAAACGCTGGTCCCAATCTATTTTAGGGTCAGGTTAGCATGCTAGGTCGTGGTAGTAGCTAGGTTAGGGAGAGTGCAAGCTTAGCGCTTATTTGGTCGAGAGTCGATCAAACAAAACACTTAGATTTTGTGAAGTTCCGGTTGAGTCATCAAGAAGGAAGCTCTTTTGATACTCAATTTTTCAGAGTGGCATTCTATTCTTCGAGATGGTTATCACTAGGTTTTACTTATCTTACTTAGGTTAGGCTACTTCACAAACTTTTTGTAACATACTCTTGTTATCGCTTTGTATGCTCTTTCTTTCTTTCTTTCTATCATATGAGACTAGCAATGTGTAAGCTAGGTTGTGATTAAGACTCCAAAAAGTGCTATTTCAACCTGTTTATTTCGTGTTTTGAGTGCTTTTATACTAATTATTCTAATTAATCTCATTTACACATTAAAGTCCCTACTATTCTACCTGACGCATTTGTGGCAAATTTTGCGCTTTTTGCGAAGACTATGCCAACATTGTTGAGTCGATCCAACATGAAGAATTCGAGTCAAACTCAACACCATAGGATCGCAGACCAAGAGGAAAGAAGAGAAGAAAATAGAAAATTAAAGAAGTTTCAGGATGGATGTGTGAACAAGTACTCCAATGGAACAAAGAGGGGCACAGATCCAAAGAGAGCACAAAGTGTATTTCGCTATGCAAAATATATTAGCGAATTTCAGCACTAGCGAAAATTATCGTCTTTAGCGAAATGTTCCATTTTCGCTATCTCGTGATTTTCGCTAGCTTGAATAAATTTCGCATATCAAAATTTTCACTATGCTGTGAGAAAATTCCCGCATAAATAAAAATGCATACCCTGTGTTTTTGATATTTTTTATTCCAAACGACCACGTTTTGATCAATTACCATTTTCATTCTTAATGTAATCTTTATTTTAGGCATTTTTGTCATTTCACACATTGTGGTCATATATGTTCCCCTACAACTTTTGTAACCCTAACTTTCAAATCTTTCAAGATAATTTTACAGCTGGTTCCGCTTTTCTCTCTTCTCTCCTTCGCTCTCTATTTGGTTCCAAACACCTCCGGATGACAACTTGAGGATGAGCGGCTAAAACCCTTTCCTCCTCGACGTGGAAGGTCGGGCCGGGGTAGGATCCAAGGTCGCCGTGGTTCCCTGCTTTTCACGCAAAGAAAGCTCTGACATTCGCTCCTAATTTCAATTCTAGAAGGTTTAAAGCTATGTACTTTCTTTGGTTAATACTGGGCAAGCTTTTTGTGGCTGTAGTGTATTCTTAGCTTTAGATACACTAATATCCAATAGTTTCCATTTCACGAGCCATCGAGGCAGTTAAGGGTTAGATTTTCACCGTAAGTGCATTCACTGATCAATACTTGCACCAGTGGTTCAAAGGATTCTATTTTTAGATCCATCAGACTCATTAGTTACCCCTTTACGAATCATTGTAGGATGAGTCAAGATAGATTTTCACTGTAGGAACCATAAATGCTTTCTATCAAAAGGGAAATTATTAGGGTTTAGTTTTTAAAAGTTAAATGAAGATCCGATTCTGAAATGATCTATATGTCATCCTCCCAAACGCGAGGAAATGTGTATCCTGAACCCTACACTATAGGAATCCAACCCCAATGACCCAACAAGCTTCAAGGAGTTCTATTTTTACATTTTTATTTTATTTCTTTTAGTTCGCAAACCACCAACCCACTCGTTTTTATCACCACCTTAAAATTCAAATTTAATTCACCATTTTTGGCTTCACCAAATCATTTGTGTCGAAGAAAACTCCATCCATGTTCCGAATTTAGACCACTATACTAAGTAGCTCGACTACTAGCAGGAGGAACTTAGGATACAAATTTTGTTGATTCCGGATCACCCTACTGTGGCACGAATCAAAATGGCATATTGCTTTTCATATGCATAGGGTAACCTAGAAGTTAGGTGTGAGTGCATGACACAAATTTTCTGAAAAATGAACATGATTGAGAAAGGAATTTCACAGGATGATTTTTCTGAAATGGGGTTTCGAGACTACTCCAACAGATCATTTCTGGATGAGGACCACATTATTTCCTGAAGGTTCTCCAACACATTCACCTCTGAGGTAGTCCCATATTTTTACCTAAACTCATAGTATTTTCGATAACAACAGTTTTGTTTTGAAATGGTATTTTTCTCATACATGCTTTCAGTAACCAGGAGTCACTTGTGACTCGAGACATGGAAATGCACTTAGGACATTCAAGTAGGATCACGTATTTACTTGAGTGTGTGTTTAAACTGAACATTGCATATGCACTTAGGTGGGGAGTAACCCATTTAGGTAATTCCAATTACTAGGCAAATAAATTTCACCTGTCGAGGGAATATTATTTCGTGTAATGTGTGGAGCGTCGAGAAGACGACTCATTATAGAGGCCGATTTTGAATAAAGTCGGGTTATGGCTTTGAAGTTTTTGGGATAATATGTATTAGAATTGTAAATTTTAATATGTATTTGTATTAAGAGTAATGTATAACTCTTGAAATATTAGAATATAGTTGGATATTTTTTTGATGAGTATTGGTACATGGGCTCAAGTGGCCATTTTTACTTAGGTATGTGTCTCGTAATACGAGACGTATAGATTTTCCATAGGTTGACGGGTAGTCAACAGACACCCCGGATTTGGGGCGTCACACCCTCAACCTCTTTTTTTTTTATGATAATGCATATATGAAGTTTAGGGGAGTTTGATGACAATTGCTTGAATTCCTTGTTGAATATTTTGGTGAATTATGTTGATGTTAGAAAGAGATTTGTTGTTCATCCTTGAATTGAGGTTCTTTGATGTTTAATATGTGTTTTCATAGTATGATCTAAGGGGAAGGACTTATTGAATGATGATTAAGTGGGGTTAATGGTTAAAAGTATGAAATGTGAATTTTTTGAAGCAGAACATAATTTTGTCGAGACAAAATAACTTATGTCGTGACACTAATTGAACTTTGAAGCAACATTGTTTATGTCGCAACATGCTTTCTTTATGTCGCGACAAGGAAACACAAGTAAATGGGGAATGGTAATTTTTCTGTCACAACGATATTTTTCTCAAGTGTCCCAACAAACAGTAAACTTGAGCCTCGTAATTTATGTCAGCGACAAGATTTATCTTATCGCACAAAGAACCGCCCCAAATTAAAGATTAAATGAAAAAATTATGTCGCAACATTGTTTCCCTATGTCACAACATAAATCAAGAAGGCATAATTTAGTCAAATTTTGTCACAAATAACAAAGAAGCAATACAATTTCGCCTATAAATAGAAAAAAGTTCAAGACCTCAAGAGTCATCTACCTCATCATAATCAAACCTTTCAGCCTTCCTCACTAATTCTATTACTTGTTCGAAACCCTATATCTCTAAACCAACCTCTCACAATGTCTGAGCCCACAACCTTGATTCCAAACCTGAACGAAATAATGGAGGAGTATGGAGCTGGAAGATCCGGATGTGTCAAGCAACTCAGACAAGGTGTCGAGGAGAGGGGTTGATCCCTATGTGATAGTGGAAGAATCAAAGGAAGAGAAGAAGCGGGGAAATGAAGAAACAAAGACCCGGTGAACAAAAGGCAACACTGTGGTCTCCGACATGGCTTCATATTTCTGGAGTGGTGATAAAATTTAAGATGTGAGACTTCATCAGGGAGAGAGGTTTTTAGCAAGTGGATTCTTCTAAGAGAAATGATAGAGCTGTTGATAAACTTTCTACAAGCACAAAGCTCCCAGGTTCGTAGATGTGGTTAAAGAGTTCTACGCTAACATGGTGGGAACTAAGGAAAAGACAGTTTATGTTAGAGGGGGTATCCTTTAGTAGAGAGAAGATAGAGTAAACATTCAATCTTAAGGAGAGGAAGGATGGGTCTAAATTCAAAAGACTGGTTGAAGCACCTAACTTCTAGAAGATTGTGGATCTAGTGACTGATGGCAAAGGGAAGTGGAATGCCACCAGGAAGAACCTGCATGAATCCATCGCCAAGGGGGCATTGACTGAGTAAGTAAAGGTTTGGTTTTACTTTAAGAGGTTCACCACTCGCCCAAACATTTATGAACAATGTATAGAAGGGTGCAAGGCCTATGCCATCCTCAAGGGATACAAATTTAGTGGGTAAGTTGGATTGAAAACTTAATCCGAGCTTGATACATGTGAGGATACAAGGGATTAATCCCACACCCGTATCGATATATCGAGGTCAGGCATTTTAGGTGGTGTCCACACTGGTAAGAAGTAGAACTGCCTAAAACATCTCCCCTAACACTCACTGGAATCATAAAAAGGCTTAAAAACAAAGGCAAATAAGCCGTGGAAGTTGTTCGAAATAAGAAGAACCAGCCAGAATTATAGCAAATACAACCCTCGAAGGTGCAAACCCCAGCTCCCAGATGAGGGTGCAAGCCCAAGCATTTCACCTCTCCCCTCGGTGAGACTTATCCCATCAAGAGCATGTTAGGCTCTGATCCCTCTTAGGAACAACTTAGTCCCAAAATGCTTAATGACAGAGGCTAGAAATGGAAGTTGTATGGACAACCAATTAAGATCTAACTGCAACTGAGGATGAGTACATAGAGGCCGAAAGGAGAAGAAGGGCAAGAATTTGAAGAGGCCTCACACATAGGGGATAGAGGAATGGAGGCAGGATGGAACACAAGTGAATAACAATAGCTCGGTGTAGAACTAAAGGCAGAAGATGCCTTCATCTGAAAGGTGCCTAAAAAGAGAAAGTGAGCTATTCAAAATGATGAAGGAAATGGAGGATGCTATGGAGAAGAACATTCTTCATGTATGCCTTGCATCCAGACAAGGAACATCAAGGAAATCAAAGCTAATAAAAAAAGGACAAGGAATCTGAGGGCACCCCAACTATAGTGGAGAAGTGTCGACGTAAAGCCCTGATATGATCAACAAAACCTAATCAAGATGTACTCTTACCCACGGAATTGAGGGAACCCATAATTTATCAAGGTGACAACATGAATTGATTAAGCAATTTGACCACAATGGAGTTGCTTGTATTAATAAAGTTTTTGAGAAAGAACTAAGACAACCAGCAAGTCCAATGCCCTAAGTTTCACCTTTCTATAACCAGATATAAACTGACCTAACAAATCCACTACACCTTCCCATATAAGCATGATAGATAAAGAAAATAGCTCACCTTATCCCATCTCCTCATTCTCTATACTAAATGTCCAACATCAAAATAATTCAATAGTAAAATAAAGAATTCTTGCAAATTTCATGGTTCAATTTTACTTTTTATTGTTTGGTGTTGCTCGCGAATTTACTTTCTTGTTTCACATGATTGCTAATTACTTAGTTGAATAAAGAAGAAAGCAACTACTTGGATCAAATTGTCTAATAGCTGCAACATGCTTGGTTGAAATGACTTGATGAAATTGTGGTTGTGTTGGATTGTTTTAATTTTAATTCATGATCAAAATGAACTTCTTGACTTGATTAAAAACAACACAACAACAAATCTCAAAGCCAAACAAACCATTGATAGATGCATTGGGGTAAGATGAAATAAATATAAATGGATAGTTGTAAGATTTTGACTATATGTGTTGGATTTCAAGAATAAGGAAGGTTTTACTAAATTGATGGAATAGATAAAACTTATAATTTTGTTTGATAAGCCACTTGATCATAAAACTCTACTAACTTGGGTACATGGCCTAACGTTAACTCAAGCATTAAAGCAAGATTAGGAACATCTTCTCGGGATCCATCAGTTGCAAAAGACCTCCAATGTCAGAAACTTGTTATTAGCTTGCGTGAAACTCCAGGTAAGTACACTTAATAGGAAATGATTTAGGTCAATCCTTAGAAGTTTGAGTCTTTCAAAGCCTACCACTATGATATGTATTAAGCATATATGATCATTCCTTGGTTTGAGCCTACAGAAAAGCCAAATCATCAACTAGCAATGAAGAGCTTCCAATCCTCTTCCTTACATCTAATCTACATACAAGTATTTAAAAGACATCAAATGACGTAGCGGGACAAGCCTTTGGGGAATATCATTCCCTGAGATAGAAATGAAAATGGTCAGGAAAGGTAAGTGCATAGAGATCATAAGAGATAAAGAGAGTAATGCAAGAAGCCGTGAAGAAAGAAAAAAAACATCAAGAGGAATGAGTTGGTCTTATAGCCTTCCTCCCTTGAACAATTAAGTCCTTAGGGGTGTTCAACACCTAGTGCCCCAATGCCAACTGGTATGGGAGTTGCTGTCCAAAGTTCGCAAGTATGGGTAAGTTGCAAAGACCAACATTGCACCATTCTAAGAAACTTGATGAGAAATGAAAAGTGAAAAAGATTCTAAAATAAGGAGGAAAAGTTATCTTCTGGGTGTGAACAATGAAAAGAAAAAAAAAGATACCATACTTGAGAATATGCAAAGAGATGCACTAAACCTATTGGGAAGGTTAGAAAATAAAAATCAAGACAAATCAAGACAAATCAAGGATATATCAAAAGGAAAAAGTGTAAGTTGTGAAGAATCTGGGTAAAGTGAGCCTAAAATTGTCTAATTATCTACCAAATTACCCAAGCCAGCTAAAGACCTAATTGATCTTGAAGGTGGTAATATGTCTACATTAGTGGAGATTAATAGGACAAACAAGCATATGGGACTGTAAGAATGAAAGAGAGAATGCCAACTGAGTATTATCCCAGAAGAGTCACTGATCTGTCAAGGAAGAGAGTGAAGACCAACACACACTCACAAATCAGGATAATAATGAAATTGTTTATACTTATTGAATTTTATTTGTTTGTTCAAGAACTAATGAAAATCTCCTATTATAGATTGGAAATATATTTGTAGCTTTAGTTCTTACACCAACTGTGTTCCCTGCTAATCTCGAGTTTAAACGTAAAAATGTCCTTAAAAATAAAAGTTAAATTTGTTCGAGGACGACAATTTTTTTCATTGGGATACAAAACTTCTAAGTTTAGGGGAATTTATGAGTCTAAAAACTATATATTTTTAAGAATCCCACTTTTCTAAAGGCTGCTTTTTAAGGCCAAGATCTACTTATGCTTAAAATATGAATATTCATCAACTTTTGTTTTGTAGAAAATTATTGAAAAGGAGAATATAAAAGAAGTAAGATGAAAAAGAAATATTTTGGTCACAATCACCTTCCTTTTCTATGTCGCTGATGATAAATGCTAGTTGAAGAAACTATGTCATAGCCAGCAACTCATGTCGCAATTAAAGCATAGTTAGAACTCACATAAAAAGAGTTTCCTGGGGCTTCTTCACACATAAAGTTTTCTCTCTCACATGACATTTGTGAAGAAGATTTTGGAAGGAAAGTCGCTTATTCACAACCCAAACTCCGTCACATGGGCCTGAGGTAAATGGTGAAGGTATTGTGTCATGACATTATGTCCTATGTCGCAACATAAAAGCTGAAGACTAATGGATTAACTCTGTCACGATAAGAGATAGTTATGTCACGACAGAAAATGGCAAGAAGGCAACACAAGTCAGCTAAGACAAGTTTTTTTTTTATATTGCGATAAAGTTCTCGGAACCAAGCTATCTTAAGAATAATTTTTGTCACGACATAGAAATTTTTTGTCGCGACAATAAAAGCTATGGAAGGATGAAAGTATGTCACGACATAATGAAATTCCAAGGCATGTAAAACTGAAGAAGAACTCAGATATTATAATCATTGTAACAAGGATTTCTATGTCAGAACCAACAAAATTAATAAGCAACTAAGAACAGTGAATTTCATCACAACCATAAAGCTACAGACAAAACGACTGAGAATCAAAGAGATATTTTCAGAACATAGAAAACCCTGGTCAGACAAAAACAGTTGGGTGAGGAAAATGTTTGTCGCGGATAGTGGAAAATTTTGCGGTCAAGTGACAAGATCAAGAAGTTGGAGGACATAAGAAACTGGCTGCAAATAGATTTTGTGTTGTAACACAAGGCAATCATGTTGCGACACAAATAAGACTACTACCCCAAAGTTTTGTCACGCATTTACCAAGGCATCCTGCCACGATAGAACTTATAAAAGCCATAAATAAAGCTGTTTTATAAAAGATTACAGTTTACTACAGAGGCCAATGACAAGACTTAGCTATGTCGACATAATTTTTTATGTCGTTGATAGAGACAAATTTTAGCCAAATTTGGGAATCCGCAATACAATTAATGAAGTGGGAGGCCCAACATTAAAGTCTATAAATTGTATTTATCTATATCATGTTCTCAACTTCCATTCCAGATCTGCTTTATAGTTGAGTTCTTGTATAGTTTTATTTTTCTCTTATTTTGTTTTCCATTTTTGTAGATTAAGTTTTAGTGAAGCTTTTGGTTTCATTTTCTTGTTTAGATTTTTCTTGATTTGGGAATTGTACTAAAGTGTAGCTTCGAGCTGGTATTTCTTTATAAATTCATCTTTTCCATTATTGTTTGATTTAAATGAATGATGGAAAGTTTATGGAGTTCATTTCTTTAAGTTCGTTCATGATTTTAGTGAATTTTCCTGATTAGTTAGTCATTGATATGAGTGAACCAATTTTGAAAAGTTGAGCTCACTGGAAATGGGTCTTTGTTTATAGTCATTTTTTTAAGACTAGCTAAGAACAAGTTTTAGTTAGATCTTGATCTTATTTTGATTGGTATTATTCTTAAATTTAATTGTTCCTAGTGCTAGAACCGTGTACCTAAGCAAGGTGTTATATCTTGCTTCGATTTCAGAGGCCCCCACGCGACACGTGGACGGAGAATCCGAGAGCTAGAGTAGCTTTTCAGGGGGTATGTATCACACTCATGAATCCAAGGGAACTTTGAGGTTACTCGATAGATCACCAACTCAATTAAATGAGGATAGTTGAAATGAAGTATCGCACTAATCAAAGGTCGCCTCTTCTGATGACTGCTCCAGATCCTAAAAGAAAATATTCCAATCAAGGAGATGGAATGGATCTAAATGTAAGATGAAAGTAATCTAACTGGGAAAGTTTCAGACTATCTTTCCTGGGTGGGGACACAATTTCCCACCCTAAGCTTTATGTATGAAGTACTGAAAGGGGAAAATACTTGAATCTTAGAAAGAGGGTTCGATCTTACAAGTAGCTAAATAAGTTGATGAGTCAGAAATGAACATTAACCTCCAATCAATGAAAAGTATGGTTAAAGGAGAAATCCAAACTATACTACTATGCATCTTTGACAAACTCAATTTTCCAACTTATAGCTGAGCTATGAATCACTATGGTGTAGAAAAATGATTGTTAATCATTGATCTAATTCCAGTTTTATCTCACTTATTGAATTCTCAAACCTAATTTTCATATTTAGTATTATTTTTTATGTAAATGAAAATCTAATTTGTGATTAAAGATTTTTCGCCCTCTAACCATCATATAACAGAGGAGTTCAAATAGTAATTATCTTGAGTAGTCAGGGTAGTTAGTCTTTTGATTTATCACCTATCCTTGTGGGAACAATATCTGGACTTTAAATATCCACTTTTATTACTTGTACGACCTATGCACTTGCAGTAATCAAGACCAACTCATATTTTCATGAATATATCATTCAAGAAGAGCAATTAAATCTGTTTATATACACACAATGGTCTCAACAAGTTTTTAGTGCCGTTGTCGGGGACTTTAGTTAGTCTTTGGTAGCCGTGTTGGAAAATTGGTCAACAAGTTTTTGGCACCGTTGTCGGGGATTAGATAAAAGTCCTTTGGTGGCTGAGTCATAACTTCATATGCACATTTTTGTCCTAACAGACACATAATCATACAAAAAAAATCAGCACACAATCACGCCATGTGTAGGCCATAAACAGTCCAGGTTTAGCCCCTGCCCATCCATAGCCACGGTAGGCTGTATGTTCAGCCATGCCCGGGCTGTAAACCAAGGGTACACATTGGTAACCTAGAAATTTCCCCTCCTATTAGGATCACAAACACATATCAAACATATCACCAGATTTTGGTCGTGGCCACCTAGATTTCTAAAGCAAGTTGTGGCATACAAGATGCCCATAAAAAAATCCACATAAGGCCTCAAATCTAGCTTTAACACAGCCCTTAGAAAGGAAGTAAGCCAAAGGAGAAGGGGTTCCTTACCTCTTGTAGTGCAGTCCTAAATTCGGCGGCTACTCTTCCCCCTTTTTCTTTCCTTTACTTCTTCACTTGTCTCTCTTTCTTTTCTTTTTTTTTTCTTTCCTTTCTTTCCTATCCTTTTCTTTTCTCTCCTTCATTTCCATTTCCGATCTACTCATCCTCTACAAACTGACTACATTTTTTTTTCCATTTGAAAGAATTCTCTTTCCTTTTTTTTTTTTTTTCATTCTCCATTTTCGTGACACGTGGTTTCCATGTTTCACCTTCACATCAATTCCACCTTCCCATGTGGCACAAGGGTGCCATGCATTTAGCCATGTGTCATTTTCCACCCACATGGCACCTAATTTATGGTCATGATGTCATGTGGCACCCCGCCACTTGTCACCTTGCCATTCATCCGTTTCGCCTCGAAGTATGTGAAATTCCGACCGTCTCAGAATTCGACGAAATTCATCTGGTTTACTAGATTTCGTGAGACAAGCTCAACGGTGTGGTTAGTTTTGTCATCTAAGATCTAGAAAATTTTCCATGTTTTCAACCTGTACAATAGTGGTAATCCACCACTTTTCTTTGAAAAAGTTCAAATTTACCCGACTTTTCACATTCTTCACCCTTTAAAAGAATTTCGATCCTGAAATTTACACACATGAAATCACATGCATATGCAACAGAAATTTAGTTACCAATTGACTAAACCACGTGATGAAGATAAGAGGCACACATTGTGTCCTCATGTTCCCATGTATCCTCATTCACTCCTCAGTGCTGCCACAACACCTTCACCAGTCGCACAGTTTTGCGTTGTAAAATCTAGTCTCGGCTATCCATGATACACACTGGTCCCTCCTCGAAGGTCCCATCTGTATCAATAATAAGATCTTCCTAATCCACTACATGAGTCAGATCTAGAGTGTACTTTCGGAGCATAGAGACATGGAATACCTTATGAACACTCGATAAACTTAGCGGTAAAGCCAACCGGTAAGTAGTCGTACCTACCCTCTCCAGTATCTCGAAGGGCCCGATAAACCTCGGTGATAGCTTTCCTCGCTTGTAAACCTGACCACTCCTCTCTTAGGCATCACCTTTAAGAATACATGATTGCCTGCCTCAAACTCTAGAGGTTGTCACCGCCTGTATGCGTAGCTCTTCTACCAGCTTTGAGCCATGAGAAGTCGCTTCTGTATCAAATCAAGCTTCTCAGAGGTGTCTCTAACCAATTTTGGACTAGTTGTGGATCTCTCTCCCACCTCCGTCCAATAAACCAGAGATCGACATGGCCTTCCATATAAGGCTTCCTAGGGTGCAATCTGTATGCTCGCCAGATAATTGTTGTTGGAGGCGAATTCCACTAAGGGTAAATGCTCTTCCTAGCTACCCTTGAGATACAAGACACATGCCCATAGCATGTCCTCTAAAATCTGGATGGTCCTCTTTGACTGACCGTCCGTTTGTGGATAAAAAGCAGTGCTCTTCATCAACTGTGTTCCCATGGCTCTCTAGAATATTTTCCAAAAGTGGGTCGTAAACCTGGGATCCCGGTTTGATACTATGGACACTGGCACTCCATGTAACCGAACGATCTTCCGTAGGTATATCTTGCAAAATTCCTCCAATGTGAAGGTCATCCACACAGCTAGAAAATATGTCGACTTAGTGAGCTGGTCCACTATCACCCACACCACATCATGCTTCCACGATGTCTGTTTCAAGTGAGTCACAAAATCCATCGTGATATGTTCCCACTTCCACTTTGCTACCTCCAATGGCTGGAGAAGCCCTACTGGCCTCTAGTGCTCAACCTTTATCTACTGACACGTGAGGCATCACTAAATGAAATCCCGAACGTGTTTCTTCATCCCACTCTAGTAATAGTGGCGACGAAGATCTCGGTACATCTTCATGCCACTTGGATGCACAGCAAATCGAGAGCAATGGAACTCCCTGAGGATCTCCTCTCTCAAATATGCCAACTAAGGAACTTCAACCCATCCCCTGTACCAAAGACTACCATCAGCGTGCATGGCCTAGCCTTCGTCACCCGTACCTGACTGTACCCGGTACTGGATTGACAATATCTATGTATCCTGTCCTTGGGACTCAATCACTCTGCTCTGTAGGGAAGGTGTAGCCACTAAATTCCCTAAAACACCTTGAACCTGATCACTATACTATAGTCCAAACTTTCTCACAACCTCGAGCATCTACCACTTTTGGGAAGCTACACTAGCCAACACTCCCCGTGACTTCCGACTGAGTGCGTTAGCCACCACATTTGCCTCACCGGGATGGTAATGCAAAGTGAAGTCATAATCCTCCAGATACTCCATCCATTTGTGTTGCCTCATGTTGAGGTCCCGTTGTGTAAAGATATACTTCAAACTTTTGTGGTCCGAGAATACCTCGAACTATTCACCATATAGATAGTAGCGTCAAATCTTCAAGGAAAAGATTATAGCCGCCAACTCCATGTCATGTGTGGGGTAATTTTTCTCATGGTTCTTCAACTGATGAGAACCATACGCTACAACCCTCCCGGACTGTATCAAAACACATCCCAGTATGTCCTTAGACGCATCGCAGTACACTGTGTACATATGTCCCCTTTTCAAGACTATCAGAATAAAAGCTGAAGTAAGCTTACTTTTCAATTCCTGGAATGCCCACTCGCACAAGTCATTCCACTCAAACTTAGCCTCCTTCTAGGTCAACTTCATCATAGGCGCAGCTAATCGAGAGAAGTCCTCAATGAACCTCCTATAATACCCTGCCAATCCCAAGAAACTGCTTATCTCGAAGAATGACTTCGGTCTCTCCCAACTCATAACTGCTTCACCTTTTCTAGGTCCACCGATACACTCGAAGCTAACACTACATGTCCCAAGAATCTTAACACGGTAAGCCAAAACTCACACTTACTGAACTTGGCGTACAACTAATGTTCTTTGAAGGCTTGGAGAACAATCCTCAAGTGATCCTCATGCTCCTCCCCTGGCTTGGAGTAGATCAAGATGTCGTCAATGAAGACTACGATAAATTGATCTAGATAGGGCTAGAACACCCTATTCATGTGATTCATAAATGCCACCAGCGCATTCGTCAATTCGAAGGGCATCATTGTGAACTCGAAATGTCTGTACTGCATCCTGAATGTTGTCTTAGGGATATCAGTCTCCCTAACTCTCAACTGATGATAACCGACACAGAGATTTATCATAGAGTAAACCCACGCCCCCTCTCAGTTGATCAAATAAACCATCAATCCTCGAAAAAGGATATCGATTTTGATCGTAACCTTATTCAATTGTCGGTAGTTAATGCACAGTCAAAGGTCTTGTCCTTTTTCTTAGAAAACAGAATCGGAGCACCCCTAAGGTGAAGTTCTTAGTCTAATGAAACCCTTGTCCAATAATTCTTGTATCTAGACCTTGAGTTCCTACAACTCAACTGGCGCCATCCTATGCAGAGTCATAGAAATGGGTGACATACCAAGGTGTAACTCAATCGTGAAGTCTACATCCCTCTACAAAGGTAATCCCGGTAGTTCATTTGGAAAAACATTCTCATATTCACAAACTACCTGAGGTATACTCAACTCCTGTCTTGCCTCATCCTACAGGGTAAGGCTTGCCAGCCAATCCATCAACTACCCATGCCACCTAGAGTCATACACAGCCTGGGGTAAAGCATCATGCTTATCCCCCTGAAAGATAACACAAACACCGTCCTTTGAGTAGGTAGTAACTCTCCTACGATCACAATCAATGACGACTCGGTGTGCCGTCAACCAATCCATCCCAAGGATGACATCAAACTCCGACATGTCCATGACCCTTAGGTCCACAGTGAGTAGAATCCTAGAGATCTCTAACTCACAATCCCGACATATCAGATCAACACTCACCCTAGTTCCTAGGGGAGAGCTTAAAGACTTTTCAAAGGTCTCAACCTCTAAGCCCAATTTTTTCACACATAATGTAATGATGAATGAATTCGATGCACCAAAATCAAACAGTATCCTTGCCTATAGGCAAGATAGCATAAACATACCCTAAATAACCAACTTTTCTACTGCCTCAGTCTGTGGTGTAATGGCATAGACACGCCCATAGGACATCGAAGTCTCGTCTTGTGAGCCTTATCCTCAACCTCAACCCATACCCTGGCCCCTCTGGCCTGTCTGAGGAGTAGTAGGTGCTTGTGCAACACCCTGAGAATGATACTAGTTCATCTAGCTCATACCGGGGTAAGAAGAAATGAATTGTGTCTGTACATGTCCCATTGATGACTAGCACTGTGGTGTCCCATAACCCTAGGATCCCTGCCTCTAGGGGCAATTCCGCTTCATGTGTCCTGACAAATTAAAGTAGAAACATGTCATCAGCCCTGACTGGCTAGGAGCCTTGACTTGGCCTTAGCCTTGATAGCCGCGACCCTGTCCCTGAATCCCTCATGGAATAAAAGTCCTCTACTTCTTTCCCGAGCTAGAAGAAGACGGTTGGTTCTCCTTCCTCTTATCACTAGCACCCGCATCTCGGATGCTCTTTGTGTCATTTACCTCCATCTCAATAGCCATAGTTGTCCTAACCATATAGTCCATATCTTGTAGGATAAGTCCTACAATCTTGCCTCTTATGGGCAATTTCAGTCCATCCTCAAACTTTCTCACCTTGGCCATGTCTGTGGCCACATAATCATCCCCAAAATGTGCTAATTTGGTGAACTTAGTCACGTATTCGAGTACTGTCATCACTTCCCGTCTTAACTCTAGAAATTCTTGAGCCTTTGCATGTCTAGCAGATGCGAGTAAAAACTTTCCCATTAAGAGCTCACGGAACTCTCCAATGTCATTGCCTCCAGATTCTTTGAGGCCTTGACCCAATCCCACCATACCTGAGATTCACCTTCTAGTTGGAACACAACTAATCTTATCCTTATCGCATCGGAGGTGATCTCTATAGCCTCCAATACCTTCTCGACCTGTCGGAACCAATGGTCAGCCACCATCAGATCCCCTCCCTCCATGAATGTTGGGGGATGATGTGCTTTAAACCTTTAGAGGTTACTCGACCCTCCTTGACCCCCAGTTGCACTAGCCTGTGCAATGGTGGCAAATACAGCGCCCATAGCCTCTATAAAGGTCTGTTAGTAAAAAATATGTGGTGGTCAAGTTATTACCCCGCGGGACGCACCCCACGTCCCGTCCCTCGCCCTTGCCATTTACACATGTCAAATAGAAAATTGAGATTTTTTTTCTTTCCTTAGTGGTTCATAATACCAAACAATAGTAATTATCATTTCTTGAACTATCATGCTCATTTATTTCCGAACCCCTAATTTTATGTTCTCTAACCCTAGTGTTCTTTGCTTTCTATACACATCCTATCATGCATATATTTCCCACAATTTTATAACGCATTATCACACAACTTGTAACACATTATTACCCAACAATTCATAAAATTGCTCAATGAATGCATGGTCTAAACCCATCCTATCGAGCCCAGGTATTTGTATACCTTTGTTGTGATAACAAGTTATGACGCCCCAAAACCTGGGGGTCCCGTTGACAACCCGTCAACCCGCGGAATACCTGTGGGTATCACATATCTAAATACCACTCTATCGTGTCCCATCCACCGAGATCCATTCATTATATATATTTTAGAAAAATATACAAGTTTATCAAATTAGTTCACAAGAATTCGATTTACAACTCTTCTTATATACAAAGTATTACATGTAAAATCTAGTTTATTCAAAAGGTTTTACAAAAAGGTCCCTCAAAGCCACTTTTCGGCTTTTTTTCATTAATCATTTAATTCGCCCGAGCCGCCAGCCCACCGATGTTAACCCTACACCTGAAAGGGTTGTCTCATAGCAGAGAGGTTACGCCGGCTGAGTATCACCTCCTACAAGGGCTACTCCCCACCTAAGTGCACATGCAATGTCATGTTCACGCACTCAAACACATTCTAAGTAAAATGCAGTTTCTACCATGGAATCTCTACATGCCATGAATGAGATGAGACTAATCATGCCCCATGTCCCAAGTCCTCACCGACTCCCTTACACATGCATATGCCAAGTGTGAAAAAAAAAATTGTCATCAATGTTTCATCTAATGACCCTTTTTATTTTACAAGCCAAAACCCATTGGATATAACCTCCAATGTCCCCTTGAGAAATCAAGTCCCGTGTGTTTATGCATTTATGGCCACGGATTTTCAGGTTCCCACCGTAGGACGTCGTACGCCTTTCCAACGCTTTTTGGACTTTCACCGTCGATTGTTTTTGAACCAGTCCGGGGCTTTCACCCATGGGGGTGTCTATCCCTACTTGTTGTACCCAACATGTATTATTTTTTTCATGCTATGCAACCGTGAGACTCTATTAGCCCACCACTAATCCACCAAATATGGAGAATGGTAGTAACCATGCACACACACCCAACTCAATGCGATTCAGTTCATCAAGGAGCATATTATTCATAGGTTTGGAATTCCCCAATCTATTTCTATTGATCAAGGAACAATGTTTACTAGAGAAGAGATGCATTACTTTGCTGTGGATTACGGGATACAACTCATCATATCAACTCCATTCTATGCTCAAGCCAATGGATGTTAGGCGTTGTGTGTGTATATATATAAAAAGTAATGTTATGCAGCCTAAAAATATCATAAGTGCACGGGCCATATATGTAGTAAGTGGACTAACAAGTCTAGATATTGAACCCACAGGAAATGTAGGTATAGACGAGACTAATTACCCTAGCTAATTGATCTTTTCACTATTTTAGCTATCAATTTTTTGTGAGAGTGAAATCTAACTATACTAAAATTAAACTAAAGAATGAGGAATGGGGTCATGCAGAGATTTTCCAAAGAAAGGAAGACTTTCAAAGAATAAAACTCAAGGTAAAAGCACCAAGGTTGGTTGTTTCAATTAATGCAAATGGTTCATATTCGTGAAGGGCTAATAATGTGAATATCTGCTTATGTTTGCTCAAGGGAGATTGTTATGAGGTTATCACTCTCATGAATCACCTCAATTTCTCGCACTCAATCACCTATTCACCGCTAGGTTCTTCTAGGTGATTGAGTGCAATTCTTTTCTAAGAATAATTGTCCTTAGGTATCCTATTGGTCACCGCTAGGTCCTTATAATAGGAAAAACTCGAGTTATGCTAGATTTGATCACCGCTAGGTCCTTACAAATCTAGCACAATGCTTAATTGATGTATTTCCCTAATAAAATCCATTTAGTACTATCCATTGCTAATTTCCTAAACTTCTTTGATTAGGTTAAGTTCATTTTACCAATTGGAATATGTTTTTAAGACTCAGTCAAGGATTCGGGTTAATTCCAATTGTCACTCTAAAAGCCTTATATCAATATTTCCTAATCTATGTCTCAAACACAAGTTCTAACACATTTTAATTAAAGAAAACTATAGTAATTCCAAAACTGCATTGTTAGGTTGTTGGTGTATAACACAAAAATTGTGTGTCTATTAAAATAAAAAAACCTAAGCCCGCAAGTGCACGAGTCACAAGTAATAAAGTGGCTTTCTTTTAAAACCAAGTATCAATCCCACGAGGAAGGTTTGGTTTTATTAAGGATTAAGGACCCTGGCTACTAAAGTCATTGACTATTTGAGCGACTTTATGAATAGAGGTGAAATTTTCAAAATAATAAAAACAAAACAAAAAAAAAAAAAAAAGAGATTTGTGAAAACTGGAGTAATTGAGTAAAATCGAGAGAAAACGACTTATAGAGGAACTAGGGTTGGTTATTTTAAATGATGTTGAGTGATTCATCAGTATAAGGAAGGGGCTAAGTGAATTATGACTTGAGTTGGTCCTAGGACTCAGTACAAGGATCCCACTTTCGTGTTCCCCCTTGTATTTTCTCACACTATCCACCTATTCATAGTTATGTCCTTCTAGGTCGATAGGACGAGACTTTTCAAAGGCATTTCCCTAGGGAGCTCTATTCGTCACAGTTACGTTCTTGCAATAGAACAATCTAAACTAAGCTCGGATTGGTCACAGTTACGTCCTTGCAATCCTCACTTAATGTGTTTGGAGTCCTTTCCTAGTGAAATTCACTTAGTATTAGACTTTTCTAATTCCCTAAGCCTCTTTAACTAGGTTAATTAGCATTTCACTTAACTAATTCACACCTTAAGAGAATTCCAGACTAGGATTTTAGGCATAACTAAGCTGCCACCAAGGATACCCTAGTAAGGTGATCAAAGATCCAACTCTCAGCATGTATTAATTAACCAAAACCATAAACTTCCAAAGAACTAACATCAAACATAACAAAACAAGCATAGATCAACCAACCAAATAAAGATTAGATGAATCTAACATCAAATCTAATAATCAACCCTATAGAATGTCTAACCAACCATTTCAACCATAAAAAACAACAAAATCATGTTTAAGACAAACATAAAGCTGTAGAAATTGATGAAGGAGAAGAGATAGAAACACAAAACAGGGTTTAAACTGCATATCTTCAATCTCTGGATCCAAGTTCAAATATACACTCCACAAGGTCAGAGCCTCATCAATAATCGACATAAGCCAAGTTGTTCACAAAAAAAAAAAAAACCTAAATCTAAGAAATTTACAGAAAACCTAATCTAAAAATGGAACAAAGCTTGAAGAGGGAAAACCCTAAGAGAGAGCCTCCCTCACTCAAAGTTAGAACCCTAATCAAGTATAAGAAAAATGTATTTATATGCCTTGGAAAATGAGCCAATGATGGGCTAAGAAATAGAAGTCTACTGCTCCAGCCTACTATCCTTCACCGCGGCAAAGAAGCACTATGGAAAAGCACGTGTCATCTTCTCCTTGTCTCCTCTCTTCACCGCGGCAAACAGTAGCTCACCATGGTGAACCTCTTCGCCATGGTGAACTAGAAGCTAGCCTTTCATTTAACTTTCTCTTCCCCGTGGCGAATCGTATCTTTGTCATGGCGAGTACCTTCATCACGGCGAGTACCTTCAACACGGCGAACAACGTCTTCGTCACGACGAACAAGTAGCTTTCAATTTTTTATGGCTTTGGCTTCACCATGGCAAGCAACTCCTTCACCATGACGAACAATTGCTTTTCTACAACGAACGAATTGCAACAAATCAGCAACTTCATTTAAACTTGACTTCTTCCATCACTTTGCTTAATTTTCCTTCTAAACCTGCAAAACATAAGAAAATAGGGGATTAGAGCTCTCTTAAAAGATATTGGTGTGAATCTAGCATTTAAGTTACATAAAACACATGAAAATCATACTAAAAATGCTAACAAGATTCACACCTATCATGCATCAACAAACATCAACACAAGAAGATTCTCACAAAATCATTCTACAAAATATACAAACCAAGCATTAACGTCCACAACCAACCCTAGAGGATGATTTAGTTCCTCATTATAGCTATCATATCATCCAGAATCTTGATTACAAATCATAATAAAGAAAGAGATGAGGGTAGAGATACAAAACAATATAAGCTAAGATGCTCTCCAACCAATTCCCAACTGCAAACACCCTCTAAAGAGCATATTCTTCAAGCTAGATCCAAGTCTTGAAAAGATCAACACAACTACTCAAGCAATCTAGGTCTAGGGTCAAGAACTCTAAGAAAACCCACACACCTCAAGAGAGGGAGAAGTCTCTCAAAAATTATGCCCTAACCCTAATGATTGTCTCCCTTAATATTACTACAATTCATTCCTTAAATACTCTCGAAAAATGGGCTAAAAAGTGGGTTGAAAACCCATGCAGAAAGTGATTCGTCGTCACCATGTCATGACATGAAGATCGTTCATGTCGCAACATGACAGAATGCATGCTGCGAAAATACTTCTCAAGTCTCGACATGAAGATCTACCATGCTGCGACATGACAGAATGTGTGCTTCAAGAATACTTCTCATGTCGTGAAATGAAGATCTACCACATCACAACATGACAAAGAGGCTGCTTCAGTTATGGTCTTCAGGAATACGATACCGCGACATGGCAAAAGGTGTCCTTCATCTTTATTTCTCTCTTGGCTTGATGTTGCGACATGAGGTAAGGCCATGTCATGACATGATAGAGTGTGGCCTTCATATTGAGTACATCCCATGTCATGACATGAGCACTTTGATAACACCTCTTCTTCAATTCTTCCCTTTCTTTCTTCCTTTCATAAATTTTTCTTCATTTTATACAAAACCAAGGTAAGGAGAGGATTTATCCTATAATTGAGCTATATATGTGTGAATTTAGCATGAAGAACTCAATACATATATGAAATGGATGCTTAGAACAAGATATAATTCACACCTAAGAATGGACAAGCAAAAGCATCCAATAAAGTGTTGATAGGGATCCTGGAGAAAATGCTGGAGGAGAATCCAGCATTGTGGGCCAACAGGACTTCTAAAAGGAGTTTTACAGGGGTAAGTCCTTTTTCTTTTACTAATGGACAAGATGTAGTACTCCCAATGGAAGTAGTTTGTGCCTTCTGTAAGAGTTTCTAGGAAAAATGACCTTACTTCTCAAAAGATGCAGGTGAGGCCCGTGATGAAGAGCTGAGATACGTAGATGATGAAATAGAAGAATCTTGACTTTCAGCCTTATGTTGGTTCGAGGAAAAGAAGTATCTCGGACCTACAACCAAGAGAGTCAAGAAAGAGCTTTTGAAATAGAATCTTGTTTGCGGAAGACAATACGCTTAGTGGTTCCAAAGACAAAATATTAGGCAAATGGTCTCCCAATCGGGAAGGACCTTTCATGGTGCATCAAGTACTATTTGGAAATGCATACTGGTTAGAAAACCTACAAGGAGAGCCACATAAGAGGTTCATCAATGGGAAATACCTTACGAATTATTTCCATGCCGTGTGAGAAATTATAAAAACTTCCCAAAATTATCTTTGATTCATAGCCTCCAAGGGACGATGTTGAGATACTAGTATTCTATATTTTAAGTAAAAGTAGGCTTTTTTAACACTGTTTTTTGAAGCATTCAAGTTTTCTCTAGCATAGTACCTTGTTCTATTTTATGTTTTGGGTAAAAGTAGACTTTTAGCGATTGTTTTCTCAAGCATTTTGTTTTCTCCAACAAGATACTTGTTCAATATATTTCCATAAGCAGAAGTAGGCTTTTTAGCCATTGTTTTTTAATTTCTATAGAGCAATACCTAATATATATTCAAAAGTAGGTCTAATGACCACTTTAATCCAATAATAGAGTAATACAACATTATTCCACAAGCATCAACACACATCCAAAGGTAGGCCTAGTATCACCTTGATCCACTAATTCAATATCATAGATTTGTGAGTGTATGTGCACTTGGTATTATGTACAATTTCTCCATAAACAATCCAAAAATGGAGTCCCTCACGCCGCCTTGATCCTGCTAATCCTGGATGTAAGTACATTTGTGCAGTGTTCAATGAGTTTCCAATAATTTAACAACATCTCAAGAATACATCCTAAATCTCATCCTTCCACCAAGAAAAAATGGTAGGTCGGTGGCCACCTAGCAAGTGTTGGAAAGGGGTCAAACTAGCCTCAAGACAATCATTTTTCATCATAGGCTATGGAGTACAAAAGTAAAGAGAAGCCAATAAAAATGGTACTACGTTTCCAAGTCAAAGTTTTTCATTAGGTCATGATTGTTCAGAAATGTCAAAGTCATATCATGGAGAAATCAAAAGAGTGGAGAGAATCCCAGTAGCTAAGGCAGTGTTGTCGAGATGCATCAATTCCTTTAAATTTTGAAGCTAATCCTACAGCCTCTTCACATCAAGAAGCTAAGAATTAGCCTAAGGACTCGACTATTTATAGATGCTCAAGTCGTTGAGCCTTTATGGCTTCACCTTGTGCTACTAAAGAGGTTAGCTCAGCCTTCTCCATCTCTATTTCTTTAGTCAATATCCTGATACGCTCTTTGTAAGCATCATATTCAATGCCTAGCTCACTCAACCGTTGGGTAGCTTGTTTCTTGGAAAGTTGGGCCTACTTAAACTCTATCTTATGTCCTCTTAAGGCATCCAATTTGGAGGAAATCTCCATGTTGGACTTCAAAGCACTATTCAGTTAGGAAAATAGAAGAAGTTTGAGCTAAGGCCTTTGAGATGAATACCTTGGCACTTTGGAAGCTGATACTAACACCACAATAACTATACAAAAAGCATCCTTCTGGATGGTGGATAGGGAAAGTAGATCCAAGCTAAGCAAATGGCTTATAGTAAAGCGAGCAACAACCACATCTGAGTCACTAGGAGGAAGCACTGAGGATTGGGGAGCAAGAGTGGTATCTAAAGACATGTGTATCTCCGCCTCTATTTGAAAAGTTGACCTCGGTGGAGCTTGGACAAATGGAAAATATAAGGTAGTGAAAGAAAGATAAAGGTGTAGAAAAAAACTGAGGAAGATAGGGAGTAGGATGAGAAGTATGCTCATATTGGCCTTCTCAAACAACGATGGCTCTTTCATACTAAGAGTCTTCTAATAATCTCTGTCACGTGAACAGTGCACTACTAATATCTGCGAATCTTCCTCACTTTTAGAGCCTCTTCTTTGAAGGAATGGCTCACCCACTCACTATTCTCATAGAGTTTTCAAATTTCTTCAACCTTAATGGGATCATCAACAATATTGGAGAAATCAAACTGATGGATTGGCCAATGCGGAGAACGTCGTAGGTTGGAGGGAGTCCTCACATTTTTAGGAAGCTTGGACTTTTTAGGTCGATTACTGGAAGCTATGTTCTTCTTTTTGGCCGTCTTGAGTTTCTTGGTAGGCCTATTAGGAGAAAAATTCAATCCTGTAGAGAAAAGTGGAAATCAGATAAGCATGAGGTTATTTGATGATTACAAATGCAGTAAAATAATTATTTTGCTTATAGTGGGCAAGCAAGAGTTGAGGAGCTTGTCAAATTTGACATTCCTCAAGAGGAGAAGGATTGTGTCGTGGATAAGGAGGTAATCCCAATAGAGCAAGAAGGAGTTTGATACTCCTAAACCAGTTTATGTAAACTCAATTTAATTTGGACATAAAGCGAGAGGTAAAATTGGGATAGCGGTGAAAACCAAACTCGTAGACTAAGACAAAGGGATATATGGTTGTAGACTAGCTAGGGTTGTAGTTAGTGAAGAAGAAACAGTGAAGCAAACCCCTAAAATAAGTACTTGATCATGTATGTAAAATAATACGCCTATGTGTGCAAGAGCACGCGTCGCCTCAAGTAATATAGAAAGCAATTAAGAGTATCATCCCACGAGGATTGGCTATTAATTACCGACTCTAATCTAGCTTAGGCTCTATTTGGATAATGGGAAAATCTGTGAAAGATTTAAATTAACTAAGCTAGCATGCAATTTTCTAAACTACAATGACTCAAGACAAAATACATAAAAATCCTTTAGGCAAATATTTCACCTAAACAATCTACTTGGGAACCTCTAACTCAATTGAAAAGTAATATTCATTTCAAGCTATGTTGATGGCGATTTCACTAATGTGATTGTTAATCTCTCTCGGTAACTCACAACCTACCCCTAGGATTTAGGTATTATGCATATCTACTCAAACCCAAAACCCTAGGAATTCAATACACTTAAGAAACCCCAATAATACCACACCTAATTTCATTTATATCTCTATCTCATGATAATTATATGGCATTTCATCCATGGTCCAATTCAATCCTAACTACTTAGATCTCGAAGAACCACAAATCATGTAAATATTGGCCAAATACCCACAAACAATAAGAACAAAATGAAATACTCAACATAGGTATGAAATAAGGCATTAACCAACAGAGATTAGGAGAATTCATACATTCAAGTCTTGGCTACATCTAAGCCCTAAGAAAATAAACTAAAACATCTTTATAAATGGATTTAAAACTATCAAAATGAAGAAAAACATAGAGAAAGGAAGAGAGTAAATAAATTTGGATGTGAAGGCCCCTTCTCTTCTTCCACCTTCTTCTTCAAGTTTCTATTCTTCAAAAGACTTGGTTCCTAGGGTGTTTCCACCATAAGGAACCCCTAAAATCATTCTCAAAGCATCCCTTAAATACATCTTGGAAAGCGGGTCGAAAAAGATGGGCTGAGATAGCAAACTTGCCAAAGCGGGCCCGATGCGGCATGTGGTGCTTGAAGTCTACAGATTAAATGGATGCTCACGGCATGGAATTTAATGCATGACATGTGCTAGTTTGATCTTTGCTTCTTTCCTTATTTCAATGCCAGCGTCTTGGTGTAATTTTGTGGCATGCACTATTCATCTACACTTTGTTGTGAACTTCCCAAGGCCGTAACTTTCTTGTCCGAACTCCAAATTGGGTGTTCTTAGACTCGTTGGAAAGATTTTGATGATATATCTAAGACTACCTTCAAATGGCCTGGTTCCTTAGGAACGTTTGAATGGCTGGTCAGCCCTTTGGTTTGAAGAATGATGGTGCAACTTACGAGGCTTGATATATTTCATGATATGTTAGGCCAGCAGAATTTACAGTGGTGACATTGTGGATTAAATATAAAGAGAGCCGCCCGAACATGAATCATTAAGAAAAATTTTAAATAGTGAGACTCCATCAATTAAAACTCAATCCACAAAAATGTACTTTTGGAGTTCAAGCTAGAAATTTTTTAAGGTTTTTGGTTCACCAAAGAGAAGTGGAAGTGGATCAAAACAAAGAAAAAGCCATCATTTCAGCTAAGGCTCCTCAAAATAAGAAAGAACTTCATAAGTTCATGGGTGAGTGAAGCTATTTAGGAGGTTCATCTCTCTAATACAGTAGATAAGGTATTCTCTAGAGCCTAATCAATTTAAGAAGAGGAAGAGTTTAAATGGAAGAACAACATCGGACGTAAAATTTTGATGGAACTGAGGAAGCTACCTTTCTAAACCTGTTTAATGCCACCTCTATAAAGGGGTCGACCACTCAAAATCTATCTATCAATTGCAAGTAATTATATAGAATGCCTTATAGCACCAGTAATGCTAAAGCCATAGAAGCGAAATATTTCACTAGTACAAGAAATATAGTCTGCATTAACGAGAAACAAGGTATACCCATTAGGAAGTTGTGTTTATTTTACTTTGCATGTACGAGAGTGAGACATTGCTGATCAAGTCTCAAATTGTTAATATTGGTCTCCCAAATTGACTTGATGAAATGCATACTAAGCCGACCTTAATCAACTGACCCAGATCCGAAAAATGGTTTCTTGCTTTGTCAGAGTTCACCTTGATCTATTTTCTACATAAATCGGTCAAGGGTCAAGCTTTAGATAACTTTCTAGCTGATCATCCTTCATTAGAAATTAAACCAGAAAAGGATGTG
The DNA here is from genome assembly GCA_016808115.1 of Tetrastigma voinierianum. Taxonomy (NCBI): domain Eukaryota; kingdom Viridiplantae; phylum Streptophyta; class Magnoliopsida; order Vitales; family Vitaceae; genus Tetrastigma; species Tetrastigma voinierianum. The sequence continues at coordinate 27,179 of JAEQBH010006687.1, read as the reverse complement.
GAATTAGGGATATATGAAGTAGAAAGGCAGCCTTGGGTTCTTAAGTTTGATAACTTTAGCACAAAGAATTTCGTTAGAGTTGGGATAGTTATCATGTTACTAAAAGGGATAAAGACTACCCGATCTTTCAACTTAGCCTTCAAGTGCACCAACAATCAAGCTGATTATAAGGCTTTAGTGATCGGTTTGGAGATCTTATTGAACTTGGAGCCTGAGAGGTACATATAATTAGGGACTCTCGATTGAATTGCTTTACTTGGCCTAACTTGAGATATAAATCACAACAACTTATTGCTAGCTCCTTATTACATTGCTTCTACTCAATTGTAAGAATTTTTCCACTCCGTGAATTTTGAATACGTGCCTAGGGAATCAAATTAGGAAGCAGATCAGCTAGAAAAACTAACCTCAAGTGTGAAGATGAGCGAAGAATTGACTCATAAGCTCATTGTGATAAGAAAGAAGAATCACTCCTAAATTTATGAAAAGGGAATTGAATTAGAAGTCGTTAGTACATATGCAAATGTTGTAGGAGATTGGAGAATTAAGATCAAAGGGTATTTAGAAGATCCTAACAGGTGGAGTCCACTGGGATGAAAACACGATCCACAAAACTTCGTCTTCTTTGGAAGGAATTGTATAGAAAGGGACCTAATGGGTTATTGCTCAGATGCCCATCCTTCCCAAACGGCATGGAAGTGATGAAGCAAATTCATGAATGGGTCTATGGAGCCCATCAAGTTGGGATAAAAATTTGATGGCTGATTAAGAGACATGGCTATTTCTGGCCAACCATCCTAAGTGATTGCATCAATTACTCCCCGAGGCTTCCAAAACGGTGTCAAAAGTGGCAACATCTGAGAGGATACCGCACATGGAACTACACTCAATTGTGAGACCATGGACTTCCTTTCAAAGGATGGGCCATGGACTTAATTGGGAAAATCTACCTAGCTTCATCAAAGGGACACAACTTCATCTTAGTTTCTATAGACTACTTTACTAAATGGGTGGAGACAGTGCCTTGAAGGTAGAGCAAGAGATAATGATCCAATTTGCCAAAGGTAGATCATTCATAGATTTGGAATTCCTCAGTCCATTACAACTGATCAATGAACCATGTTCATTAGGGATGAGATGACTTATTTTTCCAAGGACTATGGCATTCAACTCATCAGATCCACTCCCTTTTATGCCCAAGCAAATAGGTAGGCAAAAGCTTCTAATAACGTGTTGATAAGCATCTTAGAGAAGATGTTTAAGGATAATCCTAGAGATTGACACATAATTTTATCTGAGACCTTATGTGCTTATAGAACTTCTGAAAGAGATTCTATAGGGGTAAGTCCTTATTCTCTAACTTATGGGTAGGATGCAATGCTTCCAATGGAGGTGATAGTTCCTTCTCTAAGGGTATCCAAGCATAATGGTCTTAATCCTCAAGAATACAGTGAGGCCATGATGATGGAACTTAAGGCATTGGATGGGAAGAGATTACAACCACATCATGATCCAAAAAAATAAGGTAGCTTGGGCCTAAATTAAGCGGGCCAGAAGAAAGAGTTTTGAAGAAAGGAAGCTCGTTTGGAAGGTGGTGCTACCCATCGGTTCTAAAGACAAAGAATTAGGGAAATGGTCTCTTAGCTAGGAGGGACCATTCAAGGTTCACCAAGTAGTGCCTGAAAATGCCTACTGGCTATCAAGCCTTGAAAAGGAGCCACACAAAAGATTCATCAATGGGAAGTACCTCAAGAAATACTTTCCCATAATGTGGGAAATGTTGGATACTACCAAGAGAAAGTAAGGTAGGGAATGAGGGATAACAAGCAAAATAGGTCTCATTGACTATTTTTGGATTGGGGAAACTATTCCTAATAGTTACTTTGAGTGATAAAGTAGGTTATTTTGGTCACTCACTGCTCAAACCTTTTGTTCCTCAATGTCTTACTTGTTATACCCTCAATGTTTTATGAATAAATAAAGTATGTCTCCCGACCTCTTTAAAATTGGGGCAAATATATACCAGCTTATAGTTTGAAAGCAAAGTAGGCTTTGTGATCCCTATTGATCCTAAATAAAGGCATTTCCCCAAGAATGGGTTTGTTGTGTCATAAATTCTCCAAAAGTAGGTTCCATGACCACTTCAGGTTCAGAGAAATATGAGATGATCTAGTGATAAACACTACAAAAAACCTCCATTTAGAGACGAACAATTCCGTCTCTAATCCGTCTAGAAACGAAATTCCAAATAGATTAGAGACAGAATTTTCGATCTTAAAAACGTTAATTATATTGATTTCTTTTTAAGTCTTTAGATTAAGGTCTCGATCGAGAGAAGCGGAAAATTCTATCTATAATTAGAGGCCCATATTAGAAGCTGATTATTATCCCAGTCTCTAATTCGAGGACAGATTCTTTATTGACAGATTTTATTTTATCTGCAGTCAAGGTAGAATAAGTTCGTGTCTAATCACAGACCAAAATAATATGGTTCTAATTAGACATGGAATTTTCCGTCTCAAATTCAACTCTCTATTAGTGAGGAAGGTTTGATCTCTAATCAGAGGCGAAACATTAAATACATGATCGAGTCCTATGATCAGACCAAAACATTGTCTCTTATCAAAGATCGAATTTTCATGCTGATTAAGGAACCTGTTTGCTACTATCTCTCAGCAGTCTCAAATTTGGAGCGGAAAAAATTATCTGTTTGAGATCAAAGCGGAAGATCATCCTGTTTTCTATATATACTAAATATTTTTGTTGACATGTCTTGACTTTTCATCTTTGATCTTACATTGTCATTCAAAGCCAATTATATGCAATCATTAGATGTTGTTCAATAGTTAAATTAATAGATATCATTAAATAAGTTGAAATACACAATAATTTTAGTATTAGTACAAAATCATGTTATTCCTTCAATAGAAATGATAATATTAGTATCAAATATAGCTATTGATCAAGGAATTGAAATTCAGTGTCAGCGTTAATATTTCATGCACTTTTGTCAAGAAGAAATTTAAATCTTGAATTTGTTATTTGTCAAGATTGCTTATAAAAATTTTATTTATTTTATTATAATTCACTGCAGTGGAAGAATGACATAGTCATAATAGACTTCTTCCAAAATTACATCAGTTAAGATCTAATTGTTATAATAATAACAATTAGATCCTAAAGGAAAGAATATAAATTAATCTTCAAAGAAAAAAAACCATCATATATGCATGTAAATGTAAAAAGATACAAAATGGAATAATTCTTTTAACAATTATTCTTCATATTCTATAAACTAATCTAACTATATGTGTTATAATAAACTATATATATACTAACATAAATTAGTGTAAGAAACAATATCATCCTTCATTGGAGGCCTTTAGTTCTTGAGCATATATCTTCTTTTGCTCTTTGAGGTACCTAGTAGGATGAACATAACATTAACAACAATAAACAAAAGTACCAAGATAATAAGTTTCAATTTATAAGTACTCTCAATTGCAGATTACATCAAACATATATATTCAGATTGAAAAGCTGTAGAGAAACCTTAAAAGGAAAGTATAAGAAAAAAGATGAATAAAAATTTAGAAACCCAGAAAAAATTATTCCATTTCCTTATTATATAAATTTTATAAATTGAGACAATTGAAACACAAATTTAATAGGGGATTCATGTCAATAATTTCGAACCTTCAATTGTATATGCCTGAGCTTTCATGAACTAGTCAACCACATATTTACTTGGATAAAATTCTTAGGAGTAAAATAAAATCTCAAAGTTCATGAATAAATGATTGTGTGAAAATAAATGGAAAATCAATAATAACAGTAAAGAAGAAATAAAGTCTTCAAAGAAAGGAGCAAAAAGTGGATTCACATGTAGTATGAGATGGATAGATGGGAAGCCGGACCACTGATAAAGCACCTAAGTAAGCTTCCAAACTCCTTACAGTAGGCTGTCCCTTCGTTCGACCAGTTTCTAGCTCTCTTGAGACAGGAGTGAACTGAGCTTTGGAGTGAAAAATAACATACATGTAATAAAAACTCAAAGGCATTTTGGTTTTATAAATACAGGTAAATTGATTCTATATTTTATATAAAATGTTTACCTGGGCCATCAATATCAGCGATGAATTTCACCAAAGTGGCATACAATCACAGGAGACAGCCTAAAAAACCAAATCAAGAGGAAGAAGAAAACATGAATTTAAAGCTTGGACTTAGACATTGATGAAAGAAGCCTTATAAAACTAATAAAGTGCTTTTGATACTTATAGAAACCATTAAAAAATTAAAATATAATCTCGTTTTCTGTTTGAAAAATAAAACAATTATTGACATTGAACCATGTATTTACCTCAATCAATCTTTGTCATAGAATTCGAATTACGAATAATGGAGGGCAAAAATAAATAAAAATATAGAAGAATCTTATACAACTTCAAACTAATGAAAATTTGAGTGCTTGAAAATAATACCAATCTAATATTATTATTTTGAAAAGAAACAAGAAAACAATATCTACATATATTAATGAAGTAGTTTTATTAACAATGCAAAACCAAATTGAGTGTGAAGTGGATGCTTTTTTTATATTATCTCAAATGGAGACAACCACCAAACTCAGTATTTAATAGTTCACAAATTTGAAATTTAGACCTTAATTTGCACAAATCCAGCAACCACTTGCTCTCTCCCATAGCCAACCTCCTGAGTCAAATTTGAAGCATTGTACCACCAAGATTTCCACAAAACACTTGTTTTTCTTTTTCTATTTTATCTAGTGAGAGCATTAAATGGAGAGTCTAGAATGTTAGGTTGCTAGATAATGAAGATGGGTTCAAAGCTAGCCTGCAAATTACACTTTGATTTTTCAAACTAGAAATCAAGAAAAATCACAAATGAGAGACCAGTATTAAAAGTTATGTCAACCTTTTACAGCCTACATATGATGTGAGTGTTCCCTGTTGTTTAACCTTTCAATGGAATAATTGAGTTCAAAACCCCTCAGTTTATGGTTGGTCTTTGGGAATATCATTGAAACTACTATACATTCACATGTCTCAAAAACATAAATGAATTATCAAATTCTTAGCTCAGACCGATGGTTTACACCCACTTTTCTCTTATCCCACCCTCCTTATTTTAAATTCCTTTATAATTAAAAAATCTAAAATAAATAAAAATAAGAAAATCTAGATCTATTTTCTATTTGTGTCAACCAAGATGTCACCTGGCTACATCAAACACTTTATGTGGCGAGAAAGTTCTCTTATCGGTTCTTTTATCAATTTTCTTTTTCTCATCTTAACATTATTAGTTGGATTTTCCGTATTGATATATCCCACCAATATTTCAAATTTAGACCAAGGTAATATTTTTATAAGTTCAAAAGCCACAAACCAAGATATACAGCAAAGAACAGCCTGATATATTTCCTATCTGTGAGATATATATCACAAACAACTACTATACTGCATACTTGACACTACCTCTGATATGTTCGCATTTTTGTTCCCATTTTCTTTGAATACCCTGAGCATTGAACAAATGCAACCATTGAAGTTCTCAAGTAGCGAAAAATCTTCTGAGATTTACAAATGACATCAACTTTCTAACATTCTATTGTTTCAATTCAAAGTGCTCTAAATTTGGACTATTCACATAAGGCCCAATCTTTGTTCATGATCTTCAGAGAATTGCAAGGATTCCCAGATGATTTGATGGTAGTTGGCCTGGGCATGGGAGGATCTAGGTAAGATAAGTAGTTAGTCTTGAAGCATTAACATTCTGCAAACTATCTGATTATTCTAACAACATTTCAAATTATAGTCCATCCATTTGAAGGATACAACAGACAATCTTTTTTAATTAAAGAATGCTTCCCACTATTCACCCTCCATGCACTTGATTAATGCGGATGCCTCAAGCGTGCCCTTAAAAAAATGTGTATAGATGTGTATAAGGATAAAGAGTCACAAAAGCAAAGGGCTGAATTATGCGAGAAGGCTTCATGGTTAAAATGATCGGCCCTCTTAAATGTGTGAAGGGAAAGAAACAAAAGGTAAAAAGTGGAGAGATTGAGTCGATGGTCTGAAAATCGTTATTGTAAACACCAATTTAGTGTTTTTTGAAAATTATTCTTGTTTTCTGAATTAAGTTTTTGTTTTCCATGTTTTCTAGAATAAAAAAGGAACCAATTGAACATGTTCTTGAGTTGTATCTTAACTCCTAGGTTCATTGTCTTCCTAAATCCTCAAAATTGCTTCGATTGAATGCATGCATTTATTTTGCTAGAAAAAGGTAGAATAATGCATCATGCTACATGCTACACTTTTTTTAGACAAAACAAAATAGAGAGGAAAAGTAAAAGGAATAAAAACCAAAGAGGATGCATGATGAGCCCTCTTTTCCCTAGTGAGAGGTTATTACAACAGCTTGGAAGAAGATACTCTCCTCAAAGCCCCTGTGAAATTTATGTGGAACCCTTATGTGCCTTCAAAAGTGAGTTTCATTACTTAGGAAGCTTGGTGGGGGAAAGTCTTAACAATGAATTAGTTAGAGAAGAGGGGTGTCCAGTTGGCAAGCATATGCCCTTTTTGAAGGAAAAATGAAGATAGCCTAGATCACATAGTAGTTCAGCTGGCACCGACCCAATATGGGGTATGAGCTACCATCCTATCGGTGATAGGAATCGGTTAAGGTTTGTCATACATGGTTAAGGACCTTTTGATTGCACAGGTCAGCTCCCGATGAAAACAAACAAAAAAGAGTCGTGGTGGGTTGTTCCCTCCCCATGTGTTTGTTGGGCCATCACGGAAAGGAAGGTATAAATCAGTGTTGAAGATGCTTCCTTTTCTCCTTAATTTTGAAGCATTCAATCATTAGTTCTCTGATTTTTTGGGTTGGGATAATGCCAAATGTGGATACTACTTTTGTGAAAAGACTATCATATTTTTACATGTCTACTGTTAGGAGTTAGCTTCCTCGTGGGGTGGTTTGTTTGTTTTTTTTTTTGTTTTTTTTTTTTTTTCTTTGTCTACCCTTCCTTTTTGTTTGGCCTTGTGGTTTCCCTTGGTTTACTCCTTGTAGATCTAGGGCACTCTCTTTTTTAGGTCTCAATGAATTTTTTCTTCTAGCCTATAAAAAAAATGAACCCTCTTTTTCCCAAAAGACGTGTAATGAATAAAAAAAAAACAACCATTTTTTTCTACTTTGCTTCATGCTACACTTGACCAAATCTAGCAAAGATAGCAGGTGTTGGTACCTAGAATAGAAATTGAGTACAACATCATTTAAAAAGGAACAGTAAATATCAAAGACAACCAAATTACTTTTTAGAATTGGCATTATTATAAAAAAAATGACTACAACATAAGATCTTTGTCGAACCCAAACATACAAAAAAATCCTAGAAGGTAAGGAAAAAAGAAGGGGAAAGAAGGCCTAAACTCAAGTAAAAAACTCATGGCCTAGTAAAAGGTCTAATGCATTGACACCCGAGAAAACTTATGCAAACGTTAGGCTAAGATCTTCCAAGAATGACTTACCAATATTCAAAAAGAAAAAAAAAAGAAATAGAACATATAGTTATATTAATCAAAGATGAGAAGGAATAGAAATCTTTTCCACAAAATGCAAAACCTGATCAAAGTATGACTAGACTCCACCACCATACAAGGAGAACCATAAACATTAGAAAAATGGTTGACGGACAATCTTACCAATCATTTGTAGAATTGTGTCCCCAAAATGAAGTGCCTATCAGAAATTTGGGGCTCTATAAAGCAGAAAAAAGGCTAAGCAAAGCTATGGTAGACGCAAAGATTCAAATTTTCCATAAGTAAAGAAGAGAGGAAAGGGCTTAGGACTATAACATTGCACAATGACAAACATAATCCAAAATTATAGAGTTAAAGGCTATATTATTATATCAATTCCATCTAACTGTAAATGAAAGGTTACCTTAAATATTGATTTATTGGCATGAATTTTCGAAAATATTGCCTCAAATTCATCTCTAATTCCCTGTGGTTGATACAAAAAACCATCAATTTTATCATCCTGAAGCCCACTGGACGAGAAATTCCGAGAGAATATGGTTGCCACTGGCAGTGGCGGAGAAGATAGAACATTGTACAGATCCAAGACCTTGATTGACAGCCTAAGCCACAGCATGCTAAGGAAAGAAAGCTGAGGCAAGAGTGGCCGATCCATGGCACTAATTCCTCCTTGTTTGCCACAACTCGACTCAAATTGTTAATCACAATCACTTTGGCTTTGAGAGAAATGGCACAACGGGCGGTGAAATGAGGAGAGGAGAGAGGAAACGATTTTGGGAGGCGTGTCTTGACCTCTCGAGCTCCATTGGGGATCAAGTTAGGGTTAGGGTTGAGGTTCAAGAGGAGATACCGATCAAAGAGGTTTTTTTATGTGGTTGAAGTGGATTCGAAATATGAAGACGGACTCTAAAAGGGGGAGCTTCATCGGAAGGGAGAGAGGTGCGATAAGGGAAGAGAATGGGAGGGATTGCGAAGGGTTATATCAATGACATATAGTCGCGGTCAAAACAAATTTGCGCCTATTGATTCACAATATAGCTGTGGTTCTATTTTTTTTTTTCCAACTATAGGCTTTTGTATAGTAACGCGCAATTAAATTCCCCGGGTTGGTAAGAAATTCTTATCACTGTGTGATTTAGTTGAACCTATCTATATGTATTTTTTAGCCATGAAAATTTTTTACCCATTTGTAAAATTGCGCTACTATATCTTAAATTTCTTGTAGTGCAGTCTGATCAATGGTTTCCTGATAGAGAAAGAGAAAGAGAAAAAGAAAGAAAGAAAATGTTAAAACCTTCATCCAAATGGGAAATAGCCAAATGTTCCAACCGCTCAAAATAATAATGATGGGACTGGATACAAATGCAGGCCGTAAGCAAAGGACTAAAGTGCCATTACAAAATTATCAAAAAGGATAACGGGAGGCCTTCAGTTTTGTGAAAAGAAAGGAACATGATCTTTCTTTGTTTAATCAAATCCACTTTCAAAATATATCTCTTTGCAGGATCACAAATAGTGTGACCTCTTTTTCTTTATCAACTACCTATTTGGATAAAATGTAAAATTAGCAAATAAATAAATAAGAATTCCGCAGATTGGATTTTGCAATGACGGAACCAATATAAAATCTCCTCTTGATGGGCAAAAGAAAGATTAAAACCTAGTTCTCTAACTCCCTTCCTTTAACTGACATATATCCAAAGATCTTGATATTGATATATTTGAAGATAACCCACATGCAAAGCACAATTAGAACAACACCAAAAAGCCAGAAATTTATTCATACCGTGACTTGCTTTTAAATGACCTATTGGACTTTTTCTTTCCAGCACCATGAGTGCTTCTTTTCTGCTTTCTCTCACTCATATCACTCTGGAACAGCTCTCACATCTCTTCTGTCCTTGATTGATTTTTTTGGGAAGGCCGTTCTGATTTTTTATTAGCCTTTCTCACAATCTTTTATAATGGTGGTCTATACTTCAATTAAAAAAACAAACCATTAGGGTAGTTTAGTTGCACTCGTTTTTGAGTTTGCTCTTCAATGACCCAGCAGTCAAACAAGATATAAAGCTAATAAGTTTTTTTTATAATGATGGGTGTTCATGTTAGCTTGCCTCATTACGTGCATAAACCATCAGCTCACACTGGAATATCCAATTATTACAGGGTTGAAATAACTCGTTAGACAATTAGATTTCTTATGCGGGTAGGGAATCGAGAAGAGATGCAACTGCTGCAGCTACTATGATCAGAGTCCCCACAAAATACAAGTAAATCAAGCCTTGACACTGCAGACAAGCAAACATGGGGAATTGAGGAAATAGCAAAAGGACAAGTACATAATTCTAAACTAGATCGAATAGTTGAGAAATTTCTTTGTGAATAGGATTAGGTGTTAAATAAGTAAGAATGAATTTAGTCTTGTTATTTTTCAATCAAATTAGCTTAGTGAAAACTCTTAATGGATCTGAAGAGTCAAGTTTTGAGCCAAGGAAGATGATTCCCAAACAATAAAGCTCCTTTTAGCCCTATTTCTGCAAGATAGGGTTGAGTCAAGGTTGAGAACATTGTATCTCAAACAATTATTTGTCAGATATGGTTTTCTAATTTATTATTAGAATTCAGTATAGTAGTCAATGCTGCTGTGGGAGCACCAGATTTTGGTGAGTTTATGAACAAGATCAGAAAGGGAAAATATATGGAGAAAAGCAAATTAGCATATATTTTATACATGACAATGACACGTATAAAGGTAAATTACATATAGAGGACATAGGAAGCTCTGTAACTCGTTCATATCAGCTAGTGGAGATTAATTTTTGAGCTTTAAACATCAGTTTTGATAAAGAACTGTATCCAGTTTGGTGATCATAGTATTTGGACCACAGTATAACACCTCCATACTTGGCAGAATTCTTATGTGTGAAAAGCTTAAACAGTTTGAGATCTGTCTACTGGAGATGAGCCACTTCTGAGGCACTATTGGGCTGCAGGCAAGCCTAGGAAGCCAATGCAGCCATTACTGTATGGATCACAATGACCAGCAAGGTTGATCATTGGAGTCTTTCCATTGCCAAAACTTGCTAGAAAGGCTATAGGGAACAACTTTCTACTTGGAGTTTTATTGGGTGGTAGTGGACAATCTAATCTGTCTTTTTGTCCCTATGGAGCATCACATAAAATTGCTCTAATATGAATGTGTGTTTACAGAACAAGGAAAAATCAATATTATTGAAAACGATGAAGGTCAAGTTCTTCTGCACCCAGTAAGTTGCTTTGCTGTTCCACAAATTTTTGTTATGCATATCCCCTCAATGAATTCAAAATTGTAAAAAATAATACATAAAAATTTCTCCCCAACAAGGTTTTCTTTTCTTTTATTTTCTTGTTTTTTTTTTCTAATCGCAAACTGCATTTCCTTTTATTCATAGAATTCGGTGAATGCTCGGGAACTTAAAATTCCATGCCCATGGTTAGTTTTCAACGAAAAGGTGAAGGTGAATTCAGTTTCCCTCCGTAATTACACAGTTGTATCTGATTCTATGCTTCTTTTATTTGGAGGAAAGGTTTTCAGAGGGGAAACAGTAAGTTTCTTATCCCACTTACTTGCAGTGTTCCTAGGATGATACCTCCTGGCTAGAAGATAATGCCTAAAAATACATTTCAAATAATTTCATTTTGTGCTTTTGGTAGGATGGTTATGAGAAACCTTTTATTATGAATATTTAAGTTGTATCTTAACTTCTAGGTTCATTGTCTTCCCAAATCCTCAAAATTGCTTAGATTGACTGCATGCATTTATTTTGCCAGAAAACGTAGAATAATGCATTTAACTTGCATTTTTTGATTGAATAATAAGAAGGAAGAAAAACACTATACTGAATGAACTGGAATTCATTATTTAGGACAGGACAGGAGAATAAATTCAATTAGTCGTCATCACTGTATGATTCATTTCTACAGACTGTCCCATCCACTGGTGGCTCCACCATTGTCTGATACCATATTTCCTGTGGTCATCCCGTGTCATTTGGTCCAAAACTCCTGCTGAGTGAGAACAAACAAGAATGGGTTGTTGCTTTTCTGAATTTATTATTTTGTGGTTCTCATCCCATGTGTCTGTATTATCTTGTTCCTATTTGGTGCTACCTCTAAATTCTTATAGTGAAGAACTTCCTCCTAGCTCTCTGTAATTGCCTTACTTTTCACCTTAGGTGTTTATAATCAGTGATATCAAAAAACATAATGGGCCATGGAGGATCACCACACCTTCAGCAGCCAATGGAAGAAATTTTTTTTTGGTCTTATTTTATTGAGGTTATTATTATTATTCTGATAGCAAAGAAAAATTTTTAATTTCTCTAAGAAAAGGAATTTTTAACTTAAGCAAGCTAGAAGTATACAAAGTATATAGAAAAGACAAAAGCAACAACTCACTTAGAGGATCAGATTCAGTTAATGAAATCAAGTAATTACAAAAATCCACTACCCAGTGCCTTTCTACACAAGGAAGAGAGTAAATTACTCTTGCAATTGATCTTGATGCTCCAATCCTTTAAAAGTTCTGTCACTCCTCTCCTACCAAATGATGTAAACACAGTGGATCTAGCAAAGGATGAATGAGAACCTTGTCGCAAACGGCACACATCTATAAACTGAAAGATATGCTCCATTTTTCCTTCTTATTTCCAGATGGGGTGGGGGGTCTATAGAGTAAGGAACAGAACTGACACCCATATGCAGTCCATTATTACCTTAGAACTAAAACAAGAAAAAAAATTCGTAACCCTATATTATTTTGGATGGTATGTTGTCAAAATCACGGAGAATATTGAATGATCAATAAATATTCACTCCTATTAACATATTATATAACACTCCATAGCTCCCCTACATTCTATTGCAGACAATTCATTGACAAATACATAACAACATAGAGTAAATTCATTTAAATTACTATTATAAATGAAAAAGTATACCAAAAAAGACCTTAAATATGCACATAAAATCCAACATCCAAACTAGGAATCCAACATTTTTCATTTTTAGATCTTGATTTGAACAACAAATAATAATTTTTTTTTTTGATAGGCAAACAAAACAGTATATTAGAAAGGGGAAAGCCAAAACGGGCACCCCTTCAAAGTCTATCGAAGTGATATACAAGGGCTGAAACCGGCCTGAGAGGGCTAAGACAAAAACCTACCATCCCGCCCTAAGCTACATAGAACACCATGAGCATCTTATAAAAGAAAGGTCTACATCGGGAATCATAGTTGTCCTAAGCACAAAAAATACCTTAAAGAGCACCGATCCCATCGAAACAGCTACGTATCCTCGAGCACAACTTGGTTCCTCTCAATCCAGATTGCCCATAACAAGCACAGGGGAGCTGCCCACCATAGCTTTGCTTCTTTTTTCTTGAGCGGAACACAAACCCAACCAATTATTAGCTCTTTAACCAGGTAGGGACAAACCCATCCGCCTTTTGATAGAGAAAACAAGGTAGTCCAAAAGCCTCAAATCTTAGAGGCGAGTGGATAAAGGAAGTGCCCCGTCTTTCTTCAAATGCACTTACGAGAAAGGGCGCTGTTGGAAAGAGAGAAGCAACTTTTTTTCAAAAGTTGATCCATAAGTCCGAAATCATACACACAAAAAACCCCTTCTTGACTAGAAAGTTCCAAATCATCTTGACGGGCACTAAATGCTTTACCTCCACCTTCAAAAGGTCATGAACTGGAACTTGACGAAACATCTTGTCCTTTGCTTGTCCACCTAAGCTTTATGTCATCAAGGGGCTTGAACTTTTGGTACTCATTACATATGAATCCTACGGAGCTCTTCTGCTCCCCGATCGTTAAAATTGTCTCTCGAATCTAAGTTCCACCCTCCCTCGTCTACGTGACTTTCCATAGGCTTGCTGCCACCTTAGCACCTTTGGGTTCAGCCCTACTCGCTGGGGGAAGGGAAGAAGAGCAAGAGGGCTTCCTCCGCACTAAGACATCCTCCTAAAATCTGACACTGGTACTGTATGCCAACCTCAATCGAACAATTCTACCTCATATGTATCACTTCTTTGAAAATATCCTTCCAGAGAACGATCCCATAACTACCTCTAGAAGTGTTAGAGAACCATCCCCCATCCTCCATACCATACTTTAGACTAATAATATTCCTCCACACAGAATTTTCCTCCATAGAAAATCTCCATTTCCATTTCCTAATAGGGGCAATTTAGAAAGACTACAAATGCCTACCAACTTCCTTTCATGCTTGAGCGACAATAATCACGATTGACGGATGGATCTTCCTCTCCGAGTTGTCACACTCCCATAGAAAATCTCTTTGAATTTTTTCTAATATGATCTTGACTTTCTTAGGCAGTCGAAAAAGGGACATGACATAGGTGGGCATATTGGGCACAAATAAGAAATCATTATGAATCAATGTTAATCAACCTTGGCTGTTTCACATCTTAAACTTATTAAGTTCTTGGATACTGCAATATTGGTTTCAACGAATTGATGACTTTAAGCCCTTAATTTGATTTAATACTTCAGAAACCAAAATCAAGAATGGCAGTGAGTGCAATTGAAGCATGAGAAGCGAAAATCATTTATTCAACGAAGAATAAATTAGAAAAACAGTCCAAAAATCTAGTAATGGAGAAGAATGAAAAATCAAAATTAGTCCAAACAAAATTCCAAAGTCAAATTCTAGAAAAATAGAAAGAATGAAAAATCAAAAATGGAGTCCAAAAACAAGTGAAAAGAACGGATATTAGAAAAGGCTGGGTGAAGTTTCTTCTTGACGCATCTCTTGCTTCGGTGGGTGGAAAAAAGAACCACTAGAGTGAGAGAGAGAAATGGAGACCGAGACCAGTCGAGTAAAAAAAAGGTTGAGATGATAAATCATCACACATGAAAAATTTTAGGTCAATCAGGAGTAGGTGAGAAAAATGCGAAGAGATAAGTCACGAAAATGGATGAAGTGGAAAGAAAGACAAGTTTGGGATTCTGAGAAAATTTATGGAATTTTCTCGAGAAAATGTGTGGAGGAGCAAAAGATGGAGAGGAAAGTTGCTTAAAATTTTGGGTTTCTGAGAGTTTGGGTCGCTCTTGTAGAGTTTGAATCGTTCTCATACTTCTGAGAGTTTGGATCGCTCTTATAGAGTTTGAATCGTTCTCATACTTCTAAGGAGTTTTCACACAATGGAAATCGCGTCATTCGGTGCTTGAAAGGGAGAGTGAAAAGATGAAAATTTCAATTAAGTATAAGGTATATGTAGAGTTGGCAATTCGGGCGGGCTTATTGGGTGGGGCCTAGCCCACCAGGAGCCCGAGGTATAGTCGGTAGGATCTGGCCCGGGACTTGATTTAAATCAGTACGCCATTTCTTGACGGCCCGGCCCTATATTAGACGACGGGCGGCCAAATATGTGAAAAATTAAATTATTTTATTCAATAAATTACTTTCCTTCTCTATTATTTGTTTTAGTTCAGGTGTATGATGATTTCTCTCATGCAAATAATGTTATAATGCTCACTGCCTTGTATTTCTTTCTTCTTTTTTTTTTTTTGCACCATATCATATGTCATGCCCGGGCTACCCATCGATGTGAATCTGACAATGCTTTCAGACAAATAATAAACAAAAAAATCTCTTTAACATCCAAGCTAAGTGTACATGAGTTTTTCCATACTTTCCTAAATATAATTGCTTGAATAATACAACCTCGATACTAAAGCACATTGGCATCAAAAATCATAATTATGGAATGTATAACTTATACAGATTGACAACCTAAGGCTTTAAAATTTTATACTTAAATAAAAAATTTTGGCCTAAATATTTTCACTTTTGTAGATTCATCAATTTAAAGTCGTCAGCACTAAAATTTTCAATTTTATTCACAAATTATTTCTTGCTTCTTCAGGTGTTAGGACCTCAACTGCAATATGTATCATGTATGAGGTAGAATAAAAAGATACTTGCTCTTATTTTTGCCATTTTCAATAGCACTAACCAAACATTCCCTAACAAAAACATGAAACTTGTTTAAAAGCGGGTTTTGTTATGAAAAACAGAACATGGAGAAACGAGAACAATTTGATTCCTTTTGTTTCTTAAAACATGAAGCACTAACAATAACACTAACCAAACATCCCCTAACAAAAACATGAAACCTATTTAAAACTGGTATTTATTATGAAAAACAAGAACATAGGAGAACAAGAACAAGTTTGGTTCATTTTTGTTCTCTTAAACTATAAGGCTTCGTTTTGCAATATAACACTAACCAAACATCCCTTAACAAAAACATGAAACCTATTTAAAAACTGGTTTTTATTCTGAAAAAACAAGAACATGGAAGAACAAAAACAAGTTTGGTTCCTTTTTTTTTTGTTCTTAAAAACATTAAACTTGTTTTCAATAACACTAACCATACATTTCCTAACAAAAACATGAAACCTGTTTAAAACTTGTTTTGAGCTAAACGAGAACATAAGGAATCGAGATGTCAGAACAAAAGCTGGTTTAAATTTTTGTTTTATTTTGAAAATTGCTTTTATTCGAAAAATGGTTTTTCTGAAAAAACTGGTTTTTCTAAAAAAGCTGGTTTCTTTTTATTTTCATCATTTCTTCTAAAATTGAAATATATTATCTGGAACTTCGATGCATAAACTGCAATGATGACCACGACGATGCAAAAACACCCTATCAATTTTTATTACGAAATCTACAACTAAACACCAACCTCTTATTCTAGATTCCAGTGGTTCTTTAAGTTGAAATGAAGCCATACGAGCACAACCCATTTCCAAAGATCGAAAAGAAATAAAAGGTACGAGAAGATGTTGGTAAGATTTATGTTTCACAAAAAAAGATCAAACTAGAAAAATTGAAGTAAAAGTGATGATATTTTTACCTAGAAAACGATTATGAGGAAAAAACAAATATGTGAGGAAGAGGATCACCGATCAAACAAGGAGTAAGACAGAAAATGCTCTCGGAGGATCACAGTTTTAGGAGGTGGTCCGCTGAGGCTTACAGCTACTTAAGAAGTGAGAAGGAGAAGATTTTAGGCTTCAAAGCCAAAACGAAAAGGAAATCCATGGTTTGGAACTCGAAGGATAAGTACACAAAGTAGTAAAAAGGGGGTTTTATTTAATTTTTCAAACCCATGAGCCTAAAAATCTGCCACCAAATCTCAGATCGCTTCGTCTAATTCCAGTCAATCAACGCAAAATTTGACCACTTTTCGGCCAAAAATTGGAGCCTGTGCCTGTGCCTAAATTTCTCGTTGATCTAAGCACTAATAGTCAGCTCAAATTACAATTTAGGTGAAGTATGGCTACATGTAAGGGCAAATGTGTCTCATTAGGGTTATGTAATTAAATAAAATCTTAGTTTTTAATCTAATTTGAATAGGTAACTTAAAAGGTAAAATGTAGAATTCTTAAAACTAGATTGACAGGCTCGCACTTATAAATTTAAATTTTACTATCTTATTTCAAGCTTTTTTTTTTTGAATTTTTTGTGTTAAACATTTTATTTACAATGTAGTAAATCGGGTCCCACTATGACTCCAATTGAACACCCCCCTTCCCTACGTCTCGCTCGTGAAGCATCAGCCTTAGACTTTTTCTTTTTGTCAAGCTATGAGGTGTCTTCAGAAAGGCACTGCGGCATGATACGTAAATGTACCTTTGTTTGGTATCATGATTACAAACTAACCTCATTTGAACCGGACGGACTACAAGTGAGTGGGTAAGCCCTACCACATAACACAACTACATTCCCAGGGCTCGAACTCAAGACCTCTAGTTAAGCTAGGAAAGACCGTAACCATCTCACCTACATGCGTTGAGCTCTTAATTCAAGCTTAAATTTGGCCAAAAAAAATATATAACTAATTTATAAGCTTTCAAAAACTATTTTTATTAGTAATATTAGTATAAACATTTTAATATTTTTTATTATTTAATGTTAATGAAATAAAGTTTTAAGACTTATAAAATACTTTATAAAATTTCTTACTAAATTATTTTTTTTTAATTTTATATAATTACGACAACCTTTAGAGTTTGAGGTGGGGGATCATGTCTTCTCGAATGCGGTTTCAAGAGAGGAGTGGTCGATTCGTGAAGCAGGAAAACTTTCACCGGCGACATCTGACCCTTCGAGGTACTGAGAGAGGGCGGTAGGTATTAGAGCCATCGATTGGTTTTATCGCCAAGTTTATCGGATGTTCATATATAAATGCGTTCCGTAAGCCCTGGCGTTATTCCATATCCGACTTGTAGCGGACCTGTGCGTTGTCGCTGGATGCAATGAACCTTCGAAACTAGCATGCCATCATGATAGTCGGATCAGATTTTGCGACGCAGACCGTGAGGCTAGTTAAGGTGTTATGGCAACACCAAGGAGTGGAGGAGGCAACATGGGAACGCGAGGGCACAATGCGTACCAATTATCCTTGTTTTATTAAGGACGAAGGTATGTTGTCTAGTCCTTTGATAATAAAATGATTGTATCATATGCATGTTATTGTATGTATATGTGTGTGTGAATTTCGAGACGAAATTCTTTTGAGGGAAGAATGTAAAACCCAATAAAAATCGAATTTTCTTGAAAAATGGCAAAACAATAAATCGACGCTACAATACAGGTTGAAAACTTAGAAATTTCCTTGATCTCAAATGATGAAATGGACAACACCATTGGATTCATCTTGAGAAATCTAGTTACTAAGAAGAATTTCGTTAAATTCCAGGATGGTCAGATTTTTCACGAATTTCGGGGCAAAAAGGAACCCAAATGGGTGGGTGACAAATGGCATGAGGCTTGCATGCCATGTGGATTTGTGTAGTCTATAAAAACGGGACCGGTGGAGGAAAATAGAGGAAAACAAGAAAAATGAGAAGAAAGGAAGATAGAAAGAAAGGAGGAAATGAAGATCTCGATGTACCTTCTTCCTCGACCCTGGTGATTCCGACGATCAAAGCACAAGTGCCTAGAGTTAAAGTCGGGCTACACTCAAAGAGGCAGGATTTTCTCTCCCAATGAAGCACTCTACCTAAGTTCCGTAGGCCATGTGATCCAGTTCCCATCCAAGGTCGTTTCAAATTGCATGTGGATCAGCTTACAAAGGTGAAGGCGCAGAGCTTCACCAGTGGTCATTCGCCATGTGGGACCAGCTTGCCTATGGAGAGCCACATGCTCTCCATCAGGTCAGCCTTGCCACGGGTCAGTCTAGTCGCGGTGGGGCTATTTGGTCAGGTAGAGCCGCGTGATTATGTTTCACCTCGTGGTCAGGCCTTCTGGGTCAGGAATTACCTCGCTATATGGGACCGCTTGGTCGCAGTATCATGTGGTCGTGGTTTCCACCTCAAGGATGGTTGGGCCGCAGGGACGGTTGATCGCCGTGTCGATCCGGGCTAGCGTAGGCGCCCAGCCTAGTAGAAATGCCTAGCCTTACTGGGTCAGCTTGGGTTAAGTCCTAACACTTACAGTAATAGTTCACGCCCTACACCCTATAGGGAACGACATTTGAGTAGACCCATGGTTGTTGCTTTAATCTAAAGTCTGAACCCGCGGTGTTCCCGCTTGTTTAGACTTATGCGCCTATTGGTGGCTTTAGTACGCTTTCGCATTGGGGTCCGCAATTGGTGGACTATTTCACGACGTTGCTTCGCTCGTGATAGCGACGCCCGCGTGGCCTGCATGGCTTGTCAGGAGAACTATTTTGTGGGCATCTTTATGCCAGGCAATGGTCCTGATAAATCAGCTGTCTCTTTACCTTTCTTCACGCTCGATCGACGACTGTGCCTGTTGTATTCATTGAATGTCGACATATGAATCTCCAGTGATACTGACATTGATGAAATGTTGGAAATCATATCACTATTGATATATGTGTGCTAATATATTAACATTGAAGAAAAGCAACGATGTTTGGAAACTATAAGCATGGTTATAATTATCGTTAAATGCATGATGATGCATGGCCTAAGATGGTCCATATAGAATTCATCATAAGACTCGACATGGTACACGCACGGCATGATTGCATCAGACATGCACGTGACACCACATTAAAATGGGTGTGAGTGCATGGTCGTAAATCGACGGCTTGTTTAACTGGTGGCCTCGATTAATGGGACAACATCCAATGCAGTCGCCCGCTGATCAAAGAAAAGAAAATATGACTGCATCTAGCAAGTTGGGATAGATCCCCCTCAGTGAAAGACCCACCAATTATGGTCAAATATAGTCCTGTACATGAAAGGTCAGAAAAGGGTTCGAGTTTGCGTGAGCCCGAGGTGTGAGACAACAAAAATCCATCGCTACCCACAAAAAAAGCGCATGGATTTTGAACATAAATGATCATCACATGTATCATCCATATAAAGCTTTTGGTTTATAAACAAATGAAATTTGTTTTGAAATGATTTACTGATGTCATCGAATGACGCTTCTTCGCCATACAGCCTTTGTTGTGTGAGGGAGCTCTACGAGGACTCGGGCGCATGGTACATGATGAGTGACACCTCATTTCATGTCATGACATGTAGGATTCCATAGAGAATTGGCATGTTCTTATTGGAATGTGATCACTAAATGGTGATGATATCATGCACTTGTGGAGTAGCCTCGTAGGAGGTATTCTCATCGAGCGTGGCCTACCTTTATGGAAATGTATTTCAGTGTGGATGTATATCGTGGATTCCGCGTCATCCGGGTTGCATAGTGCGAAGTAGGAAGGCCGACATGTGGCCTTGATATCATTTTGTAAAATATATTAGAACCAAAATAAAGGTTAATATATGATTCTCTTGTATAGAGATTTTGTAATAAACTCTTAAGGACCATTGCATGATGTCTCTAATATTTTGAAAGTATGGTTGAAAAATTCAACGGGGCTACTTTACCATAAATGAGTGCTCTTGAATGAGAGCACAATAGTGTTACTGAGGGGATAGCGCGATACCCAAGGTGTATTCCGCAGTTGACGAATGTCATTAATCTGGCTTGGCCTCGCGATCTGCCCCAACAAATAGTTTATTTCTTAAGGTTTTGCTTCAACTATATTTTTACAACTTTACTACTAAAGGTTTTATTATGTCAACAATTCCATCATACATCTTTTAATGCTTAAAGCATTTGTAGTTTTCCTGGTTTAAACCTATATAGCTACACTAAGGTTTTTACTACCAAGTTCCATATATCATATCCTTTTGAATTTATGGTTATTTTTATTTTTCAAGAATTCCCCTAAGATCTAATAGAAAAATTGTGAAATGATAACTCTATAACTCGCATAACTGTCTATATTTACTTCTCTGCACTAGCTTAAAAGAGCCTGCCTATTGAATTATTTCTAGTATCTAAAAGGTTAATATCTACAAGTGCTCCTATTTCTTTCGAGCGAAGCCCAATTATCCCTATTAAAAATTACACCTATATGCCGATTTACTTCCTGGGCTTTATTTTTTCGTATTTTGTTTCATTTCTAAAGCCACCTGCGTCTAAATATATCATACTTCTAATGAACTTATGAGTTGGCAAAAAATCTTGTTATTTTGTGGACTTTGAACCATTTTTGTAAGGAGTTACTTTGGCTGTTTTTAAGTTTTTCTTCAATGAATTCCTTATATTTTCTTTTCGTTTTACTACTTCTATACTCTTTGGCTTTACTTCTCTAAATCCTTAGTTCAATTGATTAATTTTATGTTCTACAGATTTTGGTTTTTCTCCTAAATTTAGTTTTTCAAATTGTTGAAAAACATTATCTATTTTATTTTCTTTTCATTTATTTGTTTTCTTAACTAATTGTTCAATGATTTGATCTAATTTTTGGTTAAGTTTTTCTAATATTTCCTTTAAGTTTTGTTGTTCAACTTTTATTTTTTCTATTTCATTTCTACAAAATTTGTCTTCTTTAACTAGCTATATTTTTTATAGTCTAAGTTATTTCGAATTAAACTAAAAATTTTAAAGTCTTCCAACTTCCTTTCTAATTCCTAAAGTTGTTTTATACCAGTTTAATCTTCTCTTTGTCAGATTTCTTGGATTTTTTCTAAATGCTTTCTAATTGTTAAGCAATCATAAATTTCTTCTTATTTTAGAGTAGTTCTTTTAAAACTACTTTTTGTTATTTAACGTATTTCTCTATTAGTGTTCTTAAATATTTAATTTATTCTTTTGTAAATTGAGGGTTCATAAATTTTCTTAAAGTTTCTACACTTATTTCTAAATTCTAATTCTAAGTTTTAAGAAGATGAGCTAACATAAAGGTTATAAATATAATATTTTACTATTTCAGTTTTAACTAGGTTTCTTTATCAAAAAGTTCTTCGTAAGTTTCTTTTATAGTATTTTTGTATTCACACAAAGATTTAAGAGAAACAATGTTCTTAATATCTTTAGTAAGGTTTTTAATAGTAGTTCTTAAAGCATGCAATTTATCTAAGTTTTGCCTAAATTCTTCACGTTGTGGTCATGTTGATTAAAAAAATTGAAATACGTATAAACATAATTAAAAGTATTAATAATGTCAATTTTTATTAAAATACATTTTGGTCACTTAAATTAATAAAACTTTAAAGTAAATTGATTTCATACTCAAACAAATTGTAGTAATCATTACTTTTATTTTAATTGCATCAATACATGAATATATTGAATTATAAATTATTTGTCAAGATTTAGTAATATAAGTCAGAAGAATTCAAGAACTTTTATATATGTCATTATTGGTGTAAAGTTGTATATGTTTGGTAATTAATTCAAATATAAATGACATATATTACCTTGAGTCAGATAATATATAATAACAATGACCTTTTATTATGCAGTTTTCATTTCAAAAACTACCTTATTGGAAGTCTCCTTGACTAATGTTTATTATACTTAATTTAATATTATTTTATTTCAAAATATCTTTTTCTTATATAATCTTTCTTTTTTTTTTTTTTACTTATTTCTTTCTTTTACTAGTTCTTCAAAAAAATTAAAAATTTCATAAAACATCAAAATGGACTAAATTATAAGTACATTTAAAAATATAGGAACTAAATTAATTAGTTTTTGAAATAGGTGTTATTTCTATTGATTTGTTTTTCAGAACTTAAAGGCCTAATTTATAATTTACTAGATATCGATCAAGTTTAGAATTCTATAATTTTAAGAGTAGATTCCACTTGAACCATTTTTAGCATTCATGAGGAAGATGTGTCATGTTATTTCTACCACCCTCTCTCGTTATTCTTTTCGACAACATAGATATTATAGGATCGAAAATAGATGGACAAATGTGATATTTTCTAAAATAAAATAAAATATTAGGGAAAAACTTAGATTGCTTCGAGGGACAGAGACTTAAATTTTTTAGTCTCATATTCTTTTTTTTTTTTTTTCCAAGAGGTATAATCGAGAGCAAAATTTTGCCCCAATTTCCATCTCTAATTGGAGATGTAATTCATTCCATCTCAAATCAAGATTTAAACTAACTGGCCCTGATTGGGTGATCTAAATTCGGGGCTCTAAATTGAGACGGATTACTTTCTCGCTTCAAAATCTCAAAGGCGAAATTGGTTTGTCTCGAATATGGATGGAAATTGCCTCTAAATAGATATTCCGATCGATTTCATCTCAAATCGTAGACAAAAATAGTAAGCCCCAATCGTAGATGAAAGCAGTCATCCTCCGATTAGATGGAAAGTCTATCATTAATCAAAGACTGACCTATTTTCGTCTCTAATTTGAAACATAAATCATTATGTCTCTATTTAGAGACGAAATTTTCGTCTCTAATTAATTTGTAATTTCAAGGTTTTTTACGTATGCAATCCGTCTGCAATCCATCTCTATTTAGAGATGAACACTTGTCCGTCTCTAATTTGAGTCTCTAATTCTAATTTTTCTTGTAGTGAAAGTGGTGTCTTGGTCATTACATTCACCAACACACTAATTTCTCCAAGGGTGTTCTTGTTCCCTCTTCGAATAAGTCCCACGACTATTCAAGTGGATCGGAGAAATACAGCTGATATGGTTTACTTGCAAGATGTGGATTCGAGGCAAGAAATTGGTCTTTGGTAACTTCACCTCAAAAACACAAATTTTTTTCAAGTTTCCTTATTGATTTCTTAATGAAGACTTCTTGACCACATCAAGATTGGTGAAATAGGAGTGGAAATATTCGAGTGAATAAGGTAGGCCTCTAGGCCACTAGGTACACATATTTCCCTAAACAAAGCACCTGGACAAGTTCATGAGAGGGTATCAGCAATAACTTCAACGAATCCGAGGTATGAAATGATAGGGACAGAATGGAAAATTAGAATCACTCTAAGATTGAGGAAATAAGCCCCTCATTGGAGTTTTTTTTTTAAAAGGAAAGTGGGTTTTGTAGCCACTACATATTCAAATACAAGTGTTAGAAATGAAGAAATGCGATAAAATCAAGCAAATTCGACAAGGAACGGTTAGTTCTGGTGTCGTAATCATGGTTGTAAATCTAAGGATCTAAAAGAGATTATTGAAGACCGTAAAATCAAGTTCGTGTGAGTCGTGACTATGGTCAGACTATGGAACCCATGTGATGAATCCCCTTGCAAAGGTAGTCGACCACATCAATTTATATCGCTAACCATGAACCTCTTCCTCTGCTCCGCATCGCTTTCAAGATCTGCAAATGTGGTCACTATTTAACTATGGTCGTGACCATGAGGCTCTCCATACCACTATTTCAACATCTGGCAGTGTATCACCCACACTTACTCAAAGAATCCTGGACATGTTATAATTTCATTGCACCAAGTGATAGTGTAAACCTCATAACTACTATGAAGCTGAGAAAATTAGTACAAATTGGATGAATGACATTAGGCTTTTAGCTAATGGGATCCTAGGCCCATACATTCTCTTAAGGATTATATACATGATAAAGACAAATTAGGTTGCATAGCCATTCTAAGCTTGGTAAGGGATCTAAGAGCTAAGTGAGTCGTAAAGTGAATTTCGCTACCGCTCAAGAAAAGTGGTTTTTAGTCATGCATCCCAATTGATGGAAGCAAGGCTAAGGAAGGGAGTGTGGACCCGCTTGATGTCCCACTGGGCCTTATGACACGAGCCAGAGCTAAGATATTTAAAGAAGCCCTTCATGTTTTAATCTGAGGTGCCCACATGGAAGAAGCTCGCGTGTTCAACTCCAAAAAGGAAACAAATATGGTCCATGTCATCAAAGTAAATCCGGACTTGAACCAAGAGCTAAGGTGTTTTTGACTTGTTGATTTGCTACTATTTTAGAGCTAATTTGCTACAGATTTGGTGTTGATTTGCTGCTATTTTAAAGCTGATTTGGTTCTGATTTGTTCCTGATTTGCTACTATTTTGGAGCTAATTGCTCTTCGATTTGGATTCCAAATTGTTCTTTGATTTCTTTGCTATTTTAGACTTATTTGGTCTTGATTTGTTCTGATTTAGTCTTGATTCTTGTTGATTTATTCCAAATTGCGGCTGATTTGATTCCCAAGCCTTATCCTAAAATTATCTAGTTTTCTTTTTTTAGTGTGTTACTTTAGGAAAAAATATGTTAGTTTCCTTTCTTGTTTTTGGCCAAATATTTACTTTCCTTGTGGTCGAATATTTAGTTTATATTCTTCATATTTTTGGGCCTATTTAAAGGCTTTTTATCCCTACATTCTACAAGTTTTAAGCATTTATAAAATTGGGAGTTTAAATTTCTCTTTGGTTCTTAAAAGAACTCTTTGAACTTATCGGTTATTCTGTGGCGTTCATCAAGACTTATCAATCGGATCTCCATCACCGATTGTGGCGTCCTCACATACCAAGGTTCTTGCTTCTATATAAGCAACGGATTGAGGTCTT
This sequence comes from Tetrastigma voinierianum, assembly GCA_016808115.1. Classification (NCBI taxonomy): domain Eukaryota; kingdom Viridiplantae; phylum Streptophyta; class Magnoliopsida; order Vitales; family Vitaceae; genus Tetrastigma; species Tetrastigma voinierianum. Next base: position 1,716 of record JAEQBH010006687.1, on the reverse strand, counting down.
CCATCTAAGCTAAATACTAGAGCGGTTCTTCCGAGCTAATCTGATCACGGGTCTCCTCACAAGTTGACAAGGTTCGTATCATTTGGTATCAGAGCGACAGGTTCTATTTTACTGGTTTGCCTATCTTTTATGTTTTTTTTTTCTTTTCTTCATTGTCCAAACCCAATTTAGTCACCACTTCCATCAATTCCTTCTAAATTTTGTTCAATCCCCAATTTTAGTCACCACCTAATATCTACTCCATCCCAAGTCTGATTTTCTTCATTCTTGATCGGATATAACTTTGTTAAAATTAAAAAAAAAAAAAGGAAAGTAAAGGAAAAGGATCCAGTCAAAAAAAAAATTCCTATAAGTTTATCATCATTCTAGTTGCTAGCAATCCAATCCCCACCATAGTATAAATAAATAAATAAATAAATAAAGCTTGAATATTGGTTAACGCCACCAACCTGTCCTTTGATAGAATTTTGATTGAATTTTGTGGAAAAATCTAATTTGTTTGATTAATTCCAAAAGAACTAGAAGAGAAATTCTGAGTGGAAAAAGGCAAGAGTGGTTAGATTATTAGAGTGAGAAAAAGCCCGAACATATTGTGAAAACAGGCGGCTGAGTGAATCATTCTTGAGAGTGAAAACGTTGCAGTGATTGATAAAGAGTTCTGTTTTTTTTTCTCTAACCTTGTTTTGCTGACATTATGTCCAAACAACAACCTGTCTCCCCCGAAGGTGTGGCGGGAAGAGTTGACATGAAGTTCATTATGTAGGCCTTAACTAGTGAAGTACAAAGAATGTTTAGGGCTGAATTGGAACAATTCCATGAGAGGGTGGAGTAAAGCTTCGAGCACCCACAAAACCTTCCCACAAGGCGTAGAAGGGAGAGGCTGCCAAGAAGAGGGGCACGGGTAGATGAAGAAGAGTATGACAGAGGAGACTTTGAAGATGAGAATTGTTATGATTCGGGTGTGCTTGAGGAGGTATGGGGGGAGACATAGAAGATAGAGATCGGGAAGCTAATAATTTAGGAAACATTAAGATGAAGATTCCATCTTTCCAAGGAAAGAATGACCCCGAGGCATATCTTGAGTAGGAGAGGAAAGTAGAGTTGGTTTTTTATTGTCACCATTATTCCAAAAATAAGAAGGTGAAGCTTGCTGTCATAGAGTTCTCATATTATGCCATAGTGTGGTGGGACCAACTAGTGTTGAATAAGAGAAGGAATAGGGAGCCATCGGTGGAAACATGGGAAGAGATGAAGAGGGTGATGCGGAAGAGATTTGTCTCGACTTACTCTTATCGACATTGTACAACAAGTTGCAAAACACGAAGCGAGAATGGCAGAAGTGTGGAGGAATTATTATAAGGATGGAGGTTGCTGGCTGGGCGAATATTGAAGAAGATCGAGAGGCTACCATAGCGAAGGTTTAAGCGGGTTTAAGCGCAGGAGATTCAAAGTAATTGGAGTACGCGTTATGTGGAGTTGGAGGGATATGGTGCATATGGCCATCAGATTGAGAATCAAGTCAAGAGGAGGGACGTGCTTGACACACGTTCTACACACAGTACAGGATTCATCTACGTGGAAATCGAATCAGTAATGGATAAGGAAGAGAAGCCGCGATGCCAGAAGCATAAAATAGAGAAACAAAGAACGACAGGAAATCAAAGGTAAACCTGATTCTTTCCTACTCGGAATCGTGATATTATCTTGTTTTAAATG
>JAEQBH010006686.1:0-183254 GCA_016808115.1 Tetrastigma voinierianum | reverse complement strand
TTTGATGATCAATATAAAGACAATACATATATTTGTTATATGAAAGATACAACAAATGAGAGTTCACTGATTATCTCAATAAACAGTATCTATGAACTGAAGATCACTAATCTCAAACTAATCCAACATGTCACAATCGAATTTAGCTCTAACACCCACCTAATTCAAAACTAACGAACAAAATGAACCCGTTTGAGCTCAATCATCCATTCATTAATTCACCCAGCTATGTTTAACTAATTCCAGTTATAGCCAACCAATCCAGTTACGCCCAACTAATCTCATGAACCACACTTTTGATGAGCATGACTTAGTCACTCACAACTCCCACTGGGAATGTAAGGTCAGATTTATGTTAGTTTAAAGAAACAAATAAGAAGATTGTCCCGCCCAATGTTAACTGCGAGGAACAATTCAACAGTGGAACCACACCTGGTAATGGTCCCGCTGGGGTCATAGACTGATGACACATCAATAGTTCGCAGACTTATTTGAACTCCATTTATATACCAACTTAACTTTATTACTAAACAAACTATCACATTCACAAGGTGCTCAAATCCTCATATAAAACATAGTATAATATTTTACTGTATAAATACTTTATTTAACAATCATAAATTTTATATAAACATTTCATAATCACTCTTTCTCAACTAATTAATCAATTTCACATGCTTAACAAAACATGCAAAACTTGAAGATAATAGGATTGTAGAACAAATATTTAAACTGAATGAGAATTAGGATTTGAAGAATTTTAAACCAAAAAAAACTTTGCACTCTCATGATCCAACCCCTTGAAATCTCAATCATAGTTTGTCTTTCCTCTCACCCCATCCAAACCACAAAGAGTAAATATTATCCATGCATTTGTAATATTTAGGATTGATTTTGATGTTATTTATGAGTTCAATTGTTAAGATATAGTATAGATATTCTGACTGAATGGCTTTCCATAGAGTCAAAGAACATCCAACTGAGTTCTGATCATGAGTTAGCACCTTCCAAGTTTGAGTGTCATACACAAATAAATCCCTAATCATTGTTATGACTGAACTGACTGAGTCTGATCACTAAATTTAATCAAAAGATTCTATACTCAGAATATTGATTTATTTTGATCAGCTGGGGCTTTCACAGAGTCCACACTCCAAATCGGAAGTTCAAATCAAGATATGATCTTTCGTCGGAGGCTCAAAGTGAGTAACCCTGATTGAGTTTGGCTCGAATTACGAGCTGCAAATTAAAGTGAAGATCATTAACACCTCTAACTTTAATAATTCCAATATCCTCCAGGAAGATGAATGTATTTTGAATCAATGCTTTCCAGAGTCCAGAACAATCTTCCAAACGGAGTTCAATCAAGAGATATGTAACTTCCAATGAGAACTTATAAGCAAATAATGATTTAAGCCACTGTCAAGGAATCACTGTCACCCACAACTCTTGTTTTAATTCCACTTCACAGACAAGAATCACTTTGACTTAATCAACGTTCATCACAGACTCTTTGTCAGACTTTGATCAACGACTGTTGATCAACAACGCTCACTGAATTTTATTTGTTGATTGACCTACAGACAATTCAATTGTTGGATCGAACACTGTTCACCAATGCACTCTTTGTTTAATGGACGACTCGCTTCAATAATCACTGCTCACTGAATAACTCTGCTTGACTAACTCATAATATGCCAATCATTTGAACTGTTTCCCAGACAAAATCATAATTGGTCTATAGGGTCCAATTTGAGAAATTAGCTCAACATCAAGTTAACGGCTGGCTGCAATTTACTTGAAATACATCACAACCCCTTCACGTAACGTACCAGCTCTGGTGTCTAAGAGCTGCTGACTCACACAATGTAAGGCTCCCATGGTTTAAACAAACCAAACTTTCCCTATGTATTTAAGGAATCACTCAACAATCTGTGGTAAGAATAATCTACAGAGAAGATCTCATCTGCATAGAGCTATTTAAAGTCCCTGTTCCGGTCCTCATTTGCAGTTTTTATCAACAGAAGACTTCCTTCATGTTTCACTAGACTATGGTCCACTTCCATTGAAAATTCAGAGAGAAGGTGGTTTCATCCTTCCCTTTTCCCATTTCTTTTTTCTTATGATCACTTTTAATCGTTTTTTTTCTATATGAAAATGAGAAGCTTCCTCCCCCTTCCTACATGCCACATACTACTTCCTGATTTTTTTTTTTTTCATCATTTATTTCCTATATCACTATAAACTATTTATAATTGACCTAATCCCATTGCAATTTATATTTTTCACTAATATTTGATTCAATAAATCATCTAATCAACAAAAAATTTTAAAATACCTAAGTCACTAATTATATCTTTAATATATAATAACTCTTTTATAAAATTTTAGGTTTAAAAGAACCTCCCACTTGACAAATTTGTCCCAACACTCCTAGTCAAACAATATGACATCTGCTCACTGATCGCTTCCCACTTCCAAGTGGTTTTTCCACTATGGTTCTTCAACAAGATCTAATCAACTGGAACTTCTTGTCTAATTCCTTCACTCTACTATTTCACCCACTTTGTCTTCTTCACAATGTCAAATCCGTTCAAACAACTGTTCTTAAGAGATCTACATGACTTGTCCGATCCACACTCCATGAAGACACAAACACATCATGATCTTTCCAAGTCCTGATATAAGTCAACTCAGATTTAATCTGTCCCACTTCCACCACTCATAAATAACAAACTGTAACTCCTTCCAAATCACCACCCTTCCAATACACTTCAAACAATTTTTTCACTAATCCCAGATCACATCTTTTCTTTCAGTACTTTTGATATCAATACCAAAATACCTTCAACTTTCAACTACTACTTTTTCACTTGATCAAGTCCACGAATTATTTTTCTAATGACTCTACTCACATAATGTGTAAAACTAAGATTTCCAGTATAGCCTATAAGGCTATCCAAGACTGATTGGAACCATGGTTAGCACTCTAACTAAAGTAAATAATGATCCAACCACCTTCAAGGTCAGATCACATAACTCCTTAAATATATCTTCCAACTGATCACCTTCTGATTGGTCCATCCGCTTGTGTGGAACGCCATGACCAATCACTGCACCCAAGGCCTCTGTAATTTTCCCCAAATCTCAAGCAAACCCCTGATCTGCCTAAATAATGGACAGAACTTAGCAACTGGTAATCCATTTCTGAGGAATAGCCTCCAGTTGGTCAAGAATAATTTGTTTCAACTGTAAGAAGTGAGCTCACTAACAATCATCACAACAATCAAATTAGTCATACCTTCCCCGCTTAACAAACTCAACCAGCTGAAACCATGGTGATCTGGGTCCATCAATCGCACTTTAATAGCTTTAATAACCCGGGTTGTCTCATACTCGCCTTACTCTTTCAGATACACCCCAAATACTTGGTTACATATTCATGACATTCTTTCATCTGACTCACCAGACGACGTTTTAATCTCATATATCTTTTTGCCACTGATGGATATAAAAGATCCACTATGCTCTCTAGGGACAATTTACTAAGAATCTAAAAATAAACCCAGATCTTATAAATATTAAAATCATCTTCAGTTCAATTTCAGAACCCACTTAAACATCAACTGATTTAATAAACAATTTTCTATCTTTCTAGCTCTTGAAAATGATCCAAACAACTATCTGCATCAACCTCGCTGATTAACAAAGATTAATTCACATGTAATGACAATAAGATTCAACGCCTGCTGTCATTTACTTTTCTATTTAGCTGCCAACACTCACTGGCTCTTCCTGATGAACCAATCACTTGAACATAATCTTTGACTTACCCAATCCATCTGCTGTCCTGTTATTCTCACAAGAGGACAAACATTTAAGACTCCATGATCAGATGAAACACTTCCATACAAATAATGTTCCAACTTTCAACAAATACAAATTAAGGCTTAATCCCAAATCATGTAGTCTTTCTAGAAGGTTTCAACTGTCTGGGGCTATAGCTACTCTACTACTCTCTGATGACATCCAAGTCCATTATTATCAGATCATTAAAACTGAAGATATCTCAAATTTTACTGCTATTGAGTAAGAACTGAGCCCTGCTAAGGAACGCCAACTCATCAAACTTCTTTCTAAGACACCATCCATACTTTACTTTCTCTGATAACGCCACACAAAACATAGAAACCCCTTAATTTAATCTTCTCTAGAGATCCCTGCTGAACCCAGAAACATTTGATTTGAATATTTCTAGTAGCTTCATCAACAACCACTCATTTTCTGACTACCTCATTCCTTCTATATTTATACTTTTAAGAAAGACTTTATTCTTCCAAACTACACTGTCGGGCCAAGACAAATGCTTTTTCTAAAGTCTAATACTACTGGCAAATATGGATCATCCACTTTTTGAATATACAAGAATGTCGTCACACAACACGACAACCGATCCACATACTCCATTTAAAAATAATGATTCATTAGGGTCCATGAACTACTGAGTACTTATCAATCCGAATCCAGATTACAAGGAATTCATGTCCATATCGCTCCTAAACGCCGCTTTATGCACATCGATATTTTTAATTCTCAATCGATGGTACCGCATTGCAAGTCAATCTTAAAGATACTGCACCTTTAATCGGGTCAAAACAAATCATCAATTCCGGGTAACTGATACTTATTCTTAATGCTAACTTGTTCACTTGTTCAATCAATACATAATAAGTGTACCATCTTTCTTTTTAACAAAGCACGAGCTCCCATGGTGATACACTCGTCTAATAAACCCTTTTCAGTAGTTCTTGGTAACCGCACTTCACTCCCTTACCTAGTGGAGCCATTCTCAGACGGTAATGGATGCCTGGCTATGGCACCTGGTACAACGTCAATAGCAAACTCAATCTCCCTATGTGGAGGCAATCCCGTAACTCTTCCGTGAACAGATCCGGAAAGTCGCAACAGTAGGGGATATCTGACACACCAGCTCTCGCTCTTCACCATATCAATCACATAAGCCAAGCAGTTTCCACATCCTTTTCCGTACTACTGTTCTAGCAAGGCTGCGCATATCACATTAGCTAGATTTGACTCTCACCGATGAAGGTTACTTCATCTTCATTCGGTGTCTTTAAGGTTACTCTTTCATTCTACAATCGACTATTGTTGAAGGCTCTGACAACCACCCATCCCCAATATCACATCAAACTCCCAAGGATAACTCAATCAAATCTCCCAAAATTCATACTGCATTTTGATGGGACACCCTATAGATCCTGCTCAATAACACTATGGCTGCTTGGTTCACACCAAGATGTCATACTCGCTTCACTTCTCACTTACCTGTTGTATGTCAAGACATTATGTATGAATGAGTCAATCCTAGATCTATCAATGCATGCATAATAGTATCAAAGATAGTAAAATTACCAACTATCACATCTCGAGCTCGGTATTTCCAACGTTTTCATCAGACATATGCTCTAGGCCGAGCATGACCATTCGCCTACCCAAAGCTCAGGTCCCCTTGTCTCGAACACTCCTATGATGCAACACTCTTATCAGCTTTTAACACTAAAGTTGTACCCCGCCTCCAGGTGTCAGAATGAACGAGCTCTCTGTGACAATCTCTCGCTCTATGCTCTTTGGATCCACAAATCAAACAAGCACCTGTAAGTCTCCAACATTCTCCTTTATGATTTCTCCCACAATGGGGGCAATGGGGAGCAATCTGTCCTCTAGAAGGACCTCCTGGTGTACTCGCAACTGATGGTGCTGGTAGAGTAGTATTCCTACCGGTAGCCTGTGCTATAGGCTGATTGGAACCCTGTGGTCCCCTTTAATTCTCTTTTCCTTTGGTTGTTATGTAATGGATCGACCTGATTTTTCCTTCCTCTGCCTTTATCCTTCTCTCTCTTTTCCTTTCTTACTCTTTCCACATTCAATGTGCACATGTCACACTTTGGAGAAATCCTCATGGCAAATGTCGTGACATGGGCTCGAATATATCACATATACCGCTCTCAAAACCTACGGCACTTTTCTTCCTCACTACAAGTATCTCTAGAGCATACTTGCTCAACCGTGTGAATTCTCTGATATTCCAAATACACTCATCCGTCTTGCTTCGATTATGAAACCTCGTCCCATGTTGTTCAAGGAGCAACAAGACCACATAATGCTTCTTCTTGAACTCATCCAAGAAGAACCCTATGTCACTCTCTGATGGAAAATTCTGGTCACTTAAACCCACTCCACTCGATAAGCTCATCCTCAAGTAATGAGGTCACATTCCAACTTCTTCGCTTGTGCAATGCACGGCACAGATTCGCCGTCTTCGAACTTAATTTTCCGCTATAGAAGGCTCATCCTTTCTTCCCATAAAATCTACAGGTCGGTAATTCTTTGCCATTCTCTCTCAATATCGATCATTGAGAGCAATTGTACCGGTTGTCAAAGCTCTTGCAATGCCTCGAATTCAGTCATTGAGGACGATAAGATCTCCCGCCACTTGTTCCGTTCATTCATTATGGGGCATGGGAATGCTGGTTCACCTTCCACACTAGCAGGACTGTTTGGGCGAGTCCCCTGCTCATCCTCGACCCTAAGGGAAGCCGAACCGTCCATGCTTATCCTATTAAGACCAGCAAGATCCGCATCAGAGTCATGTCATCCTTTATATGCAAATGAAATGCATGTTAAATCATAATTTCAAAATCAAGTACAAACAATTCAAATCATTTGTAGAACCGCCTAAACCTAGGCTCTGATACCACTACTCTAGACACCCTTACTCCCGACCTGACCATGGCGGATCCAACCGAGTCCGGATGCCACTAAAATCACTCAAAATCATATCTTTTGCTTTAAGCGATACGAAATCAAGTGCTTCCATAAACATTTACATTTAACAAAATCCATTTACAATGAAGATCCAAGCTCTTCTTTCAAAATGATTTACAAAATAGATGTACAAGATTCAAATTGTTTATACAAATATCCATACTGCAAAAGAACACACGAAATGAGGCACATGTTCGAGCATACCCCAAGATTTCTTTCTTATGACTGACGCTCTCGATCTTGGGTCCCGCTTATCGATCACTATCTATCACTTGGTACCGCGCATTGGTAAATAATACGCCAAGCATTTTCATGCTTAGTGGTTCTATACAACCATTCCCGCTCCAGCTTAAAATAATCTGTTTTGCACCGTATCAATTAATCCTTTCAATCATTCGACGATCAATATATAAATACAATACATAATTGTTATATATATACAATAAATTATAGTTCATTGATCATCTCATAAATACATTTTCATAATCACATTTCACAACTCAAATCAATTCAAATATGCTCACAAATTCAATTTAGTTCGATTATCCAATCTTAATCGAAAATCAATCTCATTTCTGAAAACAACTAGTTATGCTAACTCAATCCTGCTCAATAATCATCAATGATGCCAATCAATCTGTTATGCCAACTCAATTCAGCTGAGGTTCCAATCTAATTTAACCTATGTCTTCGATACGATATCGAGTCACGGCACGTGTCCCACTGGTCGCAGTCCAGATCACATGGTTTTATAACATGCATTTGCCTACTGGTCACACCGGTTATAAAACAATCAAATAGTGAACACTACTGATACGGTCCCGCTGGGCTGCTGATCGAAGTGACACATCAATAGTTCAAGATCGTTTATTTAACTCCTACTGTATACCAATCTATCCTTGATACGAAATAAATGGTTAACATTCTATTATACTGCTTCAAAACTCCTTATAGCAAATATAGTATAATATTTACGCTTGTATGTTTATTTATTTCTCAATAATCATGCAATTTTTATATGCAAACATTTCACAATCACTCTTTCAAACCAATTAAATCAATTCAATATGCTGAACAAACATGCAAAACTTGAAAGATGAAATAGGAGTTTCCAGAGAACAAACATTTCAAAACTTGAATGAGAATAGGATTTAGAAGAATTCAAACCCAAAATCTTTGCATCTTTGATCTCCAACCCTTTGGAATCTCAATCACGCTTGTCTTTTCCTCCTTCTCGCCCTATTCCAAACCATTAAAGAAAGAATATTATTCATGCGTACTAGTAGTTTTGTTTAGGATTGATTTTCGGAGGCTATTATGAGTTCAATTTAAAACAAGATATATAGCAGAATGATTCTGACTCAATGGGCTTTCCATAGAGTCAAAGAACACCCGAATCGGAGTTCGGACGAAGGAGTTATGACCTTCCGAAGTTGGAGGTCATACACAGTCAGATCCTGAACTGAAGAGCAGACCCGAACTGGACGAGCTCATCTACCACCTCAGTCAAACATCTTCTATACTCCTGCGGAACACGTATTCTTGACTCAATGGGCTTTCTGATAGAGTCCAAGAACACCCAAATCGAGTTCAACGGCGAGATATGACCTTTCGGCTGGAGGTCATGCGTAGTAAAACCCCGACGAGCCGATTCCGAATCGACGAGCCGCACTGGAAGTGAAGAGCTCATTAAAACACTTTCGGTTCGACATCTAATATCCTCCTCAGGAATATGAATGCATTCTTGACTCAATGGGCTTTCCATAGAGTCCAAGAACACCCAAATCGGAGTTCAAACGCTGAGAGGCGGACCTTCCGTTGAGGTTCGCAGCCGCCCCTGACGAGCCGCCACTCGTCACATCAATGCTCACCGACGACCCTCGCTTGACGCACTTCGCTGACGGCACCACCGCCGACAACCACCGCTTCAATCGACGACTTCTTGTTTCGACGGGATCTACTCACTGACGACCACCGTTCACCGACGACTTCTTTGCTCTGATCTCGGACACTTCACTCGCTGGATTCTACCACCGTTCACCGACGACCCCTTGTTTGACCCACCCTCGCTGGACGACCAACGTTTCACCGACGACCTGCTTTGGATCGACCCCATGGCTGAGTTGCACCCATTTGATCAAGCTCGTATCAAAGACCATAACTTGTCTGTGGGTCCGAATTGAGAAATTAAAGCCTAACATCAAGTTAATTGATGTGGCTACAATTTACTAGAAGGACACACTACCAAATCCTTCACTTCGTACCCAAAATCAGCTCTGTTGTTCGCTTAGCTGCGCACTACCACAATGGCACCTTCCCATGGTTTAAAATGCAACCAAACTTTCCCTACAGATAACTACCCAATCCTTAGGTAGAAGAAGACCAAGAGGAGAAGACCTACCTCATAGAGTTTGTCAAAGTCCCCTTGCTCCGGCCTCATTTGTAGCTCTTGTCACTAGGAAGACTTCCCTTCTCGTGGGCTTCGCCGGAGACCCATGGTTCGACTGTCGAAAATCCAGAGAGCAGCGGAGCCTCTCTCTTAACTCTTCCCTTCTCCATTTTTCTTTTCTTATGGATCACTCTTAATCTTTTTTTTTTTTTAAAGAAAAGGAGGAAGCTTCTTCCTTTCCTACATGCCACATGTCATTTCTTGATTTTTTTTTCCTTTTTACTCATTTATTTCTCCTAATATCACTTACATAAATCCTTATTTATAATCAATTCTTGGGTCCTCATTTTACAATTTCTATATTTTCTCTTTTCACTTGGGTTCATTTCTCGATTCAACAATCATCTCTAATAAAATAAATTTTAAAATACCTGTTGGCTCAATTATAATTTAATATATAATTTTTTTTTTATGTACCCTTAGGGTATTTTTGGGGTGTTACACCTAAGCTCACTGTAAACCTTTTTCTCCCTCACGTTTTCTTTTGGCTTTTCAAAAGGAAGAGGATGACACTATACACTCTTTTGTCCTTATTATCATTTACAAATCAAATAATGCCAATCATGTCCCTAAGCTTGGATTTTCGACATTTTGCACTATCTCGGCCTTCCATTTCCATCCTCTCTCTACTCATGCAACATGTGTCACATGAGTACATGTTATAGGTGACTTTTGTCACATCACATTTCGTTTTACGGCACTCGATACCCGATGCCTTGAAAAATGTGCAAATTCCGACTGTCTCGGAATTCAACAAAATTCAACGTGGTAGCTAGATTTCCTCGCGAGAGATTCCATCTAGAAACTGCTTCGCCATCCGAGATCTAAAAAATTCCGATTTTTAACACCGACCAATATTTTGTCTTTTTAAGAAAATTGAATTTTCTCGGGGTTTCACATTCTCCCCTCCTTAAAAAGAATTTTATCCCGAAATTCCACGCACATACGCATCCAACCACATGCATATGTAACCTCACCCAACTCCAAGACCGTGTTGGGTATGACAACCCGGCTAAGGTCCCAATTACTAACAACCCAATGGTTGCCAACTCATCCATGTCAAGAATGACATCGACACCCAATATGTCTACCACTCTAAGGTCCACCATGAGTAGAATCACTGAGATCCCTTACTCATGATCTCGACACATCTGACCAACTCTCACCCTACATCCTAGGGAAGAATTTCCCATCATCTCTCTAAAGGCCTCAACCTCTTAACCCAAACATATCACACAAGATGCAACAATGATGAACATGATGCATCCATCTGCAACCTCACTCTAGTCACCGCGCGAGTAGAACGCACTCAGATATCCAAATTTAATCAGATGCTCAGCCTTCAGACAGAGACCTCCGCCTCCTAAGACGATTCGCCAGCTTCATATGCCCAGTTGGCGGTAATGGTAACATGTCATCTCGCCCAAACACCAACTCGGCTCAACTCCCGGGTCTCTAGACCCCGACCTCGCGCTCCGCTTTGGCCTATGTGACCTGGGCTCCGCGGTTACCAGGTGCTCGTGGAGGCACCTCCATACCGACATCGGTCCTCGACCCATACTAGGGTATGAGAAACAAACTCAGACCGTCCCGCCCCTCAACCGACCGATTGTACCGTCCCTAAACCTCGAGATCCGCTCCCGAGGGCAATCCTCCTCATATGTCCCGGTTATCGCAATGATAGCACACCATCTCGACCATCCAATCGGCAACCCTAACTCGCCTCACTCGATGATCGGGATCGAGGTGTCCCATAACCTCGGGATTCGCTCCAATGACAATCCTGGCCGAGTGTCCAGCTGCCGACAGATAACACATCATCTCGCCCGCCCGACTAAATGTCCCATCCTCGGCCTTGGTCCCGATGAGACTAATTCCCATCCTCGATATCCTTACAAACGTGGGGTCTTCTCGCTTCTTTCCTGCCGAAGAAGATGGATCTTCCTTCCTCTTAGTACCAACACCCATATCTTAGAGGCCCCATATCTTGGATGTCTCTTATGTCATCTACCTCTCCCTCTGTGGTCATAGTCGTCCTAACCCTAGAGTCCCCTCCTCCTCTAACCATTAGAAGATGATGTGCTTAAACGCCGAGGTCGCTTTCTTGACTCGCCGCTCACTACATGTACATGCATGTGCGACAGCGGCAATCGCAACCCTACGGCCTCAGCAAAGGCTTGCCGGGTCAGCGCCGGTGGCGCCCGACCCAAGACTCTCGTGGACGCTCGACCAGCCATCGGCCATTACGTCAAATGGCGCGACTTCACGTGTGATTCTGGCATAAGCACGTACTCAGACACTATTCATACACGTAAAACGCCATATACTAAGTCCCCGTGATTTACAGTGCAATGCAAGACAATCAATCCACATTAAATCATTTTTAACAACAAAAATTTCATTTTTGAAAATTTCATTTTTACTTGATTTATTTATTTTATTTTTATTTTTATTTTTTTTTTTTTTGAAAAATCATGTGAACAGTGCTCATGAACAGTGTTCATGAACAATGTCCCATACAATAACTGAAACAGTGCACTGAGTCCAATCACTGGTCAGGGTGCATTGTGTGCACACCCCGCCAAATGCCGCATAGGTGCGCCTGTGCCAAGGCGCGGGGTCGTGGCTCGGGCATGCCCCGACCGTGTCGTACCATGTCGACCTTGTCTTAGGCCCCGTGGTCGCACGCCCTCGCACCGTACAGGCCATATTATACACAGATCACGAGACACCCTACCGCCAGCCTCTCCGGGTCACGATACACACTGTTTATCGCGACACGAACTCCTCAAATGATTCAAGCCCGGGCCGTCACAATACAACCGAAAGTGTATCGTGACACGCTCACTCCGCCCACGAGCCATCGTCACGATACAATCCGGACAGATTGCGTGGGACACACTCGTTCCTCGCCAACCTCGTGACGCCTAGCCGCTATGTCACGATACAATCTCCCATTGTATCGTGACCCAGTCCTCCAGCCCAAACTGCATGCCCATCACCTGCTGTGTCACGATACAATTTCCCATTATCGTGGGATTCAAGCCAAGTGCAGCCCAACCCACTTCCCCGTCTGCTTCGACCGTTTTTTTTTTTTTTCATTATTTTCTTTCTCTAGCCATCGAAAATCACCCAAAACATATATATATATATATATATATATATATATATATATATATATATATATATATATATTTTTTTTTTTTTTTTTTTCTCTTTTTCCAATATACCCAAATAAATTGTTAAAGTTATTTTACTGCTTTTTCTTCTAAGCTTTCACACTAATCGTAAAAAAGCCTTAGAAAATTTTCTTCACCTCATATATATATATATATATTTTTCCTATGTGCTACTATCCAAGCACACAACCAATCAACACACAACGACTGTGTTATTCTCACCATTCACACATACATATGACAACAATTCATCGAATACTTGATCACACAACATACATGACAATCAACATTTTATACACCCAATCACGCATAAAACACAGTGCATGCAGTGTTCTAGTCATTTCCCGTGATTGTCTAGGTAATCACATACCTAACCCTAACATCGAGCCACCAAGTGGTGATGTCCTTACACCTTACTGACTTTGGCCTTGACCCAAGTCCCCCAAGCCCTAGGTAATCATATACCTAACTTATCAACACTAAGCTCTAGGTATTTATAAACCTAGGCTCTGATACCATGATGTGACACCCCAAACCCGGGGTGTCCGTTGACAACCCGTCAACGCGCGGAAAATCTATATGTCTCGTATCGCGAGACTCATACCTGAGTAAAAATGGCCTCTTGGGCCCATAAACCAATACTCACCAAAATATACACTCAACTATTTTCCAATAGTTCAAGAGTTATAACATTTCTTCTTAATACAAATACATATTAAAAATTTACAATTTTAATACATATTAACTCAAAAAACATCAAAGCCACAACCCTAGCTTCAAAATTGACCTCTAAGATGAGTCTTTCTCTAACGCTCCCGCACCAAATAATATTCCTCGATGTGGTGAGCTATCGTCGCAGTGGAATTACCCTAAATGGGTTACTTCCCCACCTAAGTGCATATGCAATGCTCCAATGTAAACACACACCAAGTAAATACGTTGATCCTACTTGAATGTCTACATGCCCGCTCCCATGTCTCGAGTCCTCACCTAATTTCACACTTGCCTAAGCCATGTATGAGAAACATCATTTTCAAACAAAACTACGTTTTTAAAAATAAACTACCTGAAGTTTCATAAAATACGGGACTACCCTCCGAGCACGCGCTATAACTTCCGAACAAATTACGGTCTTTATCCTAAAATGACTGTTGGACCGTCTCCCAACCCCATTCTCCGGAAAATCATCATGTGAAATTCCTTTCGCAACCATGTTCATTTTTATTTTAATTCATGTCATGCACTCACACCTAATTTCTAGGTTACCCGGTGCATATGAAAATGCATTATGCCATTTCATGTCATTCATGCTAATATATTCACATATATATATATTAACATATTTTAAATCACATACCACATGTTATGTAATTTCACACAATTTACACCAATATATAAATTTTGGTCAACCATCACCCAAACTAACTCACTTAAGCTAATCACAAACTCATCTCCAATGACCTACACACACAATTATATTCCATATAATTGTGACCTCATGTTAATACACAAAGTTCATGCATTAACCTACTAATTCCTATACCACTCAAGCCATTCATCAATTTCAAGCACCCAACACATGGACGTTTTTTGTCCATTTCACACAAACCCGGGACTGTTTTTAACAGTCCCAAAACAGAGCAAGTGGGCTGTTCATGGGCAACCCACTCATCCAACATTTGTTCCACTTTTTGAAACTGATTTTCATGGCCATTTCTGGCCTCATACACATCAACACACAATTTATAGCATAAATTATTAAACAAACACCCAAAACAGTTCTTACACAGTCACGGATTGTCCAAATGGGTTCCAAAAATTTTCACACTTCGGTTCCAAGATTTGGAACCGATCAAATGGCCACTCAAGGCCTCAAACTAACACAAGCATCACAAAACACTTAAACAAGAGGTCAAACAAGTAGGATAAAACCCTACCACCTGAGTTTGTCGAAACCCCTAAACCTGCACTTCGTGTTGACAAAATCAAAAACACACTACGCCCCATAACACCGGCAATTCTGCTTTTGACTATTAATTAATCCTCAGCAACCTGCATAAACTCATTGCGGAAATTATAATATGTAGAACAGAAATTTCTTAAAATAAGTCATTTTCAAAGCTTTGCTTTGATTTGCTATTCTCGCAAGTGCACAGTCAACAAGTAGTAAATGGATGAAAGTCCGCATATCGATCCTACGTAGATCCAAGAATTCCAAATCAACTACCCCGACTACCTGCTCTATACTATTCGGACGATAAAATGATTAGTGGAGTCCGAAGATTGGGAGCGCCGTGGAAAATTGAAGAACAAAAAAGAAATAACCGAAATAACTAACAACCGGGAGATAAAGAATAAAGAATAATGAATTTCTTAATAAAGAAAATGAATATCGACAGTTATCCTCAAAGACACATCAATAAAAAATAGCTATAGTGAACTATCAATTCCCGTAGCAATCCGACAGAATTTCGATTAACCTGCCTCAAACTGGCCCAAGGCAATTGTAGCAAATGATCTCTCCACACCCACATTTCATTATCTTAACTTATGACCCGATTCTCTCTAATACTGTGAATTAGATAACTACATTTAGAAGGACTTCCTAACTGGTATTTTTCTTTACAATACTTCATACCCATTTTATGGATCAACCTTAACTCCCAAGTTATTGTCAAGCAAGGATATACAACTTCCGCATTTCCTCCTCAAATTAGGATGGATCAACCTTCCTGATTAGATCCTTTACCAACACGGATTGGACTCACTATCCGAATTGAGCGTAACTCTTTGTTTGTTGGCGGATAACTCATTCAACTCATTCTTGACTTCAAGTGAGAAGAGGATTTATCCAAGTGAACTTGCAAAGCGCACAGGATCCCTAATAGCAGGTTAGTATACCTTCAAAGAACTAGACGTTACCCCCAGGATTGTCTTCCCTGTGTCACGCAGAGGACTTCCTTGAAATCAGGGTAATGACGCAATTTAATCTGCAAGAAACTCGTATTCAGATCCAAAATCAATAAACCAAAATCTGAAGTAAATCTGCAAACTGAAATTAACAAACTCGTTAGAACGACCACAGAAAGATAAATTCCGATTTATAACTGCTCAATTAATGGAAGTCGGATTCCTCAATTACTAAATTCACACGATACAAAGATTCTCCGATCATAAGAAAACTCGGCAGTTGAAATCGAAACAATCGAATTCCGTAAATTTGTCTCAACTTCAAACATTCCAGTAATTTGAAAAGAAATAGAAATCGTGATTCGCCTTCAGCCTAAACGATAACATCCAGATTCGTAAAAATAAATCGAAAATGAAAATACGAAACATAATCTGCTTCTAAAACGATGGAAACAACAAAATAAAAATAAAAAATAAAGAAAAGAAAGAAAATGAGCTTTCAAAGAATCCGCACCTCTCGCCTGCGGGTCAGTTACTTGAATGAGCCGGATAGCCGTGTATTTATGTGGTTCCTCAATCTGGCCCTAATCCAATGTAGCTCGCTGTAATTTAGGCCAGGCCCGTTATCGCTTCCAAGTCGCGATTTCAGCTTCCTCACGTGACACACTGAGGTCGCTGACGATCCCATCGCCGACTTCCGTACACTATATAGCCTTGATTTAGTCATTTTACGTCGCGACATCACCATCTTGTCGCGACATCACTTCATTCCTACTGTGTTTCCATCGATGATCCCCGATGTCGCGATTTCAACTTTTCGTCGCGACCACTTTCTTATGAAACTTCCTCCTTCAACCGAGCAGGTCCTATGTCGATCGACCTTATGTCGCGACATCACCTTCCGCTTGCGTACTTCACTTGACAGCCTTTGATGTCGCGGACGCAAGTCTCCACGGTTCGCTCGGCGTCACGACATCGAGTCACTCCTCGCTCGCCTCGATGATCGTGGTGATGTCAGCGATATCATGGCCTTGTCGCGACATCCATTCTAGTTCCTGCGCCTTCAATGGTTGTCTCGGCGTCGCGACATCAGGATGCTGTCGCGACATGGGCTCAAGTCTCCGCACCCTTTCATCGTCACTGGGCGATGTCGCGACCGCTTTCTTTACGCGACATCAGCTCCGCATCAAGCTTCTCGACCGGTGTTCCTCGATGTCGTGACTTCAACCTCATAGTTTCGGCCTTTAGTTGATCTCCTTGATGTCACGCATTTCAAAGATTAAGTCTCATCAGAATAACCAAGGGTTCTTGATGTCGCGACATCAGCTTCGTCGCCGACATCACCTTTCCGGCCGTCGTAGGTCGTATCGAAAGTTAGCGATGATGTCGCGACCGATTTTCCGTCAGCGGTATCATCATTCCTCTTTAATTCGCCCTTCTTCCGTCGCTCTATACCGTGTTCTCGTCACGACATGCCTCAATTTCTCTTCACCTTCCCGAGGTCACGACTTCGTAACCGGATCGTGCAGATCTAAAATCTTATCGCGACTCGCCATTTTTTCATTTCGCCTGTCACTTATCATTTTATCTCAATTTATTGGCCGCATTTTCCATCTTTCTTGCTTCCTTTCCCCGCTTAATGACAATTGGTGAGTTTCTTCATAATTTCGTATATTAAATATTAAATTTTAACTAAAATCAAATTAAAATGGACTAAAAGAGATGACTTTAAGCTCATCAAACTTCCCCAAACTTAAAGTTTTGCTTATCCTCAAGCAAAGAAAAAGAAAGATTTGTTTGTCCTCAAACAAAAGCGATTTTTCTATTTTGTTTTATCTTCATGAGTGGCATCCAATTTAATTGCAATTCAAGGTATGCAAAATTTTCTATACATTTAACTTCTAGTCCAATTCAAGGTTGGTCTCGACTTTTTCTGCTATACAAAGAAAAACTGAAATGTTGAAATTGTTTTACAAACAATATACCCATTGATCCGGTTGAATAATGAATTGTTTTCCTTCATTTTCATATCGAGTCATTTAACTCCCTAAAGTCTTTCACAATTTTGATTGTTTCCAATCTTCCAAATTCCATAAGCTTGTTTTTCATATTGATATCCACTAATGTAGGTGATTTCAGCCTTCAAGATCAATCAGGTCTTTTGGGCTTGTAATGTTAGGCTTAGGCAATGGTAGGATGAAAGGAATTTTCAAGCTAAGAATACCCCGATCATTTTCTCTTCTTTTTCTACCCTCCTTTTCTTCTTATAGCTTCTCTAATAAACTCCCCCAAACTTCATGTTTGGGACACTTTGATTTCTTCAATTGGGAACCCGTATGCCCCTATTTCACACTTGTAAGTTCATCGGGAATTCTCTTAGTTTGTACTATTCCGTGGATAGTGCTATGTTTAACTTTTTAGGCTTTCTAACACCCTTAGCTAACTTTGGGTTAGTAGCTCCCATACCAGATGGCATTAGGTACTAGGTGTTGAAACACCCTCGTAACTTAATTGTTCAAGAGAGTTAGCCACAAGATAAAACTTATCCCTAGTAGTTTCTTTCTCGTTTTATTTTCTCATTTGCCTTTTTCTTTCTCATTTCGAAGTTCTTCAAGAATATACATCTATACTCCTCAAACTTCCTTTTCTTCTTCCTCCTTGACACCCACATGTAATCATTGCTCTTACCGAAGGATTGAGTTTGATGGGTCAGTTTCTTTTGGCTTATTTTAAAGACATGGATATCTTGCTCAAATTGGGTGGACTATGCGTATGCAAAAGCATATTAATATGATGGCTAGAATGGCTCAAACTATCCAAGAATGGCTCGCATCATTTTTTATCAACAGATCACCTAGATTTATCCTCAATCAATAATCTAACAAGTTCTTAGAACCCTGGATTGAGCAAAACAGTGACTAACTATAAGGAGTGCATCTGACTCATTTATCAAGAGTAGTTGGGTTAATTGGATATTCACAGATCCTTGATTTCCATCGCTCGTATCACAAACTCAAAATCCTGTTTTGTTCCTTCTGTTGTATCACCTTCTTTCTCGGACTTGGTCGCTAAATATAAGTAAATTCTGCACCTTGTATTTCAATTAAACTATATGCATTTTGTCCTTATTCTCGCAGAATTTTCCTTCATTTCACCTTACTTCACTCTTAATCAAGCCATACAATCAAGCTAATGACCTCTCAGCTAGCTTTTATTTTAAAACTAATTCTACCTTGATTTCCTAATCATGCAACCACAAAGCAACATATCGATAATCAAATGCAAGATAGCAACAATCATTCAATTTAAATTTCACATTTTATTCATGATTTATTTGCAACTCGTGATATACAAGAGTCGATAAGGTTTGATAGGAAGGCTAGGCAAAGAGAATGTCTATTTTTCTTTGGACGAGGTGGCAAAATGTTAGGATCCAGTCTAAAGTGTTCAAATGAGCTGAATGGAGGGAATTTCATTTCTTTCTTTCTTTTCTTCTTGGTTTCCTCTCTCAAACCGTTTCTTCAGACAATCTCATTAGAGAGATCAACCTTCTTATTTAGTACTTCTTGCCTCTTTCCCAAGTCATTCATTGTCCTCTCCATTTCTACTATGACTTCCAAGAATTTAGAAAGATTGTTAGTTAATCAACCCAAATTTTCCAAACCCACTCCTTTCCGTCTCACAGATGATTCGGGCCCCATCGCTTTTATCTCATCGTCCAGCCTTGTTTTCCGGGGTCAGAGATTTGAATAGCAACTTAAAAACCCTTTGATTTGTTCCCCAAATTTGATGTTATGTTTTATCTCTTTTCTCCAACAATGCTAGTAGCTGAGAATCACGATCAAACCGGGCGGTTACAGAAAGCCTACGACTTAACTTAAGCTCTAAAAGAATGCATCGTGATCTCTTTCCCTTCATTTCTTCCTTGAATTCTTCTCCTGCTTCTTCAACCTATCTCTCTCCATCCTCAAGGTTTCATCTTTTCTGTTCACCTCTTCCTTCCATTGTTGTTCTCTTTTTGTATCTCCACCTCGTGCCTTTTCTTTCTCGCTTAGCCTCTTCTTCCCACCTCGGGTCTCTCCTTTCATTCTTTTTCACATGGCTCTCCGACCCTGCTTTAAGTTCCATTCTTCTTCTCTTCTTCTATTCTCTATGCACGGCATTTAGAGTCTCCCAAGATCAAGTCATTCTCTGGGTGCTCCTGTAGCTTTCTCCTTGTTGGAAATTTCGCTTCTTACAGGAGGAGAACCGCCAAGGGATGGAAAATCTATAGGCTGCCTCAGATCCCGCTTGGTCCCTTCATCAGCCTCGCAAACATGTGACGTTGTTGTCGTGAGTTCACTAGGTGCTCGCTCCTTGACTTGTCCTCCGGGTCTCCTTTTCCTGTTCCTTCCAGCCTTGGGCTCCTCCGCTTCTACCAAGACCCTTTTCCCTCTCGATTCGTCCCTTACCAACCCCGTCGAAGGAGGGCAGCCTGGGACTCTTCTTCCTCCTGCCTCCCAAACTCCTTTACTCCAAATTCCTTCACAAAGAAATGTAATTGTTGCCGGGTGAGGAAGGTATTCTTGTTTCCTTCATGATATCTCATGATAGCTCTCTATGATCGCCCTATATTGATCTTGTATCCCTTTAGCATGGCATACAAGAAGACAGCCTTGTTCTCTCATCGTGCATAAGTGTCTTGTTGGAAATCCAAAACAGATGCCAAGAAATAAACCATACTCCTTTGCTTCCTTCGCAAGGCTTCCCGTTCGCAGTGCCCCCGCTTTCCATCTTTCTCGTCCAATCGCGCCTCTTCCATCAAGTGAGCTTCAATCTTTTTTAAAATTCGGCTTTTCCAACATTTTCTTGAATTCGAGCCATGCTTCAGGCGTTATCATGCCATAGGCTTCGGGCTGATGGCCCTTTGCTTCAGATGAGACCTGTACTCTAACAAAAACAAATTCCATCCTTTCTTCCTACCATGTTAGAATAAAACTCTCTCACCAAGCAAGCCGCATATCCCGCTATATGGGCAGACTCTCCCATCCTCTCTGCTCTATCATCTCCTTGAAAGGAGTAATGTGGTTTTTGACCCTCTCTCAGAATAAAACCCTTGTTAGCGTAATATTTCTCTTCCACCGAGAATAAGCTTCATCAGTATTCCAAATCTTCTTCTTCTTCTTCTCTCCTTTTTTTCCTTCCTCTTTCTGCTCTTTCTTGAGAAGTCCCCGGAACTTCGGGCGTTTCCGATGGTGTCTCTCCTGCTTGTTCTTCCCGACGACTCTCATCTAACTGTTCTCCTTGATGAGTTTCTTTTTCTTCTGATTGTTCGTGATCCCTCATTATCTCATCTAGGTTAGGGACCAGTGTGGGAATTTCAGCCATTGGAAGCAAAAGAAAAGCTTTTCTGGAGGTTGGGACTGCTAGGGTTTTCGGAGGTTGAGATTCAGAGGGAAGATGAAGGCGAATGGTTGCGGGTTGAGCTTAATGAGATAGCTTCCAACAGTTGCAATTAAATCAATGTTTGTGGGCTGACACGCCATTTATGACGTGTCGCTAATTTCCGATTCCGCCTCCTTTAATTTGAGATCATGTGTTCTAGTATTTTTGGAATGAGTATGTGGTGGCATGTGCTCTGATTTTATGTCGCGACATAACCAGTGATGTCGCGATGTCCCCGGGTTTTCGTGAATTATTGGATGGCGCAATTCCTTCTCAAATTTAAAACCTAATTCATCGGCCGTGACATCACAGTTGATGTTGGCATGAATCTCCTCTTTCCTTACTACCCACTAACTGCTCTTTCAAACTCGGGTCACGACATCAATGCTATGTATGACATTAGCCAATGTCGCGACATGACCAGACTAAAGCCTTAATTCAATGATTTCAAAACTTTGAATTTTGTTCTTGCTTTCTAACACACTTAGACATTTATCCGTGTACATTTGCAACGATTTAACAATTAGTTCAATCATACATGCAAGGATTTGGTTAAAGAGAAGGTTACTTCCTTTTCTCATGTTGCGAATTCTCTTCCGCAATTTACTGAATCGCTCCTATAATTGCACTCGGCATTCATGTCTTGAACCCTGCGTATGATCAATAAGAATAATACATATGATTCTAGTTAAAACACAATCAAATTCTAATAAAATTTAAATCTATTCTTCTAGAAAACAAATTTAATTTAATTCATCGTAAACTAAAAAGAAAGAAATAATTCAAAATTTAAAATCGTGATTGAAACCTCCCGGGCTAGCTCTCCCATTAGCCGTCAGTTTCGAAATACAATGACTTGCCATTGTGGTACTTCTTTTTCCTTAAGAACCGCTTGAGTTCTTTCAACTTCTCCTCCCCGCTGAGATAATGCTTTAACCTTTTGTCCATCGACCTTGAATTCTTCACCGCAGCGCCTTCTGTTATCGCCTCCAAATGTAGTACTTGCTACTAATGCGGTAATGTGGCCACCCAATCGATTTTACACTTCCCGAATACCAAATAGAGTTAAACAACGTAACTCCGTTCTCGCTCGAATCCTCTTTTCTCAAGATTCTCCGATCATGCCATTTCTTTGTCTTATCTTTTGTATATTCGGAAAGCATCATTATAAGCTTCATTTCTAGCTTCTTCCAATTCGCATAGCTTGAGCAGCTTCTTTTCTTCCTTTTCATGTACTTTAAAATCGAAGTTTAACTTCGATGGCCCACATTGCCTTGTGGCTCTAATTCAAGAGGTAGATGACATATTACCAAAACAACTCAGATGGGGACATTCCAATGGGGGGTTTGGCACCCCGTAGGCCCAAAGTGCATCATCAAGTTTGAAGACTAATCCTTCCACTGAGTCACGCCTTTTCTGGGCACTGATCTCTCATTGAAATTCTTCGCCATCTAATGTCTCGAGGATGACAAGCTAAACTCATTATATGCTTGATCCTTATATCTCTCCCAAGCCATGAGTTTCGCAAATATTTTGTTCAAGAAAATGGGTCTCCCCATCACTAACAATGGTTCGGGGTTCCAAACTCCTCAAGCCAAAATATTCCTTTGCAAGAAACTCACAACTGTGTTAGCATCATTCCTCGGACAAGAAACTGCTTCCACCCATTTGGAGACATAATCTATCAAGCACAAGATATGGGCAAATGTTTCAGTTGATTAAGGTCCCATAAAATCTATTCCCAAACATCAAAATTTGTATTACCATAATATCTTTGTGGGCATTTCATTCCCGCTGCCGATATTTCCCACTCCCTTTTACATCGATCACACACCCCACCCATTCTCGCACAATCCTGAAAATAAGCAATAAAAACCCGATTGAGTATCTCAGAGCCGTTCTCCCCCGAAAAGTGTCCCCATACCTGATGCATGGCATTCATTTA
This sequence comes from Tetrastigma voinierianum, assembly GCA_016808115.1. NCBI lineage: Eukaryota > Viridiplantae > Streptophyta > Magnoliopsida > Vitales > Vitaceae > Tetrastigma > Tetrastigma voinierianum. Next base: position 160,501 of record JAEQBH010006686.1, on the reverse strand, counting down.
AAATGTTGCCTTGTTCATCTTCTCTGCACACATCTTCTTATTATCATGTCGCACCTCTCAATAAGAGTGGGTCATCCCAAATATAATATCCGCATCGGGCCTGAAGCCTCTTCACAGGCCGGAAGTTCAAGGCATTACTCCACAAGCCGATAATTTACAATATCGCATACTCATGGAAGTTGGAAGGAAAACCTTAAACAATTGCTCATCTGGGAAGTTCTCTGTTAACTGCACATTGTCTTCTTCATCACTACTTTTCTTACCTGACAGTGGTCGGCCATCACATTGTCACATCCCTTTTTATCTTTATTTCCAAATCAAATCCTTGCAACAAAGAAGACTCATCTTATCAATCTTGGCTTTGGCTTCCTTTTTTCGATTATACATCAAGATTTGATCATTGCATGATCTCGTGTGAATTACCACATGGATCCCAAAATGTATCATTTAAATTTTCACAAGAAATACTACAGCTAGCATCTCCTTTCGGGCTTGTTGAGTAGTTCTCTTTGTAAGCTTCATTGAAGGTCTTACTAGCATAAGATATGACCCTCAATATTTTCTCCTTTTCGCTCCCAACACAGCCCTATCGCAAAATCACTGCATCACACATTATTTCAACCGATTCCATTCTCGTGCAGCCATTATAGGTGCCTCAGATTTAATCTGATCTCCTTACTTGATCAAAGCATCCTTGCAGTGAATCATCAAATTGAACCTCAGATCCTTTCCAGACCGATAGTGGTCTCATATTTTTGAAAAGTCTGATGAATCTTCAGAAACTAAAGATGTTCCCAAGAAACTTCTTACTCCTTTTATCAAGTGGATAGTGGTGCAAGAGTCTTGATAATGGATACTGGATCGGTCAACTTAGTCCAGTGATGGGAAATTTATGCCCAAGAACAATACCTCTGTTACCATAAATGGCATTCTTCCACCAAGGCATTGTTGACTCGCATTTAGTATATTTTGATTGCGATACATCAGCTGAACATGTGAAACACACACCCACTCACCTAATTAGAATGATATTATCTGGAATGTATACCAGTATTATACTGCATCTCATAAGGTATCAGAAGGTGAATATCTCACCCCGGCGCGATAACTGATCACCCAGTACCCATCCGTAAAACAAAAGTGAGGGTGTCTCAAGTAACTCTATCTCAACATCTCATCAATGAAAGGCAAAGAAATGATCTTTTTCCTCGGTTGCCGATTCAACTTCCCAATCAATACATACCCTCCATCCCACACCGTTTCTGCTTGGAATCAATTCATTTTTTTTCATTTCTCGATCACAAGAACCTCCTTTCTTAGGGAACCACATGGACTGGGGCTCACCTAAGGACTATCTCGAAATAGCGATAAAGCCAAAGATTCAACAATTTGAAATTTTCGATCATCTCTTCATCACTGGATTCGGCTGATGTTCTGCGTATGGTTTTGATGCCCTTCATGCACTGCAGCAAACTGCTGACTATATCTTTCTGGCTTCTTCTAATGGACCAAGCTAAAGATTCCTTATAGCTTCAATATTTGAAGAATCTTTGCCCTTTCAAAGATTCACCGAGTCTGGCTGAAAATGATCACTGCTCTTTCGTAATTTAAGTAGTATACTTAAATGACCGCAACTCTTTCAAAACTAGCCCTTCAGACTGGCCCTGGCCGATTTTCCTTTTTCTACTATTTTCCCATTATCTTTTCCGCTGTGGCTTCAGTTCAACACAGCTGGTGGAATGAAACTCAAGAAGGGAAATTCGGGACAGACATCTTCAGATAATGGGAATTCATCTCTTTTCGCCGATAAAACTAGAGGTTATTAACTATTTATAACATTAGAGTTGAAGCAGAGATACATCACATAATAACCTTCCTTGTCCTTATCTATATTTTTGTCATATTTTTGACTAAGTTAAATGTAGCACTTTTCTCCAATCCCTGTAAGATAAGAACTCCTTTCTCGCATAAATAACCTGTGGTGCAAATCAAAGAAGGAACGGTCTTCCTAATAGTAGGGTACTTGTGAATCTTCTTCCATGTCCGTAATGATGAAGTTCCACTGGAAATACAAACTTCCCACGCTGACTAACAATATCTTCACATTCTTCCGTTTCACCAATGATCTGCCCGCCATTCTCAGAGTACGCTTGTATAAGCCCCCAAACCTAATTTTGGGCAACAGAGAGGCATCGATTGATACTAGCTCAGTCACAGAGGCTCCTGAATTCCAAAATTCAACAATACATGAATTGTGAAACTCGTCCTCTATCTTTTATCGTAATCTTTCTCGACACAAAGACTGCAAGTGGCAAAGGAGATTCACTATTCCTTCTCTCTACTATTTCTTCTTTCGCCCGCATGTCCTTCTTGGAATTTCCAGGTAATAAAGGCATCTCTCAGGTCACCACTCCAAAGAAAGGCATACCGATCTCTATAGCTTCCCGAAAGTTCTCAAGAACCCTGCAAACCGCTTCCTCCATCTTTGATTGCAGCCTTTGCAAAAATGACCATGCTTTGGATCCTTGATGTTCTTCCCTCCTTTCTACTCCTTCTTTATCGCCTCCAACATCTCTTCCCCTCTCCGCACGCTACTGCTGGTCGCCATCTTTTCCTTCCTTCTAACTCCCCTTCCCCACCTGCCGTGAGCCACCATACGCCTAGTATTCTTCCTGTATCAAATTGGGAAGGCATCTTCTTCTGCTTTGTATTAGGACAAACGCCTTTACTTGTGTCTCCGTGTTCTTCAGTGATGCATTAGTAGTGTTCTCAAAAATTTGAGAATTCTGGTGGCAAATGCTCAATTTAAATTTTTGTTCACGTGTGGTTCACCAGCCTTTATCATTCCCCATAAACCCTGAAAGCATCCGGTTTCTCGAAGTCAAATCTCCTCCGCCATGGTATTCATTCCTGCGGCTCATTTCCCCCGTCGCTGTTGCCGAACCCAGGTCATGGATACCCCTTGATGAGGGACTGCCCCGCTTGGCCTCAGAGGCCCCTCCAACGGCGCGAGAAATTCGCTGTTCCCGAAAGGCTCGGGTGATACTGTGCCGGAAGGTTAGGATTGGGGTTTAAAAATGATAAGCTCTGGGCTCACCCATGTATAATTAACTCCTCGTGTTCTCTCATAGAATCTTTTCTCGCTACCCTCTCAAGACTTCCCGTCATCAACTCCTTTCAACTGTCTTGTATTTCAAGAGCGTTGTGTGTCTTTCTTTCTTCGCTTTGTCTAACCCCGCGGCATAATGGCATCCAAATTTCGCCACCATGGTCGCCATCTTGCTCACCATGATTCCCTTTCCTCTCGTTGTTTCCTCTGAAAGCTCGTATGGTTTTCTATGGTGCCATTTGGCCGATCTTCAATCACCTCGCTCTTCAAAGATTTTTTCTTTTAATGCTCCACAAAGATGAAGCATCGATGATCCCTTTGATATATCATTCATGGCATGATATACAATGTCCATTTGAGTCTTTAGATCGATCCCATGCATTGACATCTTCTCAAAGAACCGTTTGAATCTTTCCCCAAGCTACATAAGGTGCTTTCATCTTCCCCTCAATAAAACACAATGATTTCTCTCCTTCTTCGTGGTTAAGGCCGGGGAAAGAATCTACCTAAGCAGTTTCAACTAACTTCTTTCCCAAGTATCACCGTAACCACATGGTAATGATTCATACCATGTAGCTGGGCCAGATCTCTCAAGGAGAATGGGAATAGGTGCAAAGATCGGTCCACCCCATTCAGCCTTAATAAGATTACCATCCCGAGAATCTTCCCGTGTGCTCGCTTGGATCTTCAATTGGGGATGACCAAGAATGATGCCGCTGGATCATCAGAATCGCTGGCTTCAATTCAAAATTATTAGCACGACCGCAGGCCGCCTCGATCACGAGCATTCTTTCCCAGAGTATTGGCTTTCTCCCGTAAATCCTCCATTGTATCGCTGACCTGAGGCCTTCTAGCTCTCCTGTATGTATTTCCAACTCCTGATCCCTACTTCTTCTTCCATGGTTGTATTTTCTGTCTTCTTGGTCTTTCTCAAGCTTCTGAGCGTCCTTTCTATTTCAGTGTCAGCTGGAATCAGATCGGTGTTCTGTTTCCTATGCATCAAAGTTTTTCTGAAAGCAAAACACACTTCCATTAATAGGATTATCAAATCATCAAACATTTTCAATTTGCTCATAAAGATCATGGCCAAAATGAACCACCGCTTGAAAAACTATTTTGTTCTTTTTAAATGTCCAAATTAGTATTTCCTTCTTTCATCTAAATATTGATTTGTTAGATTCTTTCGATCCCCTCTAACGGCGCTCTACATAAAACTTGTTTTGACATGATCAAAACACACGCGACAAAATTTACAACACCAAGTACCCATGGACTATTAATTAACTCTCAAAGAACCTCGCTATAAACTCGTGGAAATTATAATATGTAGAATGGCAAACTTCTTAAAATAAGTCATTTTCTCAAAGCTTGTTTTGATTTGCTATTCTCAAGTGCATTGTCAACAAGTAGTAAATGGATTTAAGTCTCGTATATCGATCCCATGTAGATCTCAAGAATTTTAAATCAACTACCCCGACTACTCAAGCTCTATACTATTCGACGATAAATGATAGGTGGAGTCCAAAGATTCGTAGATGCTGGAAAATTGAAGAACAAAAAGAAATAACTGAAATAACCAACAACTGGGAGATAAAGAATAAAGAATAATGAATTTCTAATAAAGAAATGAATACTGAATAGTTATCCTCAAAGACACATCAATAAAAACAGTTATAGTGAACTATCAATTCCTGTAGTTAACCTAATAGAATTTCTCGATTAACTCAAGTTTCAAAATCATTCAAGGCAATTGTAAGCAGAAGCCGATCTCTCTCCACACTCCATTTCATTATTCCACTTATGACCCGATTCCTCTCGAATAATAGTGGAATTAGATAACTACATTTAGAAGGACTTCCTTAATCTGGGTATTTTTCTTTTACAATACTTCATACCCATTTTATGGACTGTAAACCTTAACTCCCAAGTTATTGTCAAGCAAGGATATACAACTTCCAGATTTCTCCTCCTCGAAATAGATGGATCAACCTTTCTCGATTAGGATCTCAAATTTAACACCTTGGATTGACTACTATCCGACCGAGGCGAACCTTTGCTTGTTTAAGTGGATAACTCATTCAACTCATTCGACTGGGCTGGTATATGATTTATCCAAGTGAACTTGCAAAGCGCAGCCGATCCCTATCGTTGGTGTTAGTATACCTTTCAAAGAACTGATTGCTACCCTCAGATTGTCTTCCCGTGTCACGCGAGGACTTCCTTTGAAATCAGGTAATGACGCACTTAATCTGCATAAGAAACTGGTATTCAGATCCAAAATCAATAAAACCAAAATCTGAAGTAAATTCGTAAACTGAAATTAACAAACTGTTAGAACGACTACAGGAAAGATAAATTCTGACGATAACGTTCAATTAATGGAAGCTGGATTCCTCAATTACTAAATTACACGATACAGCATTCCTCTGATCATAAGAAAATCAAGTGTTGAAACTGAACAATCGACCTGTAAATTTGTCCGAACTTCAAACATTCCAGAGTAATTTGAAAAGAAATAGAAATCAGATTCAGCCAAATTAAAACGATAACATCCGTATTCTAAAATACAACTAAAATGAAAATACGAAACATAATCTCGCCTAAAACGATGGAAACAACAAAATAAAATAAAAAAAAAAATAAAGAAAAGAAAGAAAATGAGCTAAAGAATCCGCACTCCTCTCGCCTGCGGGCCGCCAAGCTACTTGGTCGAGCTGACAGCCGGTATTTATAGTGGCTCCTCACCGGGCCCTAATCCCAATGTAGCCCGCCGTGGACTTCGAGTAGCCGCCCGTTACCGCCTGCCGCGACTTCGCTTCCTTGTCGCGACATCATCGAGGTCGCCACTTCGATCCCACGCCGCGACTTCAGCCATGGTACACTATATAGCCTTTTTATTTAGTCATTCTTGATGTCGTATATCACTTATCTTGTCGCGACATCACTTCATTCCTCTTACAGGTTTACCATGAGGCCTTCGATGTCGCTGGCCTCAACCGTCGCGACCACTTTATGAAATCCTCCTTCAACCGAAAGGTGTCCCATGTCAGCGACTCGACCTTTATGCCGCGACATCACCTTCCGCTTGCAGTTCACTTGACGCCTTGATGTCAGACTTCGCAAGTCTCCACGGTTCAGCTCTGATGTCACGACATCGAAATGCACTTCGTCTGCCTCAGATGATCGCGGGTGATGCTCGAAGACCATGGCCTCACGTGACATCCATTCTAGTTCGCATTTTCACGAATGTCTTCGATGTCGCGCGACATCGATGTCGCCGCTGGCATGGGCTCAAGTCTCCTCGCACTCCTTCATCGGGTTATCGCGATGTCGCACTCGCTTGCCGCACATCAGCCTCGCATCGTTTCAATCCGTGTCCTCGACGTCGGATCAACCTCAGTCGCTTCTTGGGCCATCTCCTCGCGTCACATCAAAGAGCTGGTTCTTCCGAATAACCAGTGGTTTGATGTCGCATATCGCCTTCTTGTCGCGGACATCACCTTCTCGTCAGAGGTTGCAATGGTTAGTGATGATGTCGCGGACTCGACTTTCCTCGCCGCGACATCATTCCTTTTAATTTCGCTTCCTTCTTCCGCCGCTTATATCAGGTTCCTCGTCACGACATGCCTCAATTTCTCTTCAATCTTCCCGAGGTCACGACTCTTCGTAACCTGGACTCGTGTAGATCTAAAATCAGATCATGACTCGCCGCTTTTTTCATTCGTCTGGCCAATTTATCGACTTTTATTCCACTTATTGTCAAGTAGCTTCATCTTTTCTTGCTTCTTCCTCGCAGACAAATTGGGTGAGTTTCTTCATAATTTCGTATATTAAATATTAAATTTTAATTAAAATCAAACAGAAAATTACCAGCAGATGATTTGCTCATCACCCGCTAAGCCTCGGCCAAGGTGAGAACCACTTTCCTTCGTCCGAACACGAACCGACCGTCCGACACGGATCTTAGAGAGAAGTCACACACTCTCTCTCTAGATTTCAAAACCTAAGCTCACTGTAAACCTTTTTCTCCCTCACGTTTTCTTTTGGATTTTCAAAAGGAAGAGGATGACACTATACACTCTTTTGTCCTTATTATCATCTACAAATCAAATAATACCAATCATGTCCCTGCTCGATTTCGACATTTTATGACTATCTCACCTCGGGCCCATTTCCACTCTCTACTCACATGAGAACATGTGTCACATGAAAGACACGTTATGAATCTCACACATCACATTTCATTTTACTTCAAGACCCGATACCCGCTGCTTCGAAACGTGGGGTACTTCCGACTGTCTGTAACTCAAAGAAATTTAATATGGTAGTTAGATTTCGTGAGACTATCTCAACGCGTAAGTCTGTCACATCCGGCATCTAAAAAAGTCAGATTTTTTAACAATACGATTTTGCCCTTTTGAAAATTGAATTTTCTGGTTTCAATAGGTGGCTCTGTCCATCAATCAAGTCTCAAGACTGATATTGTATTTACATTAGCCTTTAACTAATGTTATGTGAAAATATTTTAGATTCCGAAGAATCAGATGAAGAGAAGACTATCTCTATAAACATATCTCTCCACCATTTATCTGAACCGGAAGGATCCAACACAAAGATTCATACCTAAAAATAAAATGTATATTAAAATAAATTCAAACAACATTGCATTCAAATAAATAAATAAAAAGACACACTAAAAAACACACAAACAAAAATGCACAAAAAACATCCAAAGATTAATAAAAATATTAATTGATGTGACATTTCCATCACCAATTAAGTATCAATTTTGCCAATTGATCTTCAAAATCTGAAACATCATGATGAGTAATATCCACTCTGATCGTCACCATCAATCAAATTTGTTTCTATTTTCTTACTTTCTCCTTCAATGAGGTTTGGTAAAGTTTAACTAAATGGTCAGCCGTATAGCATGTACGTGACCAATGCCCCTTCATACCACATTTATAACATTTATTTTCATAATTCGCAAGAGGTTGAAATTGTTCTTTTTCTTGCCGTGCTATATTATTAAACCACTTCTTGCGATTTTTTGTGGTATTGATATGACCTCTTCGTGATTGATAATTATTTTAATCACGGCCTCGCCCACGCCAACGGCCACTACCACGACCACGACCACCCACCACCTAATTACGCCGCACGACCATCACCATAATTTCACTACTTACTTCACCACGACCACTAGATGATGCAACATTCACTTCAAAGATGGGATGTAGAGCTAATGACGGACAAGGATTTCAGAAGAATAACCATTATTTTTTGTTCAAATTTGGACAGCAAGATACTTAAATTAATTCATAATATTTCGTAAACCTGCGCCTCAATATCACTGCTTTCAAGAGTTATTATTCTGAGAAAGAATGTGAGCATGTTTTTTCCAACATACTTGATTCAATGATTTTCTCTCCACATAATTGCAATTTAGAGCTGATTTTAAAAAGTGCAAAATTATATTCTACATCTGTTTTGAAATCCTGCAACCTTAAGTGCATCCAATCATAACGGGCTTAGAAGTACATAATCGTTTTTTACATTATATATATTTCCTTTAAATTTTTTCAAAGGATAAAAGGGTCCTTTGAGTAGTATGATATTCATTTTTTCAAGCCCTCACAGAGAAGGCGAAGAAAATCATCGCTTTCAGACAATTCCGCCTCGGAATGCCCGATTTTTTCAAATCAGAGCTTCAAAGATTCACACTAAAGAAGCATTTTATCATGATTTGGCGATCCAAGATAAATAGTTTTTCCTATATATTGGGTGACAACAAACTCAAGCTTCTCAGATCTCGACATTCTTAAATTTCTAAGCACAATAATACGAGTAACATTAAAAGTAAAAAAATGATGTTGGAAATAACTTTAGGAGTCACATATGGTTTTTTTAATTAATATTGAAGCATAATTGATAGTGTAAGAATATGTTATTTATTTATTTATTTTAAAATTAATTACCAAAACTAATAACAATAATAACAATAATAACAATATATATATATATATATATATATATATATAAGAGTATATATATATATATATATATATATATATATATATATATATATATATATATATAAAATAAGCAATAATAATAATAATAATAATAATATATGAATCATATTATTACATCAACAAAAAAAAATAAATAAAAAGAAACGACTCTTATAGTAAAAATATATATATACCATTAAACGAAAAATCATTACCTTAAAATAACTCTGTTGTAATCTGCTGGCCACAAACTTCGCGCTGACAACTGCCGCCGATAACGCATATAAAGTACTAAAAGATAAGAGTTAGACAAAAAATTATTGCTTTTCATCTATTTATTCGTGCAATAAGCCCTTCATATAGATCACACCACTACGCAAGAACAAAAAGATATGTAAAGCAGAATGTTTTAAATTTCCAGAAGGGTTATATTTAGATGGTGAATGTTTGATCATCCACCATAATGAATAATATTACATTATACACCATTATTATAATATAATTTGATTCGTTATAAGAAGATTGAAATTTATTGAATCGGTTTTATAAAGAAAAAATTGGTGAACAAAGTAGAAAGGAATCTCTCTGAAATAAGATATTATAAAATTATTAATATTTTTAATATTCTCATATTATTTTAATCCGAATCAAATTTTCTATTTATAGAAAATAGAAAGAAAAATGCTAAAATTAGGAACTAGATAAATATTCTCAATTTGAGAGAAGGAAAAGAGTTTATCTTATTTTGGGTAAAGCTTATAAAAAAACTCTGTTTTTCTTACGAGAACAAGCTTTAGAACCCAACCCTATTTCCAATATATTTGGTTGTTGGGAATGTTTGGTAGGCAGGAAATAAAGAATACTAATGGAAAATAAAACACAGCTAATAAACAACCCGAAAGAAAGAAATGTATTTTCAAAAAAAACGAATAGAGCAAAAAGTGAGGGGTGCGCCAACTGTACAATGACTCATCAACAGACGTTAGTATCCTAAGCTCTAACTCCTACCAAAACGACAAACCCAATGCACATTAAACGACAAACTCCTCACTCCGCTGCCTTCTCAGCTCTTTCCTGAGTTTCTGTGAAAACAGCTTGCAGGCGTCCATGCTCAGGTCCATGGCCGCCGCCAACGCCACGAACGCCGCCGCGTCCTCCGTACAAGTCACGTGCTTCACACCCACCTCTATCTCCGGCGTGCTGCACCGCCCCTCTCCTCCCACCGTCGACGACATCACGAACCCTCTGGAATCGATGGTGAATTTTCCGCCTTTTTTGGTGCTGAGCGAAGAGCTGGCAAGAGTAACGGCGCGCCGGCGTCCGGAGGAGCTCGAAATGAGGTTGATTGTCTGGCTCCCGCCACGCCTCTAGCTTCCCCCACGGCTTCCAGGTTCCGTCTCCGGGGCGGAGGATCAGCCAAGCTCCTGGGTTCGACCGCTTGACCCTGCCGGAGCCAGGGGAGGGGACGAACGGAGTCGTCATCGAAGCGGCGGCGACGGGACAGCCGGAGAGATCGTGGATGGTTATCGACCACCCTTTTCGCTCCTTTGAATCATCATCCTTAGAGCTGAACCAGCTTCTCGATGTGCTTGTTTCCGAAAGAGATGATCTGGAAACCAAAATTAAAAACCATACTCAGTCGATTTTTCTTACAAAAAATTCAAAATCAATACCTAGGAAAAAGTGATCAGAAATAAGAACCAACCTTGATCTCAAACACCGGTCGCCGGAGTTTCTGAAACTGAACTTGCAGGTAAACACCGGCTGCGGGAGATTGCCCTGAATCTGAAAAACCTGAGGACTACACTCCGGTTCACCCCCGAACCGAAACACAAATCTCGGATCCGGCTCCGCCCTAACGCTCAAATACAACTGCGTAGACTCGCCGCCGACGGAGACCCACCCATTATGAAACACACAAGCTCTCCCCGCCGCCGCCCCTTTGAGATCCAACCCCACTGTGACTCTCCCCAAAAGCTTCCCGGCGCTGAACCCACAACTGCTCCCTCTCCGGCCAGTATAAACAAGAATCTGCAAACGCGGCTCCTTAGACGAGAAAATACCCTTCTCCCCCAGCTTCTCAATATCCTTCCTCGCCAAAGTAAACGAAACAACGTCATCAGGAGTGTGAGCCTCCGGAGGAATCAACGGAACCGTAGCGAACTGGGAGCGAAAGCTTCCGAGCTTGATCTTGCAGAAGAATGGGGAAGAAGAAGGATGAACAAGCGAGAACTCAGACTTGGAAGGGAGCAGAGAAGGAGACTTGAGAGCTAGATTTCCCACAAGGATCCGAAGGAAAGGGCAAGGATCCATGGCGAAATCCGAAATCCGAAATCTTCACCTTGCCCACAACTGTTTGAAGAAAGGCAGAGAGGAGGGAGAGGGATAATAAAAAGGAAGAAATAAATCGGGAAAGGATGAGTGGATGAGGCATGTGGATGGGAGAGTGGGGCTGGGGAGAGTGATTAGTGAGCTGTTATACAGAGATGCACACGAGCAAACACGAAGAGCCAGCGAATCAGCATCTCCTGTTTCCATATTCATGATTCTTCCAAACTCTCATAGCGGTACGGAATCATATGATTTAAAAAAAAAAGTCGGAATACAACCATATTACAGCTGTGACACCCTTTTCTTTTTCTGGGCTGGAGTATCAATCATTCATCTCACTATCTTCTTGCTGGACACCTAACATGTCTACTGCTGGCGCCCATTGGTCTCTTTGTCTTGGATTTTTCCCTTTGGATTTCAACTCTCTGTCAAAACTCATAACTTCCATTCATCTGGCGCTTTCTCTTCTGTCTATGCTCCACCTTCTATACCTAATTTGCTCAAATCATGTCTATAAAATAATACTTTATAGTATTTATTTTTTTATTTTTACATCTATATACTTGACATTATATTTCTATATGACTATATTCTTATAATGACTCAAAGACCTAACCTATACTTATCTTTCTTTACCACTTAAGCTTGGTTACAAGGGCATTTTATAGTATTTAGGGTCAGTTTGACCGTTCTTTATAAAAGTATTTTTAGGGTTAAAAATCTTTTTAAGACAAAAAAAAAAAAAGACATTTGATAATATTTTGAAAAATGCTTTTGAAATTTTAAAAAATAGAGTGTTTATTAGAAGTACCTAAAAGGTGTTTTTTTTTTAAAAAAAACGTTTTCAAAGTTTTTGGATATACTTAAAATACCTATTTATTTATCCTTAAAATATCTATTTATTTTTCCTTAAAATATCCATTTATTTTATTTATAAAATCATAATAATATGATATACTTGTAAAATTCAAATATTTTATAAATATTTTCTATAATCATAAATATTTTAAGTTTTTATTAATACAAATATAAACATATGTTTATTCATTAATTCAAATCTTTTTATAAATATTTTTTATAATCCTATAGATAATTATTTTATGTTTTTATTAATATAAATGTTTATGCATGCTCATTTATTAATTCAACTATTTTTTCAAATATGTTAAAATGTTTATAATCATTAAAATAATTATTTTATATTTTATTAATACAATTATGTATATATTTTTATTCATTAATTCAAATATTTTTGTAAATTTTTTAATATTTTTATAATAATAAAAATAGTTATTTTAGGCTTTATTAATATAAATTTTTATATGTATTTATATATTTTGTAATAGAAATTTTGATTTATTATGATATCCAATTTTTGTAATTAAATTAAGATGTCCGTAATTTTAATTAGATAAAAGCTTTTTTATACCTATGCAACATGTTATAAAAAACACTAAGGGGGTTTGTTTTTTCACTTAATACTGAATAAAACTTTTTTCTAGTTGAATTGTGAATAAGGCATAATAGTATTATATATTAAATTGTTTTTTTTTTTAATATTGTAAGTTGTTTGTTTTTTATAGGCTTAACTTTTACTTGTTTGGCTAATAATGATAATATGACTTTATTATTAGAAATAGTTGTTTTTTAAAAAATATATATAAATATTTGGTTAAGAGACCTCAAATAACTCAAAATTTGTAAAGCTAATTATTTCCATGTTTTTTCTTGAAGAATGACTTATAATGGATAAAAATGCTATTTTCTATTTCATATATTTACATATATTGAATTTGAAAATATACCCTACCGCTTGACATGCAGAGGTATTTTGTAAGCTGCACTTGAATATGAAGAACGCTTAAACACTAAAACGGTAGACTAAAATTTACAAGACTTAAGGATAAAATTGTAATTTGTCCAAAGAGGGACTTAAAAGTCACAAGTTAACAAGATTTGAGGCCAAAATGAAATAAATGAAACTTGAAATACAAATGGTCAAGAGTTGGAGGACCAAAAAGCAAATAAAGAAAATTAACCCAAAAATGGGTTTTTGAGGGCCAAACAAGGCCTAAGAGATATGTGCATTTAAAGACCAAATTGGTCTCATGTCGGGAGGAGAACAAACCGTATGGGGAGAAGAGAAATTAGAGGTTAAGAAGAAGAAGTTATGGCTGAAGAGAAGAAGGTTCAAGTGCCAACAAGGTATGGAAACCGAATCTTATATGGAATTGTATGGATCTATGGAATTTTAAGGCTTTGTACTGCTAATAATTGTCTCCAAATCTGTGGTTTTGATAGAATTGTATCTAACCTTGGGATTTCTTGAAAATTAATAATGAATCCCACAAGGAACAAGATGAGTATGGAATTCCCTCGAGGTTGGATTCATGGTGAAACGACAGTAATTGAGTTAGGTATTAATAAACCCTAACAAATCCTTGAGCCTGACGGCGTACGGGGTCATGACCCATATTAGAGTTGTTGGGTGGGAAATTCACGAAGATTTTTGAGTGAAAAGATATAATGAAATACGATTTGAGTAAAAATAGAGATTTCAAGATGAATTGAGTGGTCTTGACGTGTTCATGGAGTATTGGGTTGATTTGGCTATCAACATATTGAAAAATGGGAGAAAATACATGACTCTCGTACATTTTCGAGACATGTACCGGTACACCTTGAATACGTACTCTGCACACCCTCGGCCTATTTCACCTCGCTTTCATATTTTATCCATAACTTGCTCATTTCTTATCCGATTTGAGTGATTCAAGTGGCTAATTAAACTACACTTCAAGGAGAACCAAACATACAGAAATAGACATCGTCAAATTATTACTCTAAGTGGTTGAAAAATCCACTCAAAGTGAGGCTATGTGCAAGCCAAATTCTGCTTCAGTTTGCTCATAGAGTAGTCCGGGATTGCTCGACGTATCTTGAGTTGCTCCTTCGGTACTCCACCTGGGTGATTCCAATTTGGCGAGAACCCTGAAGACCTTAAATTTGTGCGAGTTATTGCGCAACCAGTTGTCAAATATGGAGTCAAGCACACTGGAAATGAGTATTTCAAACTCCGTCCTCCAGAAAATCGGCAAATTGACTAGTTTGGCATAAAATGTCATAACTTTAGTTTGGATGATCCAATTGGAATGATTCAATTTCTATAAATGATTCATAGAGGGGATTCAGAATACATGAACGATGTGTGAATACATCAGTATTCCCAGATAATTATATTAAATGCCATAATGTGATAGGAGCATGCTCATGAAACATGAATTTGATATGAAACATGAAAACGAACCGAAATACGGTAGAATACGAACATGAATATGAGAGATAAATGTCATGATCACAGAACGATTAAGAATGTTAGGTTCAAAGACATATGACAATATGACTATCTGCGACCAAGAACGAATGAGCTGACAATATGTTGGTGCTCCCAAGACTTTGTTAGTGCTCCTAAGACTATTGCGTTATGGCACTCTGCTGTGCTATTTAAGACTCCCCGCCGCGTGGTTAGCCACGCTGGATTGCGTTCAGACTTCATTCGCATGACACTCCCGCCGCGATGAGCAGCACGCCCTAATTCCAAGGTTCTAAGATTCTCACGGGTGCTAATAAGACTTGTTGCGTGAGCAGCACGACCGGACGGCCAGTCCCAAGACTCACGGCACGACAATTTTGTCAAGGCGGCAGACATCGCCCCGCATTTGGCATGTTACTAAGACTCAAGATCAGATCGCACCTTTCGGTACTTATTGTAATCAGCCCTACTATTTTTTTATGATTGGTCTAGGTAGTCAAATGCATATATGATAAACACCAATAATGAATAAGAGTAAAGATCCAATGTATCTTTGTATTTAATTGTTCCGTGGTACTCACTAGTACCCCCAGACTGATTAAGTTCTCGTGGTACCTACTGAACTCCCGTATCCGATTAAGTTCGCGGGTACCTATGGGCAATTCCCAGATTTGATTGCTCTCATGGTACCTGACGTACTTCAGACTTCGATAAGTTCGTATACCCACCCGTACTCTCAGACGCACTAAGATGAGTTCCAGAAGCACTCCACTGGTACTCTCAGACGGCAAAGTAAGTTAAGTCTCCTGTAGAATATAAGTATAAGTCCAAAGAGTACCTACGTGGTACCTCCGAAAGCAAAGTGTAACTCCGAATATGAATAGATTTAAAACCAATAATCTCTTTGTTATCGATATGTCTCAACTGTATGAACTGCATATGCATCTGGCTAGATCAGATTCGCTTATGGACTAATGTCCATATCCTAAATGTATCCGTGATAAGTCCGATCTCGACTTACATGATATGATTCTGATCTATTCCGACTTATCGTACCTACTTACCTTAGCACAAGAATAAGATCCGTGAAGACAACAATAAGTTCCAGAACCCACGTATAAGGTCCTATACACAAGTATATTTAGCTTCAGAGACACATGGTAAGATCCGAAATACATGTCTAAGTTCTGTGAATACCGCAAAGATCCGTAAGATAAGATATCGATATGTAAGACATGTATAAGATCTAAAATACATGTCTAAGTTCTCAGAATACCGTGATAAGATCCGTGAAGATAAGTATATGCTCGTAGAACATGTATAAGATCTCGAACATATGTCTAAGTTCTCAGAATACCGCAAAGATCCAAGATAAGTAGAGTGCACCCGTAGGGACATGTATAAGATCCGAATACATGTCTGCTCAGAATACTGCAAAAGATCCGTAAGATAAGTATACACTCCGTAAGACATGTATAAGATCTGAAATACATGTCTAAGTTCTGTAATACCAAAGAGATAAGATCCGTAAGATAAGCATATGCTCCAATATTCATGTATAAGATCTCAAATACATGTCTAAGTTCTCAGAATACCAAGTAAAGATCCGTAAGATAAGTATATCGCTCTATAAGACATGTATAAGATCTAAAATACATGTCTAAGTTCGTAATACCGCGATAAGATCCAGAAGATAAGTATATGCTCAGAAGACATGTATAAGATCTCAAAGAAGCATGTATAAGTTCAATAATACACGAAACCAAATCCTGCACAAGCCTTTTCAAGAATACAAGTATAAGTTCAGAAGACCAGATATACTAGTACAAGTATAAGATACGGTACCTGGGTGAGGTTTTGCAGTACTTACAAATACTTCCGTGAAAGAATGTCTCCGCAATACCAAGATAATGCTCCGTAATATCTCAGAACTCCTACGGAGATCCGACACATATGAGTCCGCAGGCATAAGTCTTTAATAAGATAAGTCTCAGAATCCCTATGTAAGTCCCGAATAAACATGTCATATAAGATAAAGCTCAATAGCGATAAGTTCGCACTTCCTACTTGAGTCCCGAATAAACATAAGCTCTGTTATAAGCATAAGTTCGCATGTTATCAAGACCAGAATCTCACTTTGGTATCCAACAAGCGTAAGCCTCGTTATAAGAAGAAGTATCAGATAAGTTCATAATATAAATGCAATGAAATTTATATTATCCGTTATTGTTTTACGCTGCTAAATGTGGTTAGCGATAAGACATATGTTTCCCACTAAAAACAGAAAACTTAAGACGTGGTTTTAATCCGCGTAGGTATTGTGAGGAAGACATTTAAGACTTCCAGATACCGGCCGGGCCAACACACCAAGAAGGGTCACTACGTGTTCCGTGCTCGATTTGTAAATGTAAACGTACGCTTTGTAATTGTAAATGGGACTCTGTGAATGTATATGACATTTTGATATCATATAAGATGTGGGGCTGCCCACAAATTCGCCTGTTTAAAAAAAAAAAAAAAAATCGTGTAAAGAGTCCAAAGATATGGTCTCATTAATCCGATTCATCCGCCTAATCTACGACCTTAATCGGTGCATAACATATCTCTGAAAAAAAAGAGTTATTCTCATAAGAAAACTGTAAGGGTATTTTAGTCAAATGAAGGTATTTTATTTATTTATTTATATAACTAAAATAAATATACAATTAATAATTTTAAAAAATAGTAGATTGATGAAATCAAAATTAAAATATTTGGTGTTTTTAAAATATTTTGAAATATTCTACAAGGATTTCCAAATTTTTGCATAGATTCTAAATATGGTTTTTTTCAAATAGAAGAAAATTTTAAAAAATAAGTTACTTAAAACGAGAAAAGAAACCTAAAGTTGGAAAGCAATTTGCTTTTAGAAAAAACCCAAAGAAACAAATGTCCCACTTTATTGAAATAGCAATTTTAGATTTCTATAAAAATGCTTTTGATAGAAACACTGTTAAAGAAAGAAAATGTTTTTACTAAAATAGGTTGTTACAAGAAGCAATGTCAAATTGACCCTTATTTATTTATAAGTTTTATAAAAAAAATTTCCAAAAAGTTAAAAGATAAAAGGGAACTAGTGTTTCCCACATCAATTTGAGAATAATCATAAAAATTGCATAAAGAATGCAAAATCATGATTGAGCAAAATTTCATGGAAAATAATTATGTTTGTAGATATTATCTTACACAATTTATTATGGTAGTATTTATTACTATTAAGATAGTATCTAAAGTTTATTAATAATTATTATCATATTTGAAATATAATTATTTTTATGAAATTTTTATTGAATTATATATTTTTTTCTATTTTATGTTATATTTATAATTATTTTCAAATCAATACGAAGTGAAACACAAGTTTCCAAATATAAAATAGGTTACTAGGGGAAATGTTCCTAAGTAATTCAACAAAGCTCTATTTTGTTTATTTTTATTTTCTAATAGATTAATAGTGTGAATGATTGCTTGAAGACTAATTCCAGAGTGTGTAATGCCACCCTGTAAAAGGTGACTTGGCATGTGAGTGAATTTACAAAAAAATATGACATTTTAATGTTAGCTGTCAAATAAGTTGGCAACACCTAATATTTGTGGATGGCTTTCCATATTATACAATATTTTTTTAAATAAGCAAATTTGTATCCTTCTGTGAGAAATAAATGTCTTTCGAATAAAAAATGATGATGCATTGGTGACATTGAATCAGGGAATGAAAATTATTTTAAAATTCGCATTCATTTTTATTGGGATTTTAGTTATTTTCTACGTGTGACAATAACAATCATTTTTTTTATTAAAATGGAAAAAGTTAGTCAAGCATTTCTTTATTTTTTATGAATACATTTTAGTTTTAAGATGATAAGTTATTTTTGAGATTCTAATCTTGAAAACATTTTAGTTTCCAGGTGATAAGTTGTTTATGAGATTTAAACTTGAGAACATTTTTTATACTTTTTATTTGGACATTCTACTATTTAAACTAAAAGTGATGAACATTTAGGCTTTTCTTTATTAAAATCAATGTTTTAAAATCTGATCTAAAGGACCTAATTTAAAATATCGATTCACTCGCTCACCTGGCTTCGACTACTATCGAATCCGCCATTAACCGGAGCAGATGTAATAAATATATTATTTATATTTTATTTAAATTTTAAAATATATAATTAGTAATATTTAAGATATTATTTATTACTTTTATATAAAAAGTATTTTAAAATTTATTTTAAAAATATGTATAATGTTTATATATGAAAACATATTAAGAAATGGAAGAAACTTACTTATATAAATATATACTTAATTAAGAAGAATATATAATTTTCATAATATCTAAAATAATCATAACGACATTATTAAACAAGTAGAATGCCTCAGAATCCCTCCTTTCATATTCAAATCCATGAGCCTGCATTATTTTATTGATTTTTTGGGGCTTATGCCTTTAACCCTACAAGCTTAATCCCAAAGAAACGATATGTCATTAAAACATCAAACGACGCCGCTTTAACTCAGTGTACACCAGCCGAACCTAATGATTCGTTAAGAACCATCGATTCATCCGGCTCATCTGCTCAATCACACCAGCGGTGCTCAGTTCTGGGCTCAATGAAAACGGTTGACCGAACCCGGGACGGGTTGCTGATCGACGATTTGGCTCAATCGACGAACCAACTCCATCCAAATTGATTTTTAAAAATACTGGGACAAACTCTTTTAATGGGACTCGAAGGCATTACTTATCATAAAATTTCATGTCAATAATTTGAACCGATGTTTTTCGTTTCGTTTTCACTAATTTTTTTTTAAAAAAAAAAGAAAGGAAAAAAAAAAGAAGACCAGTCCTCCTTATATGAGTCAAATCAATAATTTGAGTCGATATTTTTTTGTCAAATTTTCACTAATTTTCTAAAAAAGAAAGAAAGAAAAGACCAAGTCCTCCTTACATGAGTCGATATCATTTCACTTTGACTTTGATGTGGACTTTTGAAATGCGACTGCTTTTGGATTTGGAAATGTTTTTTCTTTAAATAATTTATTTATTTATAATATTTATGTTGAAATATTCAAAATCTGAAGATAGAAAGCGAAAGATGCCAAATCAATTATATACGAAATAACTTCGAAACCTAATCTCATTTTCTAAACTTTATTTTCTTTATTCTTAACTGGGAAGATTTCAGTTAGTATATAAGGTGTGTTGTTATTACAGTTGTTTCTGCATTTATTTATTAACAAGTTTATTCAGATATTGTGTTTATCCGTGATTTAAAATATATAATGACAAACAGCTTGTCAATATGTCAGAATCTAAGTCGACGTAATAAATAATGTTCGTGAGCCCAAGACGCAGTTCCCAAATGACGATTAAAAATGGGCCTAGTATCAAGAATAGACTCCTGACAAGATCCTCAACACAGGTCAAACGGCGCCTAACTCGCCTTTAAAAGACTGCAGCCCAAGTGAATCAGATATTAGAGGAAAACATCAAATCTCCACCACTGTGAAAGAGATATTTCCTAATTATTGTCCATCAATTATCCATTATTAATCGGTTTACGATAAAAAAAGAAAATATCCCACCAAATGGGAGGAATATCAAATCATCATCCAACAAGAAAATATATTATTCTATGTCATCATCCAACTAGGAAAGTTATCATGATCATCCATTATAAATATCAGTCACCCATCTATGAGCGCACGTTGCACATACGCACAAACTTCATTCCCAATCACGATTCTCCACTCTGAAAGAACCCGACTCAGACGGAGAGGCAATCTGGCGAGCCTCACGATTCTTTGCAGAGTCTAACGCCCAAAGCTTTCGCCGATTCCGTCTCAGAATTCAAAGACGTCAAGTTTCCAGTTCGCTGAAAAGCATCATCAGCCTGACGCTTTCCCCGTGGAACGGCGCTCTTGACAAATAAACCGACATCTCGATCGATGGTATCAACTCGTAACAAGGAAGGCAAGAGCCACGCCAATCCCCCAAGGATGCAAGACCAGCCAGGAGGCGTGGAAAGCCGACCTCCCGGAGGCACGCTATAAACTGTGTAGGTTAACATGAACGAGGTGGAAGCGCTCCACGTCACCAACTAACACTTGCAAAGAGTTGGAACAACTCACCAGGCAAATACAACGCTCTCAAGGAGACACTCAAGAGCCCGAAAGACCAAAACCCTGTTACCCAAGAAGAGTAACACCTCGACCCTCGTCGAGAAGTGGATAGAGAAGGAGAAACTAGCCACACCAGGGAGCATGATCCTTACCAACCCCTCGGGGAGGATCGCAACGAGGAGAGGCATGGCAAGAACAATAAAGGCGATAGGCCCTACTTTATCAACAGACAAAGGAGAGGTCGTGGGAGCAGAGGTTCAGGGACATCCAGCAAGAAATCAGCCACATGAAGGAAGCGGTAAAGGGTTGAGCTTCACTCTCCATGGACGCCCTGGTACAACAAACCGAATCTCCATTTACCGGGCCGGGTGCCGCATTCCCTTCCCAGAAAGTTCAAATGCCGGGCAGATCGAGACGCTCGACGGAACAAAAAGACCCCATAGCAAACTCAACACGCATAAAATCGATGGAACTACACTGATATCGTGACTATACGATGCAGCCTTCACTATCACACTAAAGGGTCACAACATTGGCTCGGCTTAACAACTCCCGCCTGCCTTTCCATCTCATCGCTCACGTAACTTTCCATCGCATTCGCCTCCCACTTTATCTGAAAGCGTGACGCATAAGAAGCTGCTATCG
This sequence comes from Tetrastigma voinierianum, assembly GCA_016808115.1. Lineage (NCBI taxonomy): Eukaryota > Viridiplantae > Streptophyta > Magnoliopsida > Vitales > Vitaceae > Tetrastigma > Tetrastigma voinierianum. Next base: position 138,924 of record JAEQBH010006686.1, on the reverse strand, counting down.
CTCACCATAAAACAGAGCTTTCCGGGGAAAGCTTCGAGGGTCATATGTCAGAGGTTTAACACGGAGTCAGCTGGCGTGATATCTCGACTAGTTTGCCACACGCTCACAGCGTCGTCAAGGCAATGAAAGACCTAATGTTCTTTATCTCAAAGAACCCTTAGGCAAGCATGGCCAGGTCCCTAAAACAGAAGTATATCAACTGGGTGAAGAAGCCTCCTCGTCTGCCAAAGAAGCTTCTACTCAAAAGGAAAAGAGCAGGGGCGACAAAAAAAGAGAACGAAGCCTCAAGAGACAAGCAGACAGGGACAGATCCCCAAGGAGGAGTAGAGAAAACAGAGAGCGGTCCTCGATAAGACGAGGAACGCTGTGATCGCAGGGACCACCTCAAACAGTCATGAAGAGGCGGTATTCACCTCTGCCAGCAATACACCCCCAATGTACCTCACCGGCCGAGGTCCTACGCCGGGCGCAACATGAAAGGTTTCTGAGGTGGCCATCCCAGATGAATTCAGACCCCACTAAAAGAGACGATACCAAATACTGTGAGTTCCACAAGGGTCATGGACATCGAACAGATGACTGCATCTAGCTAAAAAAAGAGATTGAATACCTGATCCGACGTGGGCATCTCAGCCGTTACGTGGCCTCAGAAGGGCAGGAGCAAGTCCAAACACCACCACCTCGCCACCAACCCCGCCTCAAAGACGCCGCCTTTGGGAGAAATCCATGTAACTTCCTGAGAGGGCTACAGAGGTGGAGAGTCCAACTCAAGAAGGAAGACCCACTTCAGACAACATCGATCGGGGAAACTCAGTACAAATGCATCCAAGCTTCCTTGGCTGGATACTACCATAACATTTTCAGACTTCGACATGGAAGGTTGCCAACACCCCTATGACGACACGCTTGTGATAAAAACCATAGTAGCTAATAAAACGATCCACAGTGGTCCTCGTTGACAACTAAGCCTCACTAACATCATCTTCGCATCAACTTTCTACAAAATGGGCATTGGAAGGGAGAAGCTAGAGTCAGTCAACGCTTGCCTACGTGGGTTCTCAGGAGAAAGAGTACCACCGGGTCGAAGACGTTGCTCACTTGGGAGACCCCCATGCCAGGCTACAACAACGGTGAGATTTCTCATAGTAGATGCCTCATCGGCCTACAACATGTTACTAGGTAGGCCCTCTCTCAATGCCATAAGGGTTGTTCCCTCCTCTTATCACATGATTATCAAATTTCCAACTGCAAATGAAGTAGGAATGGTCCGAGGAAACCAACAAGAGATAGCCGTGAATGTTACTCAACAATAATGAAGCAAACACTGGCCGACAACATCTATATGGATCGAAGCTCGACATGCGAGACGCAGGTAACCAATTCGAATTGCGGCCCTTAGAAGAATTAGATTCAGATGTACTCTGGTGACTGTAATGTAATACCTCTCGTCTACATAGGGTCCAAGTTAGCTAAGACATTTAGCCCTCTCATCCGCTTTCAGAAAGGTAATTACTTTGAGGTATTCGCCTGGAAACAGGAAGACATGGGTGGGGTCGACCCGACAGTGATCACCCATAGGTTGAACGTCAATCCTCTTTAAGCCAGTCAAGCAAAAGAGAAGGAGTTTTGCCCCAGAAAGACAGAAGGCGATTAATGAAGAGGTCGATAAACTTTTCCAAGCAAAGGCAATCGTGAGAAGTGTAGCACGGAATGGTCGGGCTGTCTGTTCCATCAAAAAGCAAACGGTAAGTGGCGGCTTTTGCATCGTTTCCTCACAGACATCAACAGTGGCTCCGCCTTAAAGAAGCTTCCCCACTCGGATTGATCTCATAGTAGACGCCACACTCGGTCATGAACTCCTTAGCTTCATGCGGACGCCTTCTCAGCCATAACCAGATCGCGACGCGACCCCAACACCAAGAGAAGACCTTCATTTGTCACTTCAGTCGTGAACCTAACGTTGTCGAGTAAACGTCAAGTTAAAGAATCCAGGAGCCACCTACCAAAGGTCGGTGGAGCAGGATGTTCCAACAAATTGGGACATTTATGGAGGTATATGATCGACATGCTTGAAATCGATAAAAGCCAAGCTCCACATAACGTCTACATAACCCATTTAAATACCGGTATGCCCAGTCCCGAAAAGCTACAATATGGAAGCTTAAACCCACCAAATGCGCTGAGTCTCCACGGAAAGCTTCTTAGGTTTTATAGTCAACAACCAAGGAATAGAGGCAAAACCCGTATAAGAAAGTCGCTTGATATGCCGCTCCGTCAAATTATGAAGATATCTCAATGCCCGATGGGAGAATGGGATGCGCCTGAGTCGCTTCAGAGCCCAGTGGCCGATGATGTCGACCTTCTTCAGTTCCGAAAAAGGCTTTCCGTTGGGACGCACACCGCCAGGAGGGCGTTCACTTACACCTCAAAATCTCACCCGAGCCTCCCCCATTCTAAGAAGCCCTTCCGAGGAGAACCCCACCTCTACCCGGTCGCTTCGCACTTTGCAACTAGTGCCGCCTTGGTAAAGAGAACTGGACAGGTGCAAAGAACTAGCCTTACTATTGTAGTCGAGCTCGAGGGGAGCAGAGAGAGGTACCAAAGATGGAAAAAGCTGATCCCGGCGTCGTAACCACATCCGTAAAACGCCTCGACCTTTACTCCAAGCTCATACTGTCGAAGTCCTAACCGAATATCCGATGAAGCAAATACTACATAAACCAGAAACCTCTAGAAGGTTGATAAAGTGGGCTATAGAGCTGAGTGAATTTGACATCAGGTACAAACCGAGGACAGAGTGGGGTGCGGCGATCTCGCGTATTTCATCATGGAATTCACTCCAAGACACCTACTGAGGCTACCTAACTGCACCCGAATTTTATCCGAGATTATCCGTTGACGGGGCCGCTAACGACCAAGGAAGCGGTGCAGGGTTGATCCTGACATCTACAGACAGGATAGATACGGAATACGCCCTCAGATTCGACTTCCAAGCCTCCAATAACGAGGCCGAGTATGAGGTGTCATAGCTGGACTCAACCTCGCCCCACTTCCATGGAAGGCCAGACACCGGAGGTGAGCAAATGACCCAACCGGGGTGGTAAAACGTATAGAAGAACCTAATGAGCCAGTGAGAGTGAGAAGATGATCTTATATCTAAAAAAGGTACGAGAGCTGCTTAAGAAGTTCATACGAGTTCAAGTCAAACATGTACCAAGATTGGAGAATTCCAAAGCTGATGCCTTGGCAAAACTGGAGATAGCCTCACAAGAAGACCTGGGCAGACTGATACCTATCGAGCACCTTCCAGAGCTCCCCACAAGCGCCGACAACCGGAGAAGTCTCCCCGTGATGTCCGGGAATCAGTCGATGACCCCATCCGGGGATTACTGCAGATGGTACATCGCTAAGCTGACCCAAAAAGAAGCCCAAACCCGAGCGAGGCTCCAAGAAGATTCACTCACCCGGGGACCCTTTATAAATGAGGCTTCTTCGCGCCCATCTCCCATGCGTAGGGAAGGAAGACGCCAACTACATACTAAGGGAGGTACATGAGGGCATATGAGGTAACCACATCGGAGCTCGGACCTTGGCAAGGAAAACATTGGAGATGTGGGTCTCACTGGCCCACAACGCTTCAAAGACGACAAACCGGTTAGAAATGCAAGCTCACGAGCATGCCAAGATCTCTTATCTCCCATCCGAGCCACTGACGTTAGTCACAAGCCCCTGGCCTTTTCAACAATGGGGGCTGGACATATTGGGACCCTTACCCATTGGAAAGGGCTAATGCAAATTTATCATTGTGGTCGTGGACTATTTTACAAAATAAAGTCAAGTCAACCCCAAGAATAATCATAAAACGTAAGGTACGCAACTCGTCTCGGGTGCCTTAATATGCAAGTTCGGATCCCGAGGTCCTCGTAAGATAATGGGAAACACCACAACCCTAAGTTCGTGGTCTTCATACAGCTCGAAATCAAGAACTACTACTCTCCCTGAAATTTCATCCGCAGCTCAACAGTGCAGGTCACTATAAGGGACTCTAAAGGCAACACCAAAACCAAACTAGAAGATCTTAAATGAAATGGGTAGAGTAATAGCCCCCGAGTGTTACGTGGCAGGCGTAACTACGCCAAGAAGTCACGACTCAGAAACCCTGCTCTCTCCGGCCTTGGCACCGAAGCAGATCCACCGGCCTGACTAAAATCTCCGCTGATCGAACTAGCAAACATCGAACACAACGAGGAGGTCCTTCACCTAAACCCGATCTCTGTAAGAAAAAGGTGAGTAGGTTTTGAAGCGTATGGAGGACTATCACAAGAAGACAGCGAGGTATTATGACTAAAGGGTCAAGCCCGTGAGCCATGCTCAAATAATCTAGTTCTAAAAAATTTCACAAAGAAGGAAGGACCCGCACATGGGAAGTTGGGACCTAATTGGGAAGGGCCCTACATCGTATCTCGCATAATCCGACCTAGAAACTATGAACTCCAAACGGAAGAAGGAAAAACCCTGCCCCATTCATAGAACGCTAAACACCTCAAACGGTTCTACCAGTAAGACCCCGGAACGTAGCCTGTAATAAAGATCCACCATCTTGATTTCGAATAACACTCTATCTCCATTTTTAAGTTGTTTAATGTTATGGTGGACCAAACAATAAGTTTTAATGATAAAGCCAGGAGCACGACTAGAAGGTGCCTCGGTGGAAGAAACAAGTAATTCACAAAGATTATTCTTTATTTCAAAGGAGCTACAATTGAATACAAAATTTCATTACATGGAGGTTACAACCACCTCAGAGAATTACAAAATCTCCTCAGATCTCAAAATTACGTTATGAAACCGTTCTCACATCTGGCCACCCCGGCCAAGGCAAAAACCATAAGAAAAGGGAAAAAGAAAGAGAGTGTAAGAGAGAGCGAGAAAGAGTAGCGGGAGGAGAGAGAGGAAGAGAAGGAAAAGGAGAAAGAGAAAGAAGAGAAGAAAGAAGAAAGAAAAAACGGAGAAAGCGGTACTTATAAGTTTTTTCAAGCACATCGCCCCCTCTTGATACATTCTCTAGCATAGTTCCATCATTGGGCATAGCTAGGGAACAACACAACCCCACAAGGGAGGAACTAGGGAAAAACACAACTCCTACAAGTGGTAGACCATCGACACCAAACGTCGGCTCATGACCACCAGATAGACCCTATGTAGTGATGACCAAATCTTGACGCTTCATCATGCTCAGACTCTGACTCTACCAAAGAAAGGACAAAGGTTGGAAGCATAGCACCACCATAGAGGGATCACTATTTATAAGGAAGCCAGGGCGCTTGGGAAGTCGTGCAATCCGTTCCAATTCTCCATAGATCCGCATTAAAGCCACATGCGCTTTTCCAAGGAAAGGAAGACGTAAAGGGCCCTTAGCGCCTAGAGCCTGCAGAGCTCAGCCGCGGAGGGAGGGTCTTAGCTTCAGGGATCCCAAAGAGAGTCAAGACGCGTAGGAGGGTCTTAGGGCCCAAGAGCCCAATAGCTCAACCTTACGAGCGACAACCAGAGGGTCTTGGGGCCGCCTTTAGTGAGCCCGCAGCCTTAGTTCACAGAGGGTCTTGAGCCAGAGCCTAGCAACCAAATTCTATAGAGCTTAACAAATACCAGAGGGTCTTAGCATAGGAGCCCAAGAATTTCACCACTGGGGAGGAGGGTCTTGAAGACTCAGAGCCCAAGAGCTCGGGGTCACACAGAGGGTCTTAGTCATCAGAGCCCAAAGATTCAAATTGCAGAGCTTAAAAAATTAGGAGGGTCTTAGCGCCTAGGAGCCCAAGAGTCCACCTGTAGAGGAGGGTCTTAGCGCCCCGCATCTAGTAGCCTCGCCCCTGCGAGGAGGATCTGGGTCGCCCAGAGCTTAGTAGCCCGGGGCCCCAGGCAGGAGGGTTTAAGGCCTGTGGAGCCCAAAGAGCCTCGTCGCGGAGGAGGGTCTTAGCGCCTATAAGCCTAGTAGCTCAACTCGGGGAGGAGGGACTCAACGCCAAGGAGCCCATTAGCTCAGTTTGCGGAGCTTAACAGCTTAGGAGGGTCTTAGAGCCCAGAGCCTAAGAGTCACCGCAGCTTACCACCGAGGGTCTTAGCGCCAAGAGCCCCAAGAGAGTTGCCCCAGAGCTTAATACCGTGAGGGTCTTAGTGCCCAGGAGCCCGCAGCTCGGGACAGGGAACATAACTACTCTAGGAAAATCTCGTGGCTCGGGGAACCAAGTGTGCTCAAATCGACGAACAGAAAAGGAGCGAAGAAATTAATCGATGAATCTTGGTATATCAACAAAAAGTCAAGATCATAAGCAATACAAAAACCCAAGCTCCGCGCCAGGATACACCAAAAAAAAGAAAAAAAAAAATGGAGAGCCTAAACGCCTCGATGTCAGCCCCGACTCATAGCGGGAGGGAGTCGTGCCAAGCCCCGCAGGCAAAGCGTATGGGCTTGCCCCCGAGGAACCCCGAGGACGCAGCAAGGAGCACGAACAAGGTCTCCCGGGAAACACCTCGCCTCCCGCATCAACCTTAGCCTAAGTGCATCCTTCAACCTCTTCATCGAAAGTCGGATGTTGAACTCTAGGTCCCAAAAGCCTGGGGAAGCCCGACGCTGAAAGGCAAGCCACCCTAAGCCCATCGGGTACAGCCCGCCTTTAAGCCTCCGCTATCACTTCGCCCCTCCGGTTAGCTGCTTCTCTCCGCCTCGCGTCTATCCGAAGCCCGGCGTTGAGCCTCATAGCATTCCACAGCTACTGCGCCTCCGCAGCCCTCGAGGGCTCGCTCCAAGGCCGCCATTTGGGCCTGATTGTGTCACCTCGACGAATTTAACTCTTCCTCGGCCGACGCTGCCGTCTTCTAAGAACCTTCGCATCCTTCCGGCCTCCTTTCTTTATCCCCACCGTCCCTCGCCAATCGAAGCATGCCTGTGTCACCCGTGCTCACGAGTTCCCTTAGTCATTCCTTATCCGGCCCAAGCACCAACCCGATCGGAGGTCGGAAGCAACCTTAGCTTCAGAAGACTTCACCGCCTCATGCGTGAGCCCCCAGAAGGTTGGCCTCCTACCAAGCCTTTCACATAAGTAGCTACCCGCTAAAAAAACAAAAAGTCACCAATTAACCTAAAACAATAAAGAAAAAGATCGACGAAAAGCACTAGACTTATAGAGTGTGGTTCCTGCGTAAGAGCCGTAGTCTCTCGACCCAGTGGCACCCAATCTATTAAGGTCGAGTCGCAAGCAGATGGAGTGGAAACAACCCGACAAATGAGCTCGCATTAGAAAGCAGAGAGTCCTCATCCCCTGCAACCTCAAAGCGATCACGATTCCTCGTCACCTCATCCGGCATTGCAAGAGGGGGTGTGGCGCCCCGCGATGTGGGACTTTAGACCGAAATAGGGAGAACCTCCAAGGGGGGCTTATCCGCCCTCCCCGAAGAGTCTCTAGCCTCGACGACGAAGAAGTATAAGAGGTCCCCACCTTAGATTCAATTTCGAGTAGGGGGCATTCCACCGGCGAGCTCGAGGTTTCCGTTTCACGCTTCTCTTCTTCTTACCAAAGACCTGTGTGGACCGAAGCTCTCCCCGTAGCTTCACAATAAGGGCCCAAATGGCGCGATAAGATTCGGGGACCCGGAGGCTTCCATAACTGAGAGGGGGAAGATCTCGTAAAAGGAAGTCAAGTGTGCCCGCACCGCACGATTCAGAATATCCGATCTAATGAGCTCGCATCAGCACGTGGCACTTCACCGGGGCCTACCGCTTCACCTCCTCGTCCTCAGGACTGAGATCGGGCCGAGCACCTGAAGGCCATGCGACTAAAGCAATGTCAGAAGTATCCTGTGACCTTTGAAAACCAAGACAAACCAGAACGAAGAAGAGCTCACGTAGGTTCTCGGGGGTAGTCCAAACGGCAAGAACGCCAAGTGTGTCCTCTCGATAAAAGGGATTGTACTCCCAATGACGGCCACTAACAAAAAAATAACGTTCCTTCTAGAACCTGTGCGAAGATGGAAGGTCCGAATAATCAACTTTAGCGTCGGAGCGCTGAGATATAAAGAAGCCTTCGACGATCCCTTTACATTGAAGAAGCTCCAAGATGTGGCAATACTAGGAACACCTGTGCCTTATCCCTAAAAACGACTAAATGTACTCTTACGAACAATCTGTAAGTCGGGAAAGCCGAGAGGCGTACATCAAATGCTTTTATAAAGGATGGCAGCGAGGGGCCGCCTTCAACTCCACCTCAAAAAAGCACACAATCTTAGGCACTTGGACAACGTAGGTGGTCAGCATGTTAGGGCACCAAACTTGGATCCCAAACGGGGGCCCATACCGGGCCGCAAAGATCTCACCGTACAAAGGTTCGACCCGACTAGGGCCCATGCCTCAGCATTGTATAGACAACCCTCAAATATTCAAAGCTGCTAGGATACCGAATTTCGTTAATTTTTCCCTTGCCCTTATCTAAGGGGAAATGAGGCTCCTCTTGTGGTAGCCCATTAACCACCACAGCCGAACCTGTCGTTCCCGTCGCCCGCCCGAACTAGACGCCTCGGGCAGGATTACTCCCTGGCAAGAAATGTAGGAGCCGACTGTGACCTACGGAGGGGTACGCAAGGTTAAGGCGGAGTGGAAATTGAAGGAAATGCAAAACTCCTAACCGAGCACGCCCTAAAGCCTTGTAAGACTTCAAAACCAAAAAGATAGAGGGGAAGAAAAGACGTATTTTGCTATTAGAAACAAGACAAGGGACACCGTACTTCAAGCGATATCGTGACCACTCAAAAGTAAATCTCCCGAACACTACCTGACAAGATTCAAGAAAAAAGGAAGCACAAACTTGCAGAGACAAAAAATCTTCAAGAACAGGGGAACAAAGTGCAAACGGTAAGGGGACGTTTTTAAGAAAGTGTCGCGACATCTTCTTCTGCCTCCACAAGTCTCAACTGTTTGTTCCTGATGTCGCGACTTGAGTAACTTGTCGTCCATGTCGCGACCTGCATCAGATTTCCTTCAATTTCCTGATGTCGCGACATCATGACCGACCGTGAACTCCAAACCGTGATCAATGACTCGCCGTCTTTCATTTCGCTCTCGCTAATCTGACCGCACTTTTATTCCACTTATTCTCAGATTTTCTAACGTTTTTTCTTTCTTCCACTTGTACCGCTAATAATGCATTGGTGAGTTTTTTGCATAATTGTGATATTAATTATTCAATTTTAACTAAAATCAAATGTAAAAATGGACTAAAAAGAGATGACTTTTAAGCTCATCAGAAAGCTAAGAGCCACAGTCGAAATAAATGCGAAAATCGAGAAGCCATCATTATCACAAGACGTGGGATAGTGACAAAGCCCTAATAAACCCTTCCTAAGTAGCCATGTGGGTATCACGCCTGATCCGAGAAGCGATACATCCTCGCCTCTACGCCGCAACAAAGGTCGGGGCAACTCGATAGTTTAGCCAATAGCGCGTAGGCCCAAGATGTAAGCTCAAACATCGATTAAAACGGTTCAAGATTGTACAGCCCTTAATGGTATCCTCAAATGCAGTTCGAAAAAGAGGGCAATAACTCGCCCCTTTAAAAGACACTAGTAGCCCAAGGAATCTATATTAGAGGAAACACCTAATTTCCACCAATCGTGAAAGTAGGATACTCAATTATTGCCCATCAATTATCTCCTTTTATTAATCGACACGATAAGGAAAGAAAATCTCCCACCCAGTGGGATGAATATCGTATCATCCCCTCCAAATAAGGAAAGATATTATTCCTATGTCATCATCCAACTAGGAAAGTTATCATGATCATCCATTATAAATACCAGGCCACCCCATTGGTGAAAGGTACGCATACATATGCACAAAACTTCATTCCCTAATCAGTTAATCTTCTCTTCCACCGGAAAGAACTGACTTAGGCATCGAGAGGCAACAGGCGAGCCCCCGCCGATCCTTTTCGTTTCTTGTTTTTGCAGAGGAGTCCAACGTCCAGAGTCGGACCAGCCCAACAAATCCAGCACGCTCAAGCCCAGTTCCGGTTGAAAAGGCATCATCAGAAGTTATAAGTATTCTAGTCACATTAGTAATATCAAATGTGTAGGCTTTGAGTCGATATTATTCTATGTTTCTATCGATGTATTGCTAGATTGAATTAGTAAAATTATTTTTCTCTTCAAAATAGGAAAGGAATGATACCATATTGTACCAACATTTTTTTCTTTTAAAGGAGAATAATTTTATTGATTCAAACTAATAATACATTTAATATAAACAAAGAATCAAATTCACTAAAAACTATAGAGGATGACGCAACATCCAGGTTAATAGCACAATGAATCGACTTAAAGTCTACACATTTGATAATTCTATAATGACTATAATACAAATGAATCTAGTTCTTCAGCATACTGATAACCATGATTTGACTTGATATCTTGGTCGAATTTGCTTTGCCGTTCAAATCACACACACATCAGAAAGAGCCGCAACAAGACGAGGAAAACCAAACCGCCGTACTAGGACGACATAAACCACACGCTGCACAAGATGACGACAAAAACACGTCGTACAAGACGACGACAAAAACACGCATATAAGACGACGACAAAAATACGAAAAAATAAAGTAAATATCCAGATTTTTGTAGAAGAACCACTTTATTGAAAAAAATGGTAGAAAAGAGATGTAGAGGGGTGATTTTAGGCCAAGAATGACAAAAAATCACCCCTCTTTGCTTAATAAAAATGGGCTAAAAAGAACAAGATGAGAGAAAGAAAGAGGCTAGGGTTTTTTGTACCAACATTTAATTATCCTTTTTCTTAACAAATATCAAACAAAATTGAAAATATATTGAAAAAATAAATCCACAATTAATGAATTAGTATTTTTTTCATGAAAAATTATGGGAAGAAAGCTAAGGGTGTGTTTGTTTCCGGTTTTTGAAAATTAACTTTTATTCTAAAAAACAAGAAGAACTATGAAAACACAGAGAACATATTTTGGTTCCTAGTTTTTTGTTATGAAAAACACAAAGAACATAGAAACATTAAATTCAGATGACAAGAATAGTTTTAGAGAATACTAAAATAGTATTCTCTATGTTTTCAAAAATTGTTCTCAAGAACAGTTTTAAAAAATAGAAACCAAACAGATGCGAAATAAAAATAAAAAAATAAATAAATATATATATAAACAGGTTAAGAGAATACCAAAATAATGTTTTCTATTTTCATTTCATAATGATATTCCAATATCATTGCAGACTTTAGGATATAATATTACTATAACATTCTTATATTATTTTCTTAAACAAATATAACTTAATATATTTATTTATTTTTGAGAAAATTATGCTTTGGTTTATCAATATGATTCTATTAAAAAAAAAGTTGATGAGGAATGAGAAAGTAAGGACAAGTTAACTCATTTAAAAAAAAAAAAATCATATTAGGTTTGTTATGGGGGAGGGATTTCTTGTTCCAAAAATATCATTTTTAACTCTTGTAAAAACCACAAAAAAAGAAGGTATTTTTTAAATAACAGATTTTGAAATATTCAAAAAAAAAGAAAGTACATTTTTTAAATAAGAAAGTACATTAAGAAAAAGGAAAGTAAGGTGTATTAAAAAATAATAATATTCTTGTGCATAAAATTAAAATATAAAAATGTGAAATTACTATTATTTTAATTTTAATTTTTATATTTATTGTTTGATTTATCTTGAATATTTTTGAGTTTCAAAATATTAAAATATAAATTCGTAAAAATTCTGAAGTGTAAAAATTAAGGTTGTTATAATATTTTCTTAAAATATTTATACTTAGAATTTTACAAAATAAATTTTTAATATTTTAAAATAAAAATATTCAAAAGTAATAAAATAAAAAGATAAAATTAATGTAATATTAATTTCAAATTTATATTTTTAATTTTATGTATAAACATATTATATATATATATATATATATATATATATATATATATATATATATATATATATATATATATATATATTTTAATACGCTTTTCTTTTTTTTTGGATTTTCATTAAAAATGACATTTTTGAAACAAGAACTCCCTCCCCAATATTTTTTTTTTTGGATTTTCTTAGAGCGGTTAAAAATGACATTTCCGGTAACAACCCAATATGAATTATTTTTAAATAAGTTAGCTTGTCCTTAGTTTCCAATAAGAATTATTTTGAATGAGTTAACTTGCCCATGATTTCTCATTCTTCATAAACTATTTTTAAATAGAATCATATCAATAAACCAAAGAAAAATATTTTTCCAAAATTCTACTTATAATTTTCACAATTTATGGTTAATTGTTCCCTTTTTAACCTAATTTCCACATTGAAATAGGTCTTTAACAAAATTAAATTGAAATAATGAACTAAATATCTAATTGAAAACATTTATTATTGATTAGTATACATTCCTTTTCCCTCAATAATATTATATAAAATATTTCTTCAAATATTTATACCAATGCAAGAGTTAATAATTTTGTAGGACTTTTAACCAATTTATTACGCTATTAACCCTGGACGCGTTTTTTATTCTCAATATATTTTAAATGATGGTATATATGTGTTTCTATTGATGTATTTGCTAATTTAAATCAATAAAATTATTTTCTTAAACAAAAACATATTATTATAATATTTATTTATTTTTATAAAAAATTATTAAAAAATATCGCATGGAATGAGGAACTAGTAATTCATAATTTTTATCTTCTTAATATCCTCTATGATATAATAGAATGATTATCTCTTTTGTTTTAGGTATGGTTAATTGAATCACGTTAAGACCACTTGTATAAGATTGAACCACCAACAAATCATTTTCTTGGTGTAGATCCTTTAAACATTAGATGAAGTAAATCCATGTATGTTATGACATGTTAAAAACTCCAAATACAAGAAACCATAAACAAATAATAATATTTGTGTTAGAAAAATGAAAGTATAGTACACAATGATTCTTGTGATGAAAAATATGAAAAAGAAGAAAACAAGGGGGGGAGGACAAATTGAGATGGTTTGTTCAGACTGATAATTGGATAACATCAGGTAGTTCCATCTTAAGTAAAAAACATTTAAATAGAAACAAATGGCACATGCACTCGATGTTGATAGACAACTTTATCATCATTCCAACACCATATTTCTAATAATTCGACATAGAATACCATGAATCTCCTTCAGTTATAATGCTACAATATCTTTTAAGACCTTGTTTGGGAGAAAGTGATGTAAAACTCATTTTTTAAGGATATCGACTTTTTATTTATTTTTTATTTTATAGTTATTCACTTTATATTAGCAATATTATATCATTATATTTTATAGGGGACTTGAGTCTGGCCACCCAATCCCTTTTCCCATTTGAGTAAGGCCTCAAGGGCATCAATTAAGAGATGATTATTGTAAAAGTGTATTTAACTTGTAATACTCCCCCTCAAAAGTTCTTAAATTCAACATTAATCATCAATCTCCTTTAATTTTGATGTTGTGATATCCTATTTATTAAGACCATGTTCGAAGGTGATTACAATAAGGTTACTATTCTTCTCCTTCTCCTTCTCTTCCCTCAAATAATACCATTTGACAAGAAGAAATTATTATCTTAATTACATTATTAATATATTGATAAATGAATAGTTTTCTAATTTTTACCTAATTGTTAATTTAGAAAATATATTATGTATTTTTTTGTAAGTACTTTTTACAAATGGACTTTTAAAAGGAAGAAATATGGAGAATTTATACTATAAAGGATAAAGATGTTTCAAACAGCAATGTTTAAAAAATGTAAAATTACAGAAAATTATTAGACACCGCATTATGAATTTTTATTTATTATTTTTTATGAACTTCACCAATTATTAGTTTAATATTATCACTTACATTTAATTTGATATGTTAGTTTGACTTGGGACTACAAGATTTTATTATATAATCAAGATTATTAATTTATCAAATATTTATTTATTGAGGTTATACTATATGTGATACATTCAGTAACATAAAAATATCGATTGCATCTTTATTTCTTGGAGAATCAATGATGAATATCATTTGATTTTAATCTTTTAACACCTTATTGAGAGTTTGCTTAGGAGGATATCATCATAAAAACCATGTCTGGCTTAAAAAGTTTCTCATAGTTATGCCTTCTTATCAAATTATGTACTTTTACGGAAAGTATGTTAGTATTAGGTATCAAAGATATTGTAAAAGTGTTTTTTTATTGTGAAATTAATTACATGACAAAAAGTGAATGAATGAAAGATGCATGAACTATTTGTTAAAAAATCATTTGAAGCGATTTTCTAGAATCTTAATCGTGGGTACCATGGGCTTTGGCTCAGATCCTCCATCCTATAGGTCAATGGCCCAGCCAGTCTAAAGCCCCAAAAATGAAGCCTACAGGGGCCCAATATCCGGACCCAATCACATTTATTTACAAGCCGGGCCCAAACATACTTGGCCAACCGGGCGGGAGACATAGTGCCTAAACGCAATCTTTCTTAGCTGGTTACCACCTTTAAGAAGGCAGCCGGCTGGCCTCCCTTATCTTAAACAAATAACCACCCATAAGTTGTACACGTCACCTTCCCGATGGCGGTCAAACATAGAAGATAAGGGCAGTTTGGCTATATAAAGGGAAGAACAGGTCATAAAAGGCGAACAAAGCGCCACCTTCCTCTTCCATTTTGGAAGGGAATCGTCTACTTCCCATGTAAAACGGACAACGACCCTCCTCCGTAAAGACAGAGGGGATGATACCGTAGAAGGTAAGAGACTCGTCGAAAAATACGACCTGACTCTCTCTAGATCTCAAGAGACCCGACTGCACGGAGAGACAATCCGCGCATCTCAACGCCGTTCTCCTGCTCATCTTGGTGTACATGTCGGCAAGTTTATGCTTTGACGATCCAGTGACTTAGAAAATCTAGGAGACTACAACTGGCACCGTTTGTGGGAACGACCAAGAAAAAGAACTCATCGGCGATTCGTGAGGGCTTGGTTGTAAAACCCAAGAAAATTCTAATTTTCTGAAAAATGGTAAAATGGTCATTTCGGTAAAAATCCAAATTTTTTCTAGATCTCGGATGATGAAACCGACTTCACCACTGGAATCATCTCGCAAAATCTATCTACCACATCGAATTTCGTTGAATTCCGAGACAATCATAATTTCATGTTTTTCGAGGCACCGGGTGTCGGGTGCTTTAAAACGGATTCTAAGAGACATGTGATGTGACAAAAGTCACCTACTACATGTACTCATGTGACACATGTTGCGTGATTAGAGGGATGATGGAAAATAATGGCTTAGATAAAGCCATGTGTCAAAAATCAAGACAAAAGGGACACAATGGGAATTATGGAAATGTTTAATGAGAATTAGACAAATGAATAGCTTTCTTCTCCAAAAGAAAGAGGAAGATGCGCAGGGCTGGTTCGTGTAATAGGTCAATTGATTTTAGAGAGAGAGAGAGCTACTCTCTAGATTTCCCTTGCTCGACCACGGCTCGTCGCCAAGAAGTAAAGTTGTTCTAATGCATGTAGGGTTACGCATGGACACCGATTTTTGCGGAGTTCCGACAACTCTAAAGGTAGAGATCTTTCCTACTTGTGTTATTTTTTCTAAGAGCCATGTAAATGGTTAGGAATATTCTCGAGGCTTGATTTAGTCAGAATTTCAGCCTCAAAACATTTGAATCGAGCGGAGAAAATTTCTGATTAGTGGGTCAGTGAACAAAGGCCAACCCGAGGGTTTCACTGTTCACGTGATTTTTGGTGTGAATTTTACGACGCTGAGCTGATTCAAATGACCGCTGGCGTTTGTTCATTAGCCCATGTGAGCTAATTTTGTGTTATTGATTGTGAATTTGAATAACATGATTTACGTGGATTAATTATGTTGGTATATACATGTTTTATATAATAACATGAGTTGTCAGATTGCATAATGCATTCCATATGCATCAGCAATCCTAGAATATTAGAGTGGAAAGTAATGCTATGAAATAAAATATAAAAGGAAATGTTTGTGAAAGGAATTTACTAAGATTTTCCGAGAATTTTGTTGGGAGATTGTCCAACACCACGCCTGAGGGGCCCCATGAATTGCTCTTTAAGGTTATCCACGTATTGCCTCAAGGGTAGTCCAATATGTTTACCGAATCTCGGTAGTTAGTTTTCAAGAACAAAAAGCTTTTGTTTTGAAAACTGAGATTTTACTCGCATTTGGCTTAGGCATGTATGAGGGAGCCTATGGAGGACTCTAGACATGGATCGCATGTAGACATTCAAGTAGGATCATGTATTTTCGAGTGTTTGTTTTGCCATGACATGTGCACTTAGGTGGGGAGTAACCATGTAGGAAATTATCACTACTGGGTGTTCTGCTCACCCCGTCGATCACTATTTCAGTACGTGGAATGTACAGGAGGACGACGCTCACTAGAGGTCATGTTTAGAAGAAAGCCAGGTTGTGGCTTCAGGGTATTCGTTTGTATAACATGTGGGCTTAAAACTTGAAATTTTGATATATGTTTGCAAAGAGTAATTTATTAACTCTGAACTATTGCATATAGTTAATGTATTTCCAGAGTATTGGATAGGGGCCCAAGTGGCCATTATTTTACTCGCAGATAGGATCAAGGTGGTCATCGTTAATCGTTAGGACAAAGCCAGACTCGGGGTAGAGCCCCCGCACAAAGGAGACTTTTGCCTTAATTTTTCTTGAGTGGTGTCAGTTACTTCCTATTATCCACGAAGATTCGCGGGTTGACTCGTCATTGTTCCACCCCTGGCTTTAGCATCACGCTTGGCATCGTAGCCAAGGTAAACGACAATTGAGCTCCCAGCGGTGTTTATAGTATGGTTCTCGATACCACTTTCACAATTGGTGACGAGTTTAGGTATACGCCTAGGTCTTGATGTGGCACAAAGCTGTAACACGCATGCATTGTGTTTTATGTGTGAATGGTGTGTGCATAACATGAGTTGTTGTGTATGAATTGTGTGATCATGTGTTGTATGAATCTGCAGGATTGGTGCTTAGCGAACACATAGGAAAAAAAATGATGAGAAGAAATTTTTTTTTTAGGTTTTACAATGTGTAAAACTGGAAAAAAATAAAATAAAATAAATTTTAATAAATTTATTTGGTTTCACTGGAAAAAAAAAAGAAAAAATAATAATAATAAATAAATAAATATTTTTTAGTCAAGCTTTCCAATACCGAATGAGAAAAAAATGATGTGAAAAAGAAAAAAAGTGCGTTGGAACCCGAATCAGCACGCCTAATATGGTGTTGAGTCACGATACAATGCAATGTATCGCGGATGCAGGTCGGAGGCGCGCACGGCGCACGCATGGCCGCAAAGCGTGCCCGCCACGATACGACTGCAGTGCGGCCACGACACCCGCCACCGCAGGCGCGTGGCCCGGCGTAATGGGCGCGCCGTAGCTCGGGTTCAAGGTGTGCGACCTTGTGCACCCAATCCAGCTCGACTGCATCGCTCTAAGTCACCGCTTATTACTGCTCATGAACACCGGCTCATGAGCACTATTCACGTAGGTTTTAAAAAAAAATTTTTTTAAAAAAATGAAATAAAATAAAATACAATTTTGTCAGATATGATTTAATATATGGAATTATTGTTTTACATTACCTATGAATGCATGGATAGTGTGGCAATTTTTTCCGTATGTGAATAGTGTCTCAGTCTCGTGGTTTACACCTGTAGATGTCAGGACGGCTAGATAGAGTTGGACTTAGAGGTCGAGGCCTCGAGGAGCCCTCAGACATGGAGTTCTTCCCTGTGGATTGCGGGCGAGGATGTGGGATGATATGTCGCGGGTTGCAGTTGAGATGTCGGGACTACCACAATGGACTTGAGGGTCAGTGGGCATGTCGTAGCTCGACGCCAACCTCGATGAATCTGGTCGATGCCTACAAAGTCGTTATCGGGACGTGAGCGCAGGAGGGCTACCGCCACATGCGTGACTCCGCACTCGCTGTATTTCGTGGGACAAGCATGATATTTGCCCCATACAAGCAGTACGAGTCTAGGTGTCGGATGGTCATGTCATAGCAAACCCGTCTAGAGGGATCGAGGCGAGGACTTGACTTAAATCTACCTCAAGTAGCCTATGTAGTATGAGGATGTTGTTGACGAAGCACAGAATGCCTCCGCAGAGGGTCAGACTTCCTGCATCGAGTTACACCCCGGTACTTCACCCATCTATGCTGACTTCGCATAGGATGACAACGCTTGAGTTGCAGAACTCAAAAGTCCGCCTAATGCGGAGCCACCGGACAGTGGGTGTTCATTAGACCAGCACTTCACCATGGGGCGCTCCGGTCTGCTTTCATACAGTTAAGGACAAGACTCTTCATCGTGCATTACTCATGTGAAGTTGAACAGGTTACATCAAGAATTGGTACCCATTGCCGGTGGATTGATGTGGGATTTGTTTAACCAAATGAGGAGCACGATCTATTCCAAGATGGGACCTTCACCGGTTACCATCACCGAGGGTTGGGTGGAGACGATATCCCAAGACAACGCTCAGACACGCATGGGCACTTCTGAAGCCATCAGATGCCTTTTGATCGACTAATGCGGCTGAAGAAGATCTATGGATCTATGCATGTGGTGTTCCAACCCTATTTAGATCAGTTTTTTGTAGTCTTCATGGATGACATTTTGATCTACTCCTGGCCGAAAGGGAGCATGAGAATCACTAAGGATCGCTTACGCTTGCCGAGAGACATCACCAGACGGCGTAAGTTCGCAAGTGCGAGTTTTGGCTTACTGAGTGAGATTTTTGGGACACGTGGTGTCGCATCGCGGTCGGGACCCGCAGAAGGCCGAGGCCATGATGAGTCAGGAGAGGCCGAAGTCGCCGAGATACAGCTCGGGATCGGGTCGGGTACTACAATGAGATTCATCAGATTTCTCTCGATTAGCGCACTCATGACGAGATTAACCCGAAAGGAGGTCAAGTTTGATTAGGATGACCGACAAGGAGTAAGTACTCTCTAGGAGCTGAAGGAGGAGGTTTACTTCGCCTCCTATCTCGATAGTCTCGACAGTGGACAATGGGTATGTACAGATGCCTCAGGGCCGACCGTGGACGTGTTTTGGATGCAAATCCGGAGAGTGATAATATGGTTCCCTTCAAATTGAAGAATCATGAGCGTAATTACTTCAATACGACATGGAGTCAAGGTCGTGAAGTCTCTTGCCTTAGAAAGATTTGATACTGAGACGATTTATGATATGGCGAGGAGTTTGAGTGATGTATTTCACCTCACAAACCGGGCATATTTCACACAAATGGTGACCTCAATATGAGGCAACGCAAATGGATGAAGTTCCTAGAGGATTATGACTTCACTTTGCATTACCACCCTGGTAAGGCAAATGTGGTGGCTATGCACTTAGTCGGAAGTCACGGGGAGCATTGGCTAGTATAGCTTCCCGGGAGTGGCGGATGCTCGAGATTGTGGGATGGCCACATGACAAATGAAAGCAGGATCAGGTATGTTTGGGATGAAGGGCTACACCATCTTTGTTGAGTAGAGTGATCGAGTCTTAGGAGCAGGAAGCGGAGAAAGTGTCCATCGTGACCGGCACAATGACACGGTGATCGAGGGCCGGACCGTCCACGCGCATCGCCTTCTGTGATAAGGATGTGCAAAGGGTTCCCAAATGAAAGGATTGAGAGTAGGGAGGTCCTCGTGGAGTTTCACGCTCTCAATTTGCCGGTATCCAAAGGCACGAAGATACCAGATCTTCGCCGCCAATACTATCGAGCGATGAAGAGACACGTAGGGACTTTGTTCGACGATGTCTCACCGGTTACAGGGTGTTAAGGCCGAAAGCACCGTGGCCGCAGGTGGCTACTTCAGCCATTGGAGGCGGCTGAGTGGAAGTGGGAGCATGTCACGATGGATTTTGTGGACCCACTTTCCACCCGACAATCAAGGACATGATGCGTATGGATGATAGTTGGATCGGCCATGAAGTCGGCACATTTAGCCGTATGATGACCTTCACATTAGAGAGATTCCCGCCTATTATTAACTGAGAGATAGCTCACAAATGGAGTACTAGTATCCATAGTACCTGATGTGGACCCGAGGTTTTATAGCACTTTTGAAGAGTTTCTAAAGGCTATGGGCACACTACGACCATGAGTACAACTTTCCAACTGAGATGGGAGGATCACGTAAAGGACCATACAGTGTTGTGAGGACATGCTACGAGCACGCGTCCTGGATCATAAGGGTAGCTCGGGTGCCAGCACTTGCCCTGAATTCCGCCTCACAACAATGCACTCAGCTATATACGTAGATGGCACCATATGAGGCATTGTATGGGAGGCCATGCAGACATCGATATGTTGACCGAGGGCGGAGAGAGCTTCCATCATCGGGTCCCGACCGATTAAAGACATCTCGGTAGCGTGAGCTTGATATTTAATAACGCCTTCATGGCCTTTCAAAGTCGGCTGTAAGAGCTTGGCGCACGCGACGCCGACTTAGAGTTCGACATGTTGAGATCACGCCTTCTTGAAGGTGATGCTTAAGAGAGGAGTGGTCGTTCGACAAGCTACGAGAGGCTATCACGAGGTTCACTGGGCCCTTCAAGACAATTGAGAGTAGACATAGTAGCGGTACCAACTGGCTTTACCCGCCTGGGGAAGATGTCGTTTCCACGAGGTATTTCACGTCTCCATGCTCGAGGTACACCTGCATCCAAATTTCATATGGGATTGGGGAGAGATTGAGGTTGACACTGATGGGACCTTCAATGAGGGACTAGTATGCATTATGGATAGCCGGGATCAGGTTTTGTGACGCAAGACCGTGAGGCCAGTGAGGGTGTTATGGTAGCACTGTGGAGTGGAGGAGTCAATGTGGGAGCGCGAGGACATGATCCGGGCCACCTATCCCTTCTTGTTTAGGGATGAAGGTATGTGGTTTAGTCGTTTAATATTTAAATGACTAGTTTACATGCATGGTATAGTGCACGTTGCATATGCATGTGATTCAGAGGGATCAGACAGAATTTGGGATGAAATCTTTTGAAGGGGGTTTGTCAGAAACCCGAGAAAATTCTAATTTTCTGAAAAATGGTAAAATGGTTATTTCGGTAAAAATCCAAAATTTTTCTAAATCTTGGATGATGAAACGAACTTCAATCATAATCGCCCGAAATCTAGCTACTACTCGAATTTCAGCCGACCTCGAGATAATCTAATTTCACGCTGAGGCACCGGGTGTCGAGTGCCATAAAACCGGCTTCGAGAGATATGTACGTGACAAAGTCACCTAATACATACTCATGTGGACACATACAGGCGATTAGATGGAGTGGAAAAGAATGGCTTAGATAAAGCCATGTGTCAAAAATCAAGACAAAAGGGACACAATGGGAATTATGGAAATGCTTAATGAGAATAAGACAAATGAATAGCTTTCTTCTCCAAAAGAAAGAGGAAGATGTGCAGTAGAGGGCTGGTTCGTGCAGTAGGTTGGGGTTTGTGATTTTAG
The DNA here is from genome assembly GCA_016808115.1 of Tetrastigma voinierianum. Classification (NCBI taxonomy): domain Eukaryota; kingdom Viridiplantae; phylum Streptophyta; class Magnoliopsida; order Vitales; family Vitaceae; genus Tetrastigma; species Tetrastigma voinierianum. Next base: position 117,315 of record JAEQBH010006686.1, on the reverse strand, counting down.
AGAGAGAGAAAGAGTTACTTCTCTCTAGATTTCCATGCTCGACTATCTACTCGGGCTGGGGTCAAGAAGCAAAGCTCTGTTTCTGACGCTACAGGGCTACGTGTGGACACCGATTTTGTGGAGTTCCGACAAATCTAAGAGGTAGGGATCTTTTCCTACTTGTGTTATTCTTTGGCTAAGAGCCATGTAAATGGTTAGGAATATTCTGAGGCTTGATTTAGTTTCGTACTCGGTCTCAAAACACTAACCGAGGGAGAAAATTTACTTGAAGCCGGTGAACAATGCCAACCCGAGGGTTTCACTGTTCACGTGATTTTTGGTGTGAATTTTTATGATGTTGAGTGATTCAAAATGAATTTCTTGTGTTTGTTCATTAGCCCATGTGAGCTAATTTTGGTGTTATTGATTATGAATTTGAATAACATGATTTATGTGGATTAATTATATTAGCATGAGTTGTTGGGATTGGCATAATGCATTCCATATGCATTGGGGCACCTTAGAATATTAGGAGTGAGTGCATGACATGAAAGAAAATAAAAAGGAAAATGTTTGTGAAGACTTTAATTTTAAGATTTTCTCCGAAGAATTGTGTTGGGAGATTGTCCAACAATTAACGTCGGAGGGGCCTATGAATTGTTTTAAGGTTATCAAACGACTTCCTTGAGGGTAGTTCAATATGTTTTACTAATCTTGGTAGTAGTTTTCGAGAACAAAAGCTTGTTTTGAAAAAATTGTGATTTTACCGTGATTTGTCTTGCAAAGTATGTGTGAGGGAGTCTATGAGACTCTGAGACATGGATCGTACGTAGACATTCAAGTAAGACCAATGTATTTGCTTCGAAAGGTGTTTGTTTTGCCATGACATGCACTTAGCGGGAGTAACCTACGGTGGAAATTATCACTATCGGGCTTTGCTCACCCCCGTCAGACTGTCATCAGCAGTAATTGCACAGATATCTACTCACTGAGATCTGTTTAGAAGAAAATGTACGAGTTGTGGCTTTGGGTATTCGCTTGTATAACATGTATTAAAACTTAAAATTTTGATATGTTTGGTAAATAGTAATTTATTAACTTCAACTATTGTATAGTCATGTATTTTGCAAGTAGTATTGATGCAGGCCCAAGTGGCCATTATTTACTCGCATGTGGATCCCGTGGTGGTCACTGGCACTGTCGGGACAGTTTGTACTGCAGAGCCCCCATACAAAGCAGACTGGGTCCGATTAAGGTGTGCCCGTTACCCAACATCCACGAGTATTCGCTGGCCTGACGGGGTGTCCACTTACCCCGGCCTCGGGGCGTCTCATTAGTTGGGTATCCGCAAGTGATCGCCATCCTCAAGCTTTGGTAGTTCCCTGACGAACCACCCTGACTGTCACTTCTATCATCATGACCAACAACCTAGCAAACCAGTCCCTCGAAGATCAGTTTCTTCGTTGGCACCAAGACATGGAGGCGAAGCAAGAGAAACAAAGGATGAAGGGTTGAATGTCCAAAAGTCAAAGCACCATTCAGAAGGAAAACGACCTCCACGATCGCCTAAAGGGTGAACTGGCCAGCCAGTTTGTGTGGGAGTGCTACCCAACACCCTAGGGTACAAAACAAAGGCAAGAGTCATCCTGGCCTAAGACAATGACGCGAGCACTGATGACTTGTGTTATTTCCTAGTTCTTATTTGATGCACACCCTCAAAGAATAATGGAGTTTGAGTCGAAAGAGGCCCCAGATTTGCTGGATTCAATATCACGTCGGTACAGAGCGAATTTAGCAGAGAAAGGTGTCAGACGGAACGCGCCCCTGAACACATACTCACATGGCTCGGAGGCGCGGAACCGCCACTTCCCTTAGGATATCCGGCCTTCAGAACGGCACCCGTCCCGTTTATGCCTGTACCTTCCGCTGTCCGGGGACCTGAGGACATGCTATCATCCCCATTAGGGCAGCATATCCTGAGTTATGAGCCACCCCATGGCTTTACCATACCACCATTTTCCATGTATGATGACTCCTCTGACCCATACGACCACATGATGCACTTCAACCAGGCGATGATTTTGAGCGCAGGGAATGATCGTCTTCTGTGCAAGGTATTCTACCAGCCCGAAGGACTCATTTAGCCCGGTTCCATAAGCTCCGAGAGATCCATAACTCGCTCGGCGAGCCGTGGGGTTGCTCTCGCTTTCCCAAATATTTATGCCTACACCGTAAAAGGGAAACATTAGCTTCATCGCAAACCATCCTTAAGCTAAGCGATGAGTTTATGTTTTCGACTTCACTAGAGATTCAATGTGTCATTCAACAAATTGACACATATAGCATAGACGCGGTCCTTCAGAACTTTCGACAAAGCTGGGGTCGATTTTACCCTTTCCAACACCATCACTGAACCGCCCTGCCAATGGAAGAACTGTATGTAAGGGGGACAGTACTCTACGCCTAGGAAGACAATATTCGCGCCTCCCAAAATGGCAATGATTACCGCCCAGAACACCAAGCCGGCCAAGAAGGGGCAGTTGGAACAAAAGGGGAACCAGACTAAAGATCAAAAGCACTCCTGGGAACAATCAGAAAGGAAGCGGGAACCTCCCCAGGTTACTCCACTAAACATCCCCTACAACAGAATCCTCCCCCTGATCCATAATCACCCTGACTTTGTCTGGCCTCCACCGATTTGGTCGGATCCCGAGCAACGCGATCGATCTCTGAGGTGCGATTACCATAGAACCACTCGCGAAACTGGCTAGATGCCTGACTTCGTCTCTAGTGGAAAACTAATCCGAAGCGATCACCGTGAGATATATCCGATTCGCTCAGTCCGATAGTCACCGATATTCTGAATATACCGTTAGATTCGATCCGAGCCTCTGACCACCATCAATTGGCACATTGGGAGGCTTAGCCGACGATTAGTATCACCAATCGCCAGAGGAAAAAGCCATCAGCACCACTGGCCGAGCCCGTGTGAACACCATCGTCCCTGATAACAAAGCAAAGCAATACAAATTCCACTGACGACTTATTATCCTTTCCTCCCATTAACTCCGTCTGCAGTTATCACCCCACACCACGATGCAATTTGTCCATACTTTATGCATTAATCATTTGATGTACACAGGTTCGCCGAACCTAGCAGTCACGACCGACTTATCAGACCTTCCAACCTCGCATGCATGCAAGTGCCACTTGATAAACTTAGTTCGACTGGCAGAATCTTGTTTGGATTTAATAGGGCAACTACGCTAACCATGGGTGATATAACTCTCCTCGTTAAGGCGAGGACAGTTACTCAACAAGTTGTATTTTCAATGGTCGAAGACTTGGGGCTATACAATGCTATCGTTGGTCGGACCTGGCTGCACACTATGAAAGTAATGCCCTTAACCTACCATCAAACGATCAATTACTTGACCAATTCGACAGACACTCCAGAGCAGCCATTAGGGCGTACCGCTAATGCTATCACCGTCGACATAGAGCATGAGAAAGGCGAAAAGCTCCAAATAATCTAGCCACCGAACTGCCGCCCTGAATAGCAATCAAAGTTCGGCCGCCGGCAGAAAGGGAAGATGGGGAACAGCGCTATGGATCCCTGAGCCAATATTCTCGCTGGGCCGGAAAGCACACTTATATCGCTTCTCACATTCAAGAGGGAATGAGCGGGGGCCAAGGCAGGTCTTGCTTGATAATATTGCCGTATTTTCCTGGACCCACTTGGACATGACTGGCATCAGCCCCACGCATGCTTCCCATAATCTAAATGTCGCCTAGTCTGCCATATCGATCAGACAAAGAGTAAGGAGTTTCCACCCAAATCGCCATAAGATCATTCAGGCTGAGGTAGACAACCTTCTGGTTGCAGGATTCATCAGGGAAGTCAGATACCCTGAATGGCTGGCTAATGTGGTAGTGGCACCAAAAAAAGGTGGTAAATGGAGAGTAGCGCGCGGATTCATTATATTGATCTCAATGACGCCGCTCTAAAGATAACTTCCCCGCCGTTCAGATAAACCGGGATTTGTCGACGCGGGCTATCCGCACTGATGCCGGGCCATTCCCGGACGCCTTCGAAGGCCACCGCATCCCTATGTACCCGCCCGATGTGGAGAAAACGACCTTCATCACCCCACATGGACTCTTCTGTTATAATGTAATGTCGTTCGGGTTAAAGAATGCTGGACCTACGTATCAGAGGCTAGTGACCAAAATGTTCAAACCACTGTTGGGTAAGACCATGGAGGTATATATTGATGACATGTTTGTAAAATCCAAGCAGCGCCCGAATCACGTTACACACCTACAAAAAGCTTTCGATCTCCTCAGAGCATAAGGCATGAAACTCAACCCCTTAAAGTGTGCTGGGTTAGGTCACGGCTTCGGGCTTCATGGTAACACAAAGAGGGATAGAAGTAAACCCTGCATATCTTAAGGCTATCCTAGACTCATCGACCCTCAGTTCGAGAAAAGGGGTACAATAGCTAATCGGTCGGTTAGCCGCCCTAGGGCAGTTCATTTCCTGGTTCACCGACCGTCTAAAACCATTCTTTGCCACCCTTGTGGGCGAATCCGTGCCTATGGAATGAAGATCGATCGTGCCTTGGTAGCACCAAACGCTTATCCGCGGAAACCCTGTACTCGCTAGCCCCGGCTTCTGTAGACGCGCCTTCATATATTTAGTGGTTTCAGATGTCGCAGTAAGTGTCGCCTTGTTCAAAGATTGTGAGGATAGAAGCCAGAGGCCAATGTTCTTCGTCAGCAAGTCCTTAGCCGACGTAGAAACTAGATACACTCACCTCGAACAGGCCGCTTTAGCTCTCCGGATGGTAGCTAAGAAGCTTCGCCTATACTTTCAAGCACATCCCATTGTGGTGCTGACCAACCTTCCCCTTCGAAGCACTATACACAAGCTTGACTTATCCTGGAAAATTACCCGGTGGGCAATCAAACTAAGTGAATACGGTATCTCGTATAAGCCAAAGTTAGCTAAGAAGGGGCAGGTCTTGGCCGACTTAGCTGGAATCCTCAGCCTCGAAACAAGCTCAAATCCGGGCCTAACAGGTCCTTAGTGTAGATAAGACATCTTACAAATGTGGGCCTAGATTACTATTAATTAAAATCCTCGTGGGACAGATCGAAAGCAAGCCATCCGACTAGGCTTCGCTTAAAAATGAATTAGAATATGAAGCCATCCCGGGCCGGCATCGGAGTTAGCAACACCGTGACTATCTACTCTGACGCTTATAATTATGAGTGATTCCCAATTAGTGGTAGGGTAGGTAAATGCAGAATATGAATCCAGGGATCCCCGAATGACGAAGTATGTAACTCTGGTTAAGCAACGCCTAGCCGGTTTTTCAACATGGAAGCTCGAACATGTTCCCAGAGACTCTAATGAAAGAGTAGACGCCTTAGCCAGAAATGCCTCTACTCCATAATGTAAAACAATACTTCTACCCATATATTACCAAATATTCCTCGGAGAAATACTCATCTCGGATAAGCCGCCGGCTTCCCTTCCTGGATGGACCCCATAGCATAGTATATCAACACAGGAGACCTACCTAATGAAAAGGCCCAGGTTCACAAGGTCTGTAACTACTGCTTCGATTTTCCTTAATGATGGGCGCCTATGTGAACAGTCGATTTGAAATGTTTAACTACCGAATGTATTAGTATGTTGGCTGAATTAGACCTTACTAAGTAGTCGTAGGTACCGTTGTAATCCTATACTTGTACCACAGCATATCCTTATCTTACGTATATTATACTTGTATTTCGTGAGCACATACTGTATTTCTGATCTTATACGTGTATTACGTAATCCTATACTTGTCTTACTTTAACTTATACCGGCTCCACGGAACTTATACCGGTCTTACTAACTTATACTCGGTCTTACGAACTTATACTAGTCTTATGGAACTTTATACTAGTCTTGATGCGAATTTATACCGTCTTACTCGAACTTTATACTTGTCTTACTCTTTAACTTATAACGGCCCACGGAAACTTATACTTGTCTTACGGAACTTATACTGGTATTACGGAACTTATACTTATACTACGAAGTATATTATGGTCTTACGGAACTTTTACTTGCATTACTGAACTTGGACATGTATTTCAGATCTTATACATGTCTTACAAAGCGTATACTTATCTTACGGATCTTATATCGGTATTAAGCGTAACTTTGACATGTATGTGATCTTATACATGTCTTACGAGCGTATACTTATTCCATTTGATCTTATAATCGGTATTATAGAACTCTTAGATATGTATTTTCGATTTATACATGTTCCATAGAGCGATACTTATCTTACTTGATCTTATAATCGGTATTGCGTAAATTAGACATGTATTTCAGATCTTATACATGTCTTACAGAGCGTATACTTATCTTACGGATCTTATACTTGTGCGAAGGTACCTGTAGGTACGATAAGTCGGAACAGATCAGAATCATATCACATGCAAGGTCAGATCAGACTTATGCAGATACATTTCAGATATGGACATTAGTCCATAGCAGATACGGATCACAACATATACATATACCGGATTCATACAGATTCAGAACATATCCAATAACAAAGAGATTATTGGTTTAAATCATAACCATATTCAGAGTTACACTTGCTCTGAGGTACCCGTAGTACTACCGGACTTATACTCTTATATTACGTAATCCTAACTTACTTTATCGATACGCAGAGTACCCCGCAAGATTAAGGTAGAACTTATACTTATGTTACTGATACAAGAGTACCCGTGGGTACTACAGAACTTATCAGATACAGGAGTACCCGTAGGTACCACAGAACTTAATCAGATACAGGAGTACCCGTAGGTACCACATAACTTAATCAGATACAGGAGTACCCGTAGGTACCACAAAACTTAATTAAATACAGAGATACATTCAGATCTTTACTCTTATTCATTATTCAGTGTTTTATCATATGTCTGTCTGACTACCTAGACCAATTATAAGAAATGAGGACGCAGCGACAATAAGTACCCGGTTGCACGATACGCATCGAGGTGCCGGGAGCACCCATGTGACGCGGCCCGGCCACGCATCAGAGTGCCGCGCACGCCAGGAGTGCCAGCACCGATCGTGACGCGCCCGCCCACGCAACAGAGTGCCGTGAGCACCAGCCAGAGTGCCAAAGCACCGATCGACGCGCCCGCCCACACAACAGAGTGCCATAGCACCAGCAAGAGTGCCAAAGCACCGACAAACGTGGTTACCACGCGCAACAGAGTGCCAGAGCACCAACAGAGTGCCGGCACCACCGTGAGTGCCAGCACCAAATGTGAGTGCTCTAAGCACTACCAAAGACGTCCACTCATTCATTTTTCGGTCCTAGGTAGTCATATGATCATATGTCTTTCAGAACTCATAACTTATCTTTATCACATTCTGTGTTGATGACATTTTTCTTTTCATGTTCATGTTCATGTTCATGTTTCATGAATATATTTATACATATCGCATTTCCTATACTTTCCTTATTTCATGCCCCTTACATATGGCATTTCATATACTTATACAGGAATACTTACGTATTCACTCATCATTCATGTATTCTTGTTCCTTGATGAATAAACTTTACTTAGAAATCGAATCATTCCACCTGATCATCCAAACTTCAAGTTATGGCATTTTCTACAACTAGTCTGCCACCGATTTTACCCGAGGGACAGTTTGCACATTCATTTTCCAAAGGCCTTGTCTCCATATTTGACACTGTCTTTGCAATTCTTTAAATCCAAGGTTCTAAGGGTTCTATTCCAACTGGAATCACCCAATTCCGAGCACCGAAGATACGTCCTCGAAACACCTGACTACTCTATGATCAAACCGATGCAGGAATTGGCTTGCACATGGCCCCATTTTGAGTGAATGTTAGACAACTTAGAGTCATAATTTGACGATTCCTATTTCTATATGTTTGGTTTTCCTTGAAGGCTACTTTAACCAGAAACTTGAATCACTCAAATCGAATCAGAAATGAGCAAGTTATGGCTAAAATACGAAAACTGGTCGAAATAGGAAAACTGCATCAGGTGTACTCTAAGATAGTCTAACGCGGTACGGCACACGTTGGCCAAAAATGACCGTAACCTAAAGTGTACCTAAGACAGTTCAGGTGTACCGTACATGTCAACAAATTGCCTTAATGTGTGTTTTTCACCCATTTTTCCATATTTTGATACCCAATCAACTCTACACTTCAAACACACATCAAAACCATTTCAAATTCACCTTGGAATCTCTTTTCTATTCAATTCATCTTTCAATTACATATCTTTCTTCAAAATTCTTTCATGAATTCTCCAAAGATTATTCCAACAAGGGTTATGACCCATACACAAACCAAGCACCAAGATTTGTTAAGGTTTGTTCTAAACCCTAACTCAATTTCCTTCCATTTAACCATGAATCCAACAACAAAGGGAGGATTCCATACTTATCTTGTTCCTTGTGGGTTTTTACCAACCTTAATTTCAAGAAATCTAAGGTTAGGATGCAATTCTATCAAAACCCTAGATTTAGAGACAAGATATTAATCATACAAAGCCTTAAAATTCCATGTGATTCATACAAAATCCATACTCAAAGTAGTTTCCATACCTTTTTGGCTTGGCTTTCCTCTTCTCTTCTCTTCTTCTTCTCTTCCTCTTCCTTTTCTTCTCTCCTTCTCCCATCCGTTTTTGAGCTCTCTCCCAAATGGAGACCAATTTGGTCTTAAATCCATGTTTTGTTAAGGCCATGTTTGGCCAAGTCAAAAACTCATTTTTGTTCTAAGTTTTCATAATTGCATCTCGTCCCCATTTCTTATCTCTATTCCATCTTTTCTCTATTTGCCTTTTATCCCATCTCTTCATCTTATAACACTTAAGTCCTTAAGTGGTAAATGACTAATTTACTGCTTTACTGCTATTTCCTGTCTCTCGTTTTATTTCCGGAAAAATTCTATTTAACTTTTAATATACCCTAAACAAGTCCGAAAACTACTAGGGTACATTTCGGGGTGTTACAGTAGAACTCTGGCACACAAGGCCCACACTCAAGGGTATTATTGGCCAACCATGAAGTCTGACGCCGTCGATTATGTACGCAAGTGTGACCGGTGTCAACGATTGGCTCCCATCTTAAGATCGCTGCTCAAGATCTAATGTTTATCTCCAACTTATGGCCCTTTGCTCAATGGGGAATTAATATAGTTGGGCCACTCCCTATCGCCCCGGCTCAGAAGAAGATGTTGCTAGTAGCCACTGATTACTTCAACAAATGGATAGAAGCCGAGGCTTTTGCATCAATTAAAGACAAAGAAGTCACTTAGTTTATCTGGAAAAATATCATTTGCTAGTTCGGCATTCCTCAACAACTGATTGACAATGGGCCCCAATTTGATAGCTCCAGTCTACAAAACCCGCTGTAGAATTGAAAATAAAGAACTTATACTCCACCCCACTCAGATCCGCAGCTAACGCTGCTGCAGGCTTCTAACAAAACCCTGTTGACATCCTTAAAGAAACGATTAGACAAAGCTAAAGGCAAATGAGTGAAAGAACTTCCCGGGTCCTTTGGGCTTACAGAACGATCGCCGGTAGACCAACCGGTATATCTCCCTTCTCACTTACCTACGAGATGGAAGCTATAATTCCTATGGAAATTGGTATGCCTAAACTCCGGACGGATATGCCCGAACAGTCAAATAGAGAGTTCATAATCAAGGAATTAGACACGGAAGATGAAATGCGCGAACTAGCGGCTGTACGGCTAGCAGCCTACCACCACCGGTTGGCAAATCAATACAACAAGCGTGTACAACCCCGAGTATTCCAGCCAGGAAACATGATCTTAAGGAAAGTCTTCGAAAATACGGCCGATCTAGTGGTCAAAAAGTTTCGTGCCAACCGAAGGACTATATCGTAACACGAGCTCCAGAATCCGCTCATATGCTTTAGATAAGCTTTGCACTTAACACTCAGACCCCAAATGAAATTTATGCACCTTAAAAGGTACTATAAATAAAAAGATGATTTATTTTTCTAACTGTATCTTCATCTTCAAATCTAATTAAAAGTCCGGTGGCTATTGTTCTATCCGGCCCAAAGATGGTTTATGCTCACCCTGGTTAGGAATAAAGTCCGGTGGTGCTATCACTCTATCCGGCCAAAGATGGTTTATGCCCAAATTTAGCCGTAATAAAGTCTAGGTGGTGCTATCGCTCTATCCCACTAAAGATGTTTAACACGCCCGGGGCCACACAAAGTCCGGTGGCGCTTATTTCCTATCCTACCCAACATGCAGTTAATCGCCCAACCGACCGTGACAAAATCCGCCGCTTATCGCCTTATCCGCCCAAGATGGTTAATGCTCAACCGGCCAGAATAAAGTCCGGTGGCATTTATTGCCCTATCCAGCCTTAGCATAGCTGGGAGCTCCATCTAGCCTGGCCGCCCGAAAGATACAGATGCTCTACAAGGACCAATTTATTCGATGCCCGAATGGTGCACTACAAGGAAGTGAACATACCAGGGAGCAATTGCCCATAATTGGACTACACCCTACTCATTACGCATCAAGCGCCATTCGGCTAAACAAAAGCAACTATTCGGTTCAAAAGGAGTTTAGCGAAATCGCAACATTCATTAAGAAGCCCGGTTACATCATATAAAAATGTTGGGATACAAAATGGGGGCAAAGAAGCTAGGTTGGGCAAGAAACCATAGGGTGCCCGCCCCTAACTCTCGCTGGATGCACCAGGATCCTCCCTCTCCCCGGCTACCCTGGACGGCGAGTCAAGGTTGTCACCTACTTTAGCCCCGCTAGCTGGGAATGCTCGACTTTTTAAACACCCGCCGAGTAACAAAGAGTCCCAACCCGAACAACACCTGTGGTGCATCGAGGTTAATGAAAAATTATGGAGTTAATGGCCTGACGCACTACATCCCGTGATGAATCCAGCTTGCTTCCACAAATACGCGTAGTGCCACAACAATCAGATCTATAATTGAAGATGGCTTCAAAGCTAGCATCATATTTTGCCTCCAAGGCCTTCTTTTCTTTAGCGACCTCTGCGCAGGAAGCAGACAACTCCTCTTTGCTAGCCCTAAGCTCTACAAGTAACGAAACCCGCTCATCAGTCAGACGACTAACTTCCTCCCCCGTCGTCCGACAAGCCTCTCCAAAAGCAGCCAAAGCCTGCCGAGCCATGTCTAACTCAGGCTCCATCTTCCTTCAAGCATCTTCTGAAGCAACTAAGGCACGCTGGATCCGGGCTACTTCAAATTCCATCTATACCCGAGCGCTGCCCGCTGCATCGATCTCTAGTCGGGCCATCGCCACTTCATGACAAGCCACATTCTTCGCTCTCGAAGACGAGTCATTTCTCTCTACTAGCTTCTCTAGCTTCCAACTCTAACTGCCTCGATTTTGACTCTACCTCCATTAGCGAAGCACTCAAGGACTTTTTATCAGAGAACGCCGACTGGGCATAAAGACGTAGCCTCTCCGCCTCCCTCAACCAGTCCGACTCCTACACTGAAGGCTATGTTCGAATAGCAAAGAACCACCGTGGAAGAAACATATTAGTGATACACCAATAATAAGAAAATAATACTAAAATGAGAAAAGCTCTAAGCTTACTGGGCCATTGACCGATCAAAATTACGAGACGCTGGAACCCATTCAATCTTCACCATTTGTCAAGATCTTCTTTAATAGTACCGTAAGGGACCGAGATATTATACTCTTCGCCCTGCCCCGGCCGAATGGGCCACGGCATCCGCAGCGATCGCTGGTACAGATCGCGATAGATGGTCGCCAATATTCGCCCGGGACAAGGGCCTCCACTGATCAACAATCTCCTGAGCACCCTCCGGCTCGAGAGATGTCACCTCTTCCATGGGGGGAGCCGAGCCGCGCGGAGGTAGATACAAATTCACCAATATACGATCAGAAAGTAGTGGCTTCCTACAACCGGTCCATGGTGTTTTAACGCGGTCTAGCCGGGATTAAAGGGTCTCTCTCTGAGTGATGTACCACTGAGGGCGCAGAAGAACCGAAGATGCCTCTCTAGAATTTTTTAAGGTAACGCTTCTTACACCCAGCTGGTCATTCAAACCATCTCGGGGAACCTAAGATGCATAATGGTCGACCTCCAACCCCATCCGAGTAGTGGGCCGCTTGATCCTCCGTTCTTCTGTGGGACGACATTAGCCTATTGCTCAAGGATATCATCTCTTTTCTGCTTCCGAGCAACAAAATTATGAACCAAGCAGACATATCGTCCTCTTCATCCTTTTCTTCTTCCCTGACCAGGGAGCAGTGGGATATCGGAGGGACCCACGAAATGAAGTCCTCCGCCCCTACTCCGGTAGCTTCTGGGCCCCTTCTTTTTCTTCGACGAAAAGACGAGAGTCCCATCGCCACCTGAGGACGCTCCGAACACACCCTCAATCCGCCGGCGCCAGGTAGGACCGGAATCCTCTCGTAGATGAAGGTTGCGCGGACTGAGTGCTGATCACCAATTCCCAACCCGTCGCCTCGCTCTCTACCTCCTTGGCTGGGGAAGAACCACCCGGGATTAAGCTCGTATACTTGCAGCCACAAAGTGCCTCACCTTCACAACCTCCTCGAGGGCAGAGGACTTGAATCATCACTCAGAAAGAGACGGTGGGGGCGAATCATGTAAATTCTTCATAGTTAGGAGGACTTCATGATGCCGCTCCTGCTCGAAAATCTCCAACAGCCTACGGATTTTCACAAAGCTGGCCCTTTCTACCCAATGCACCAGTTTGCCCCTTTAGTCTTTCCCTAACCCACAATAATGACACCCTTGTCCATGAATAGATGAACAAAATATGAATCGATAGACAGACCCTGCTACTTATACACACTTGGAAAAGACATCGCATGGTTAACATCAAACGGAAGGTCGGGTGAACCCGAGGTCTCATCCCAAGGTCCCCTGACTAGGATCACCCCCTTTGCCTTACTCTTGGGTGAGTCAGGGAGCCCTGTAACGAATTGTAACCAGGGGATCTAGGCCGACATAGACATCCGACCACCTTGCGCCACCCTTAAGGTATAAGAAAAACAAACTTCTACTGAAGAAAGATCAAGCTGGTAAAGAAGGTTCAGTACACAACATCCAATCAAGATCCAAATGACGTTTGGGTGAACAAGGGCTGGTGGCGCTTTGGTAAAGTGTAAGAATTGCTTACTAGAGTCGACATAGGGAAGCGGAGCCCGACTGCTAATTGCTCCCGGGTGAAATACACCGATTGTCATTCATTACGCGCCAACCCGAGCCATCCGATAGCATGACATCAATGTCATCAGGAATTTCACAGTAGGCCCTTAACTCCTCCATAGATAAAGAAAAGATGATAGTGCTTGTAGAAGGCGTCCTTGATTAGTGCTCAAAAAGTGCTATTTTGAGCCCTGTTTACTATAGGTTTTGAGCACTTTTTGTGTACTAATTAGTGTAATTAACCCGATTTGCACATTAAGGTCCCTACTATTCTACTAATCGCATTTTGTGGCTAATTTTGTAGTTTTTGCAAGCTATTTATGCCAAAATTGTTGAGTCGATCCAAGCACGAATAATTCGAGTCAAACTTAGCATTGCAGATCAGAGCTAGAAGGAAAGAGGAGCAGAAAACAGAAGAAAAAGGATTATAACAAAAATCTTGCTGGTTGCGAAAATTTCGCAACCTCGCGAAACTCGCAGTGACTCATTGCGAAATTGCTTCCTCCCCTGCAACCGCTCACAAATTTCTCGCCACCGCTCATCCCGCCCTATTGAATCTCTCGCCGTTCAGTTTCGCTTTTTGTTCCTCTTGATTTCTTCCCATTTTGTCCTTGTAATAAATAAATGTTTTTGCTTGATTTTGGGTAATTTTGCTTGTCTTAGTGGCTATATAAGCCATTTGTATGATAATCGTAAAGGGAGACTTTTTCAAAGGAACAAACTGGGTAACGGCGGGCTCCAGCTTCTTCCGCTTCTTCTCTCCCATTTTCTCTCATTTTCTTCCCCTTTCTCGGCTGCCAAACACCCCTTGAGGATGACAACTCAAGGGATGGTTGGCTAAAACCCTCCATCCTTGAAGAGGAGGGCTACTGGGCTTTGGAAGTGAGGTAAAATTTCGGTTCTCCTATTTTTAATGCAAGCAGTTTTTAGCATTTATATTTCTATCTATCAAACATAGGTTTAAATCCTCTTGAGATGCCTTGATTGACCAGTATTGGTAATCTTTTTGGGTTCAGTGGATGCTTATTGCTAGATCCATTGAGATTCTGCTTAGTCATTTCTAGCGAAATAACGTAGTGGTAGATCAGGACATGTTTTCATCGGGTCCAGAGCATTTATGCTCAATAAATGCTTGAGCCAAAAGAAAAAATGTTGTGGTTCAGATTCTAAAAACCAAATGAAGATCCGGATTAGGAAATGACTATAGGTCATCCTCCCCAACGTGAGGAAAAGGACCCAGAACCTTCATTTACCTTAGACTCAAACCCGTGAGTCTAATGCTTCAAGGAGTTCTTTTTCTTATTTTATTTCGTTATTTTCGCCTCCAACATTTACCCTCAATCGCTTTTATCACCACCTTAAAATCCAAAACCAAATTCACCATTTTGGCCTTCACAGTAAATCATTTGGGCAAAGAAAACCCATCCTCGAAGTTCGACTCCTAGAATCAAGTATATCAAGAAAATAGCTTTGCTACGGCAAGAAGAGGAATTTAGTTATAAATTTTGTCGACTCAGATAAATCTATCAGTGGCATGAATCAAATGAGCCATAGTCGGATGGTGCCTAAGTGCATTTGACGAGCTATGGACCACTTGTGATCCTCATCACAAGTTCTGGTGAATTTTCCTTTATCATCCTTTTTGGTATTTTACAGTAAGTTTTTTTTTAGTTTCATTTCACTGTTAAAAAAAAAGGTTTGCCGCAGATTGTTTTCAGGTGGTTTCAGGTCGGCTTGTTTTTACTGCAGAATTTCCAGCTGGATTAGAAATCCGTATGCGCTACTTCAAAGTCAATCTCCCCAGAACCTAGACTCGAACTTGAATCATGGATCAAATGGAACACCCAGAGAGAGCAAGATAATGGAGTATTCAGTGGAGAGAAACCCTAGTGCATACATGTCAATGAGGGATTACAGAAACCTTCCATGGCAGAATAAAAAACCCATGGAGAGGAATCCTAATACATATATGTACATGAGGGGACTATAGAAACCAATGGAAGAGTGCACCCTTCTGCAGTGTTCCCCCAACTTATTCACCTCCGACTTCTCCATATTATGCCTCAACTCCTCAGCCACCACAACCACCATAGTTAAATTCTCCAGTTGAGCAAGCAATACTGAACCTTACCAAGATGGTAGGTGATGTTGTGGAGGAACATAAGAAATTCAATGCCCAATTAAGTCAAAAAATTCATACTGTGGAGAACTCTCTGAACCAAAAAATAGATGGGCTTCAAAGTGGAATTTATCGAATTTTTGACAACTTGTAGAATTCACCTATGCTTGCCAATCAACATGTTCATCAAGAGAAGAGAGTCAAGAGGAAGAGTGCCTAAGTGACACCATGGTAGAGAAGTAGTGTCAACAACAAATTATTATTAAACTCGTATATCGTGTCACATCGCTTACCCATGGAGGCTAAGAAGCACCCCGTTGTTGATTGAGGAAGTAGCAGAAGAACACCAACAATAAGACTTACCCTCATTCTCATCGACTCGTTTACATATCGTCTTCACCCAGATCAATCCCAACCCAAAACTCCTGTTGTTAAAGCTAAGGCAATCCCACCTTCGCTGCCTATTCAATATTTTAGGAAGTTAGTGGCCTCTATTCAGACCTTCGCCACTACATCAAAGACATTGGCAGCTACTCACATTGCATGACATAGCGGATGGTTCGGGTGCTGGTTCAGACATGGAGCACTTGGACCTCGACATTTCTACAAGCTCCACCAGTTCCAACATCCTCTAAAGGGTTGAGAAACTGGTTTGGGGGGAGCACAGTCTCCCCTACTTTTTGTTTTGATTTTTCTTGTTTTATTTTATTTTATTTTGATTTCTTTAATTTTTCTCAGATTTTCTTTAATTTTTAGTTAATCTGTTTTTAATTTAATTTCAATTTTTCTCGTAATTTTTCTCTTAATTTTATGTGTTTTATTTTTGCAGTTTTTGTCAAATTTTTGCTGCAATGGGAGGTCCAGGAAAAGGCCGTAAATTCTCGCAACCGCCTATAACCTGGATGTACTGAGCGTGCCCAATGTAAGAAGACAAAACAAGGAACAAGAAGTCTGTAAAAAACTTTTATTTTTATATATTTAAAAAAAAAATTTTGGTCTTGAAAATATTAAAAAAAAAATTTTCTTTTTCAAAAAAAAAAAAAAAAAATTTATTGCATGTACAGCTTGCGAATTTTCGTAACATGCGAAATTTCGCAGAGGTTGCAAAATTTCGCAACCTGTTGCGCCGTCATTTTGTTTCGCTCATAACTTTTTCATTCAAACTCCGTTTTAGGAGTTTTTGGTACCATTGGAAAGCTTAGAGAATGTAGAATCTAAATCTAACCAGAAAGAGCACTTTTGAAATTTTTAGAAAGGCAAAATTTTAAAAATGCTCCAACTGGTCACTTTTTTCCTCTCTTTTCTTCTCCTAACTTGTTTATTTGAAGCCCAAACGAAGTGAATAAGGTGTCGATGGAAAGCTTGCGAAGTCTCCTATCGAACAATGAGTACATCTCATCAAGGAGGTAGCACTTCCGTTCCTAACTTTCCAATCCGAGCCCTATTACGGACAATGTGACATTTGGTTGGGGGGAGAGTTAGCGAAGAAAGTGGCATTTATTTATGTTTTTGTTACTATTTCGAGCAAGCCCATTTTCAGGATGCTCTGGTTTGTCAGGTTTTCCTTTTTGTAAAGCCGTTATACTATACAAATTTTTACTTTTTCAAAAATCGCACTCCATTTTGTGTTTCATTTAGCTCATGGGCTTGAAAAAATTGAAACACTGTTCAATTTTATTTATGTTAGATTGGTTCCATGCCCAATTGAGTGGATGATTAGTTGAATCCTTGTTGCTTTTGACCTTTTTCTTCCACCTTTAGCTAACCACACACAGTGCACATCGGTTTTCTTCAATAGGCTAAGAAACTGCATAGCTCTTAAACTTTGCAAAACCTACCCTTGTTTCGTTGACTACCTGTAATAGGTTAAGGACCCCCATGAATAGAAGGCTAATGTGTCTTCCAAAATAAAAGAAGAGAAAAAGAAAAAGAAAAAGAAAAGAAAAAGAAAAAGAAGATGAAAATCAGAATCGCCATTAAACCCAGCACTGGGCCCCAGGTATATGGCTAAAGCCTTTAAAGCCCTAAGGTCTCTAAACTAACCGGTCGGGAGCCATCAACTTAGTGCCGCTACATGGGTGGATGGATGACGCGTAGCGAAGCCAGGCGCTGAGTTTTGAAATCATTCGAGTCCAGGCGGAAACCCGAAGAGTTGGGCGTATCGAAGATCCCATGCACTCGTGCCCTAAGCCCTAATCGTCGGGAGTCACTCCAGAGATCCCCGCTACATGGACTTTGTGAAGTCGATTCCTCGCGCACCCCTACAACACAAAAGAGTCAGGTTAAGAGTGGGTCTTGGATCTATTTAGGTCAAGTTAAATGGCCCTAAAGTGGCAAAATAATAAATTGTCGGGGGAGAGTGGCAATAGCGCTTATCAAGTTGGGAACCGATCAAACAAACACTTAGGTTTTGGTGGAAGTCTCTCTAGTTGATTCACCAAGAAGGAGGCTCTTTTGATAATTAATTTCGTATGGCATTCATTCTCGAGATAGTTATCGGGCAAGGGTTTCTGAAGTGATTTCATCAGGGTTAGCATTACTTCATTCAAAACCTTTGTTACTTCCATTTTCTTTATGAAATCATTTTGTTATTGTTTTGCATGCTCTTTCTTTCTTTCACATTGCTAAGGGACTAGCAAATGTAGGTTGGGGGTGTGGATAAGGCTCTAAAAGTGCTATTTCGAGCCCCGTTTTTATTACGCTGTGTTTTTGAAACACTTTTTCAGACTAACTGTAATTAACCCGATTTGCACATTAAGGTCCCTACTATTCTACTGATGGCATTTTGTGGCTAATTTTGTAGTTTTTGCAAGCTATTTATGCCAAAATTGTTGAGTCGATCCAAGCACGAAGAATTCGAGTCAAACTCAGCATTGTAGATCAGAGCCAGAAGGAAAGAGGAGAAGAAAACAGAAGAAAAAGGACCACGACAAAAATCTTGCTAGTTGCAAAATTTCGCAACCTGCGAAATTGCTTCCTCTCTGCCATTGTTCACAGCTCTTGCCATTGTTCATCATGCCCCCGTTGAATTCTCTCGTCGCCCGCTGGGTTTTGTCTTTTGTTCATCTTTGATTTCTTCCTATTTTGTCCTTGTACAGCTTAAATACTTTGTTGATTTTGGTAATTTCGTTTGTCTTAGCTGGGCTATATAGTTTATCTTAGATACACCGTAAAGGGGAGACTTTTTTTCCAGTGAATAAACTTTTGGCACGAAGGGCTATAGTTTTCCCACTTTTCTTCTTATCTCCCATTTTCTCTCATTTTCTTCCCCTTTCTCGGCTGCTGATGAGCTTAAAAGTCATCCATTTTCAGTCCATTTTTCTGATTGATTTTTATCTAAAAGACTGATGATGTGCGTAAATATGGAATAATCCCTACCAAACTGCTTATGCAACAGGAATTCAAGAGAGAGGAATTTTGGCAAGAGAAGCGAGCAAAAAGGTGGCCGAGAATTATCGATATAATCATCGAAGAAGCTTACGTACAGAGAGGCACATAAGGATCAAAGGACCTGATGTCGTGAAGCCTTGACAGCAATGAAAATTCATATCAAGGTCGCGACGACAAAACTCAGCTTGCAAATGTGTTATAATTGAAGGCTGCAAACGAGCTGGCGCGACCGAACTCCAAGTCGTGCAACTACACCGATGAAGAAAAAGACATGAGGTCGCGACATCACTTCGAGGTCGAGATAGAATTAAACCCAGTGCAGTGGACAAAGTTGTCGTGACACCACATAGAAGTTGCGACATAAGATGTACAATGGATCGAATATTACGTCGCATGATCTCGGAAGAGGTCGCGACATAAACACGGTGATCGTGGTCGCTGCGACATCAGTCGAGGTCACTTACATCGCGACACGAACAGTTATCATTTATATCAATAAAGAATAGCTGATAACATGAGCAAAGATAATAGTCGCGATAACACCGAAGTTCGCGACATCGGGCCAGACTGGAAGAAGGTCGCGATATCATTAAACAAATAAGAACAACATATAGCGAAAGAAAGGTCGCGATAACAAATGTGAGGTCGAGACATCGCTGGAACTAGCACTAAGGTCGGACACAGCCTGCTTGTCGCGACATCGCCATAAAAAGATGAAGGGTCGCGACAATGTCGAGGTCGCGACATCCACGCACGCACTGCATGCGGCAACATCATACAAGAGAGTCGCATATCAAATACAAAGAGTTAAGGTCGCGACAACAAGAAGCGGTCGCGACACCAAAAGCTAGAAAAGAAGGTCGCGACATCATTAAGTGGTCGCGACATCAATTGTGAATAACTAAGGTCGCGACGCTATCTCAAATTGGCCGTGACATCGCACGTAACGGCTGTCGCGACATCATTTAGCTATCACGATAAATGTACCAAGAGATAATGACGATAAGTCACTTACCAAACAAAGCCTCTCGCGATAACTAAGACAACAGAGGTCGCATAAAGAATCGATGTTGCGACATCAACAACCAACTGGGCCAGTTAACTAAAGTCCAAAAAGAGGTGCATCGCCCAGGGCCCAACTGTAACCCTATAAATACGCTGTACTGCCATCAAGGAAAGCGCTCGCGTACTCAAAAGAGAAACTGGTAGCTGAAGGCTCTTGTATTTTAGTTTTTCTTTTCTTTTTCTTATCTTTTCTTTTGTTTTCGTTATTTTTAGTTTTAATATTTTCGAGTAGATTGTTCTTTCTTTTGAATTTCTGGATCTGGATGTTAGTTTTTAAAGTTGAAGCTGAATGCAGATTTCAATTTCTTCAAATTATCGGTTCGTTAGTCCGAATTCCGCACAGTTCTTGGAATTCGAACTTCCAGCTTCCGCGATGCTGGTTTTCTTGATCAAGAAGCCATCGTTTCGTGTAATTCGTTGATTTAGGAACCCATCTTTCCGGGCTGATTATACTCTATTGTTAGAATTTATCTTTTCTGCAAAAATTTATCAGGAGCTGCTGAACTTCAGTTTGTAAATCTACTTGCCGGTCTTGTGTATTTTCTGTAATTGATCCCAATGTCAATGTCTCATACCCATAAACGGGATTGTTCCAATCTCTCGATTTCGTGAGGCCCTCCGAGTGACACAGAAGGCATTCTCGAGCGATGAACAATTTCCGAAAGCGCATGCTAACCTGACATTGAAGATCTAATGTGCTTCCGTGTAATTAAATCGATAAATCCTCTTTCACTGAGACTTAGAATGAGTTGAACGATTTATCAATTTAAACATGCAGAGAGTTCACCTCGATTCGATAGTGAATTTAATCCCGTGTTACAAGGATCTAATCAATGTAAAGGATGAACTATTCTAATTTGAGGAAGATAAGCCAAGATAGTGTAAACTCATGCAATGACTAAATCTAAGGAGCTAAGGTTTATAGTCCATGTTGTGGGTACGGGCGTATCGAGAAAGAAAATACCTGCACAAGGCAACCTGCATTAAAAGTAGTTATCTAACACTCGCCTTCAGAGAAACAAGGAAGATTAGATAATGAACGGTGGGGTTCGAGAGATCCAATCCCGCACTATCATATTCCTTGGACTAGCTTTAAACTGGGTGGTTCATTACAAACATACAAGCAATCTCAGGAATTGATGTTTCACAATAGCAGTATTTTCAATGCTCCCTTTAAAAGATAACTGCAAATTAATTTGTAATTTTATTATTTCAAGATTCACCTATTTGTTATTAATTCAATTCTTTTAGTTTTCATTATTTTAAGGCTTTCAAAGCTAATTCCAATTGTCTATCAGAGTCCAAATAGTATAGAGATTGAGTAGTCGTAGAAGCTGGTTTGAATTTTCAGATCTCCGTGGATCGAGCATCTGGACTTAAATCCATTTTAATACTTGTTCGACCTGTGCACTTGCAGCATAATGGATCAAAACCACAAAAAAAAAAAAAAATGATTTACTCTTAATGAAAATGAATACAATAGCTAAGGAACACAAAGTACAAGTTGTTGGCATTATTGCTGGGGATTAAATAATAATCTTTTGGTGATAACGCTATAAATTTGCATAAGTGTTTTGATCCATGTCACCAAGAAAGGGACAAACAAGTTTTATGGCGCCGTTGCCGGGGATTAGACAATAGTCCTTTGGTAATAGTGTCATAAATTTGTATATGTCTTCTGGTCACCAAACAAGTTTTTTGATGCCGTCATTCGATTAGACAATAGTCCTTTTGCACAAGGTCATAAATTTGTATGATATGTCTTCGTCACTATAAGTTTTATGGCGCCTATCACGGATCGAAAGAATTAATTAGATCAATATTCGATGAAAGAAGGAAATACTAATTTGACATTTTTAAGAAAAGAACAAAACAGTTTTCTGCCAAGCAAGGATTACATCGCTACTAATTTTAACAAGCCATGTTGAAAATATTTGTTAGGTTTGACTAATCCTATTAATCTGAGTATGCTTTGATTTTAGGAAGACCTTTAATGCATAGGAAACAGGGATCTGACCTGATTCCAGCAGACACTGAATTGGAGAGAACACTCAGGAGCTTAAGAAAGACAAAAAGAGCAGAAAACGCAGCTATGGCGTACAGACAATGACCAAACAGAGGAACAGAGACGCAGCCTTAAGACCCATTATCGACAATGGAGGATTTTTGAGGCCTATTATTCAAGATGAGTATTATGCAATCGACAAACGCTATGGATGTAAAACAATTTCGAAGCAAAGCCAGCCTTAATTACAATGGTTCAAAGAATATCGCTTTTTATCGGGTCATCCTAATCAAGATCCAAATGAGCACTGGAAGATTTCAAGACGGGCTAATACAAAGGAAGCTAAACTGCGTGAGACCGTAGGTGATAAACTCGCATCTCTTCCCATTTTCGAGAGACATAGCAGCCCATAAGGTACTAATCAAGTTACTTCATATGGTTCTACTGATACTGGGAAGAGTCGTAGAAGCTTATTTAGAAGATTCTATCCCCATCTCTCACTTCAGAGAGACGAAGAGATAATTGTATTCCAAATGCGGGAAGATGAGAGAGCCTATATGTAGCTTGGGAAAGATTCAAAAGATTGCTGAAGAGGTGCCCAATGCATGGAGTAGATCTAAAGACCCATATGGACATAGTATATCATGCTCTGAATGATACATCTAAGGGTATTATCGATGCTTCGTGCTGTGGAGCATTCAAACGAAAAAGTGCTGAAGAGGCGAGAGATCTGATAGAAGACTTAGCAAAATGCAATATGAAAGCTCCATCTGAGTTTTCAAGAGGAAGTAGCAGAGGAAAGGGAGTCATGGAACTCGCATGACAGCGCAAAGGGAGGCAAAGCTCAGACGCTACAATGGCCAGGATGATAAACAAGAGAGGAAGATGCACACCGTCATGAAACAGGAGGCAGTGGAAAGAGAACTGGTGAGAAGGGCAGCTGGTGCCGTAAGAAGATTCTATGGTGCAGAGGAGGTTGGCATGTGAACGAGCAAAAGAAGTTATCATTTCAAAACCAAATCCTAACTCGCTCTACACACTACAAACCCAAAGATCGAGGAACCATGAGAATTTCTCTATATGGTGGAGGGGCATTACATGGCCCAAGGCAGAACAACATCCTCAAAGAAGTGATATCGCATCCACCAAGGTTCCAGCAGCAAAGAAGAAGGAGGAGGGAAGCAGTAAATGAATATCGTGGTCAAAGGAGGATCCAACCATCAAGAACGTATGCTGCGCCTACGGGGGACAACAAGAGGCTATTATAATTCCATGAATGTGTAAAACTATCGATTTGGAAGCTTTCAAGTCTGATAATTAAATGTTTCTCAGAAGAACGCTTAGTGCCTCACTAAAAAATTTAGGAGACACAAGCAGTGGCAACTAAATTTCGAATATGCCAAATCGTAACAAGGGAACATTCCCAGCCGACACACGTAAGAACTCAAAAGATTGCATGGCGATCCAGTTGAGAAGTGGGAAAGATCTGAAAGAATCAAAAGACAGTATGAGAAGAAGAGACTGAGGCAAGAAAGAAAAGACTCGAAGAAAAAGCAGAAGAACAAATGCAAATTTTGATCACCGAAAGGAAGTAATGACCAGAAGAAAAGAAGGAGTAAAGCAGCCTTTATACTCCTCAAGTAGCTGGCCATTCCTACGTAGACTTCGTCAAGGAGAGAAGAACAGCTTTTCTAAATTCTTAGATATTTTTAAGAAAATAGAAATAAATATTCCATTTGCAAGAGGTGGACTACCAACGCCTTTATGCAAAATTTTACGAGGTAATTTAGTGCAAAGAAAGACAACTGAGGAGGGTATAAATAATTTGATCATACTGGTGGGTGGTATTATCCAACAGTAAGCTCCTTAAAAGATGAAAGACCCCGCGCTTTCACCATTCTCGCTCCATGCGGGAAGTATGAATTCAAGCTTTACGTGATTCCTCGAGCAAGAGCAATTGATGCCTCTATCACCGCGGGGCAGAGACTTAGTTCGGGAATCCTTACCCTTACCAAAGAATTACATTACGTATGTATCGATAGATCAATGGCACAAACTGCAGGGCATTTTGGAAGATGTAATCGGTCAAGGTTGGGAAATTTGTATTCCCAAAGGGATTCGTTGTCATAAAGACGGGAGGAGGACACCCAAGTTCCTTTGTTGCTTGGAAGGCCTTTCTTAGCAACAGGAGCTGCCTTGATTGACGTACAGAAAGGTGAACTGACACTTAGAGTTGGGGATGAAGTAAAGGTACTTAATCTTAATAGAGTCCTGAACATCCGATGTAAAGTCGACAAGCCAGGGTTATCGTAAGAAACACTAGCCTTTTCAATGATGAATTGAATTCTGATTGTATCATTCAACACTCTATCAATGAAATTGAGATGAATTTTCAGTACCTTGAGAGCTTTGATTGTGAAGTTTTGCCTTCAAATTTGTTTAACAAGGAAACAGTCTCAAGTATAAATGAAAACAGTCAAGATGAAGAAAGCAGCCAGGAACAGCAAACTCATGTGGAGGAAACTAGTGCATAAGGGCTAACATTGAAAGAATTGCCCAGTCATTTAAAATATGAGTTTTTAGAACCTGAAAAGAGAAAAACTAAGTCATTATATCACCGTGACGACTGTCAAGAACGTGGTTACCGGTAATTTTGAGGAGATACAAGGAAGCTATTGCTTGGTCAATTGAAGATCTGAAGGGTATCAGTCCCTCTATTTGTATGCACAAAATATTGCTGGAAGAGAATGCAAAAACTTCTATTGAGCATCAAAGGAGGCTGAACCCAGTGATGAAAAAAGTTATTAGAAAAGAAGTTCTGAAATGGTTAAATGCAGGCTTTATATATGCTATATCGATAAGCTTCGTAAGCCTTAGTACATGTGGTTCCCAAGAAAGGTGGATTCACTGTAATCAAAAATGAAAAGAATGAATTGATTCCTACAAGAACTCGCAGTGGACAGATGGAGGGTGTGTATTGATTGGCGTAAAATTGAATACGAACCATAAAGTGATCATTTTCCGCTTTCATCGACGTAGAGCAGCCGGATGTGTCAAGGTGACACCTCATTTTTGTTTTCATGGATATTCTCGATATAATCAGATTGCTATTGCACTAAGATCGTGAGAAACTACTTACATGCCCATTCGTACTTTGCTTTTAAAAGAATGCCATTTGGTTTGTGTAATGCTCCTGGTACCTTCCAAAGATGCATGATGTCTATATTTTTTGATCTAGTAGAAGAAGTTATGGAGATCTTCATGGATGATTTTATAGTGTATGGATCCGCTGAACAATGCCCGCATAACCTAGTGACGCATTTCAAAGGTGCAAAGACAAGTGCACTGCTCAATTGGGAAAATGCCATTTTACTACATGCATGAATTGTCTTCAAAGGCTACGATTTCGCAATGGTATCAAGTAGACCAGCAAAAGTTTCAATTATAAGAGACTTAATGCCACCCATCATACCAAGGGAATCGTGGTTTCAGACATAGCCGATTTTATAGAAGGATTTTTATCGACTTCAAAATTGCTAGACCATCATGCGTGCACATCGAAAAAGATACTAAATTCCATTTCGATGAAGCTCCGCAGAAGGCATTCAAGAAATCAAATCTCAGACTAGTTGAAGCTCCCATCATGGCAAAACCAGACTGGAACAAGGAGAATTTGAAATCATGTGTGATGCCGTTGATTTTGCAATGGGAGTCAGATTGGACAAAAAAGATGAAAAAGTGTTCAAGGTCATCTACTATGCTAGCAAAACCTTTAATGAAGCACAAGAAAATTACTCTACTACTGAAAAGGAGATGCTAGCAATAGTGTTTGCATGTGAAAAGTTCAGGCCATACATTTTAGGGTCCCATGTTGTTATACACACTGATCATGCATCAATTAAGTATCTAATGGCAAAGAAAGAAGCAAAGCCAAGATTGATCAGATGGGTATTACTACTACAGGAATTTGATTTAGAAATAAAAGACAAAAAGGGAAGTGACAATCGTGATAGCCGATCACTGTCAAGAATAGAGAAACCCACCTGCATAAGAGGAAGGAAGAGAAATAGCGTAAAATTTCTCCAGATGAGCAGCTTATTTCAAATAAGCCATTCCAATCACCCCCCGTATGTTTGATATTGTGAATTACTTAGCTTGTGGAATTGCGTTACCAGAGTTCAGCCACAAAGAGAAAAAGCTTTGGCGAACTGGCAAAGATGTAATTTTTACATCCGATGACCTATTATCGTTTAAAAGAGGAGCCGATCTCGATTATATGAGATGTGTACCAAAAAGGTGAGCAAAGCAAGATTTTAAAAGAATGCCATGCATCACCTTATGGAGGATTACTTGATAGAGATAAAACAGCCCACAAAATTCTTCGGCCAGATTTTACCGTCTAACATTTTTAAGGACTGCTTTGAATGGTAAAGTTGTGTGATCACGCCAAAGAACGGGAAATATCGCAAAAGGCATGAGATGCCCCGCAAGGTATCCCCGGTGGTACAATTGTTTGGATGTATGGGGAACGGATTTTATGGGTCCTTTTCCGCTTCATTTGGAAATATATATACTCCTAATCGTGGGATTATGTATCAAAATGGGTAGAAGCAAGAAGATGTCCAAGGAATGATGCTAATACAACAAGGGGTTTAAGCAAAGGAATATTCTAACAGATTTGTAATACCCATAACTATCATTGAAGATGGAGGAAGCCATTTTGCAAATAAGGTGTTTGACAAACTTATGAGCAGATATGGTATCAAACACATTATGAGCTTGGCTTATCATCCTCAAACAAATGGGCAGGCTGAAATTTCCAACAGAGAAATCAAGAAAATTCTGGAAAAGACTGTAAGCTCAAGCAGGAAAGATTGGTCTTTGAAACTTGATGATGCACTATGGGCATACAGGACTGCTTTTAAAACTCCCATTGGGATGTCCCCATACATATTGGTCTTTGGTAAGCCATGTCACCTTCCTCTTGAACTGGAATACAAAGCCATGTGGGCCATCAAGAAGCTAAATTTCGATTTTAAAGCCGTTTAAGGAAGATAGTTACTCCAAAGAAATGAATTGGAAGAGTTGAGGAATGAAGCCTATGATAGTGCTTAATCTACAAGGATAAAACAAAAATGGCATGATCAATTTAATTTTGAGGAAGGAATTCAAGGCAGAGATCGTGTCTTGTTATTCAACTCCGCATTAAGGCTCTTTCCAGAAGCCGTAAGTCCAAATGGAGTGGACCATTTACAAGGGTATCAAGCACACACTCAAAGGACACTTAGAAACAAAGAAACAAGAGGATTTCAAGTTACTGGTCGAGATTAAAGCAAGCATTAATTGGGTAAAGTAATTGGAAGATAAACCCTTGGTTCTCGAATGAGAAAATTAAAGAAATAGAACAATCAGCTATAAAGTCTAGCTGTGAGACTAAAAATTTGTGCTAAATTTTGTGGAAGGCAATCCACATCAGTTTGAATTTTTGTTATAATTTACAATTTGTGTGTTTAAATTTCTAATAGCCTGTGATTTTACTAATTTTTGATTTAAGATTAGGTAAAAGTTTTCAGAGATAATGAAGATTGAGAAAAGATGTAGAATCAAATGGCTCAAAGTAGAAGTAACAACTTCCTGTGACAACTCCAAAGAATTCATGTGAAAGAGCTATTTGAAAAAGGGGGAGCATTCTTTTCCTATACAAATTATGTGAAAATTAATAGAACACACATGTTTGAATTGCCAGGAAATGTGGGATTTATTGATGATGAGAATTTGCAAATTGATCAAGAATGAAAAGTCATTTTGATCATTAACTTTAGTGGCAGTTCGTATTAGGTCGCATTAAAATCGAGGTCGCGACGTAAGTTGATGTCACACTTCTGGTCGCGATCGGCGAAGAACAAGGGTGATGTCGCTGGCTGCAAAGTTTTGTCGCGAAGAAATTGAGGTCGCAATGTAACATTTGAGTCAGCGACAAGAGTAATTCTTCAAAAGAGTGATGAGGTCGCTGGCTGCACAATGTCATGAGATGCCCGGCGTTCGCACCACGCCGCAGCCGATGTCGCAGCCTTAGGATGACTCGTCTCCCACAATTAACTTATGTCGCGAGCAAACAATATTATGTCACGACATAAAAGAAAGCTCACAAACAAGGGCCTTTTAATTCTGCCCTAAATTTAATGACAACACACAATAGCAGCATGAATTTAAGTCGCAACAAGCGCAAATAAATGAAATAATAAATAGCCCACGATAATAATTGAATTGCAATTGTTGAGAAACTCTCTTCATTATCATCTCCTTCCGTGAAGCAAATTCAACTTTTCATCTTTGCATCTTCCCTGGTTTTCGATTCTTGCAAACCCTAAATCCGAACTACTTCCTAAAAAACTTTCCGATTTCTCTAAATGGCCGAACCTTCGAACCTCATCCCAAATCTGAACGAAATCATGGAGGAGTATACCCAAACTGAAGGGGAAGTTCATTTGGAACCTACAATGGAGAACAGGCCGTTGGAACAGCCAGAAGTCCAACCAGTTACTCAGCAACAGAGAAGGAAGGGAAAAGAAAGGCAACAAGAAGAAGAGGAGGACGAGTTCGTCTCAGAAGAAGCTTTCGCTAATTGGAAGAAGCACTATGCTGGAAAGGGGTTTGTAGGAGAAAGGGGATTCAGCCAACTCATCTCCTGCCTAAGGAATTGATAGAGCAAAGAAGGTGGGAAAATCAAACATCAAAGATCCGGTTATGCAAATAGCCGTTAGAGAATTTTACTCCAACCTCGGCTGGGAGAAAGGAGAAATCGCTTTTGTCGAGGGCCTGGGTACCATATGGGAGCTGAGACTATAAATGAAATGTACCGAATGGAGGGTCAGCATGGATCCAAGTACAAGAAGATAGCGCATGTACCCCAAACCGTGAAAAGATAGCTAAAGCCGATGCACGGCAAGGTGAAATGGGGTCAGAAGAGGAGAGAAAAAAGATTATAAAATGTGGAGATCTCGACGTATTAGCTAAAGGTATGGTTCTATTTTCTGGCTTCTGTTCTGGTTCCTACAAAGCATGTTTGCACAGTAAGAGAACAGGAAGCCATCATTCTCTATGCCATACTGAAGGGCTATAAGATTAATGCGGGGGCTATTATTGAAAACTCAATAATGAAATATCAAGGAAATAAAGGCTTGATCCTCACCCATCTACCATCACAAGGTTATGTATAAGAGCTGTGAAGGGAGTTTGGGAAGATAGCTAAAGGAGTGCCCTAAGTCTTCACCATTAACCCTGACAGGGGTGAGCAAGGGACCAAGAAATTTGAAGAAAAAAGGGGTCATAGTGGAAGCAGACTCGAGATGAAGAGGAGAATGCACACAAGAAGAGGAGATCTTCGTTGAAGAGCAAGAAGAACAATCTTAAACACAACCTAAGGGAACACCTCTATGTTTGCAGAGGAAATAGAACCAGATGAAAGAAGTCCTATAGATTTCACCACCCCACTAGCCAGCTCTCCACCAATAAGGAACAGGGATTTCAGAGAACCAGGACAAAGCTCTAGAGGAGCCCAGGAAAATAATCAAATAATGGAAATGCTCATTTCTATGCAAAAGTTCGAAGAAAGAGAAGAGAAATGGAGACCAAATGTAAATTCAGAGAAGATGTGTGTATGAAGTCGAATCAAAAGAAGAGATCATCAAAGTGGAAGAGGAACTGAACGGAAAAGAGGAAATGTATGAAGCGGAACTGAACAGAAAATAGGAAATGTATGAAGCAGAGCTGAAGAGAAAAGAGCATAAATGGGAAGAAGAAATGAGCAAAAGGGGGGAGCAGTTTTAAAAGATTCTAGAGGATCAAGAAGAAAAGTTCAAAAAGGAAATGGAGGACAGAGATCAAGATCTACTGAAGAAGTTGCAGCTCAGCCATGAATCATTCTACAACAATCAGTATGATCGAGACTCTCAACTCCTGAAACTCATAAAAGAAAGGGATGCAGATCAAGAAGCCAAGACCAAAGAACAGATCAAGGGGTTCAAATTCCTATATATGTCATTGCTCAAGGATTTTGAAAAGAAGATGAAAGACAGAGATCAAGTGCTGGATGATAATGATGCCTTCAGGAGAAAGAATTGGCTCGAAAATTTGATTTGATTAATGTTAATCTATCCAAATTTTTTGAGGTCATGATCAGCCAGGAGCGCAACATGAACACATTTGGGAACGAGACAGATGACCAATGTGCTAAGGTTGGATCTCACAAATGAATTGATCCTGGAAGAGCAGATAGAGAAAGAGAATGACAAAAAGAAGAAGAGAGTGGAAATGAAATTTCCAAAATTCAACCCCAACTTGGCTACCCTTGATCTGGACCCTCCCAATATCTTTAATCCTCCTTCAAAAAGAAGAAAATAGACCTTCCCATTGATTTATCTATCTCTTCCTCACTCCCAGCCTGTATTTCTCAACTTTTGCACAATCTCATGAATAAAAAAAAATTGTTTGATATGTTTGAAGTTGTGTTGTGTTGTGATTTTCTTTGTTTTAATTGTTAGTAGAATAACAGTAGGATTCAACTCAAGAGTGAAAACGCTGGCATGTTATAACTGAAAGAATAAGGCCGATTAAGATAGGTCAAAACAAATAATTTCGTATCAAGGGTCGAATGGCACATAATTGAATTGAAACACAAATTGCATAATTGACGGAATTTAGCCGATAAGTCCAAAAGTTGAAGGAAAGTTATACAATTGAAGAAGCAAAACATATTTTGGTTTGAAGTATAACAAGAAGCCAAAGAACTCGTGAACCTTAGATCGTAACCTCATCAATCGAAATAAGTCAAGAACATCCTTAAGGCTATTCATGCTAACCAAACCGAATTTAGAACTTGTTAGATTATTGATCAAGGTGAAATCCTAGGTGATACAACCAACAAGAAATGATGCGTGCCATCCTCGCAGCTGAGCCATTCTAGCACCATTATTTATATAAAGCTTCTCGCATACACCTTAGTTCCCGAATTTGAGCCAAAACATTCCCTATCTTCAAAACAACAAGCAATTGAAATTCCAAGCCATCCTTATAACTAATCCTCCAGTAAAGAACTCCTGATTACCCAAGAACTCAAGGAGGAGGAAGAGATAAAGTTCGGGGAGAGATTTGGAGAACTAAAGGAGAAATATAGAAAAGGGTGAAGAAAGAAAAATTCCAAAGTGTATGATACAACAAAAAAGAAAGCTTAAAGGAAGAAGTTTTGTCTTGTGGCCTAATTCTCTTGAACAATTAAGTTCTTAGGGGTGTTTCAACACCTAGTACCCTAATGCCAACTAGTATGGGAGCTACTAACCCAAAGTTTGCTAAGAGTGTTAGAAAGCTTAAAAAGACAGAACATTGCACTATTCCTGAATGGTTGCAGAGAAAAAGTTCCAACAATGAGAAGTACAAATGTGAAATTGGAACAAACAATTTTAAATAGAAGAAATCAAGAAGATTCCCCAAGGATGAAGTTTGGGGGAATCAAATAAAGAAGTTGCAAGGAAAAGGAAGGCAACAGTTAAGTAAGAAAGAAGAAAGAGTTTGGGTAATCTTAACCTAAAATTTCCATCCATCCTACCCATGACCTGCCTAAATTGCAAGTCCCGAAAGACGATTGATCTTGAAGGTTGGAATTACCTACATTAGTGAGTCAATATGAACAACGAGCATATGTAGATTTGGAAAATTCGAGGAAGGATCAAAGCGTGAAGGAACTCGAAGGATTAATGACTCAACTTGAAAGAGGAGAAAAACAAATCTACTCTTAGTAGGATCAAATTGACTAAACTATTTATAAATCAAATTCAACAATTTAGTTTTGTACACACGATTAGTAGGAGCTAAGCTTCATACGGACCTAAGCTAGATCTCCACAGAGAAAAATGCAATTCTTGTATTTCAATTAAATTAGCCCATGAACAACCAGAAAGGCTCATCCTTTTTGTTTGAGGATAAAATACAAATCTCTCTTATGTGGGACAATGAGATTTCAAGTTTAGAGAGGCTGAGTAAACAAAGTGTATTTTGATCCATTTTGCAGATTGGTTTTTACTCTAAAAGATTCAATTGTATGGCTGTGATAACCACGGCCATACTGGCGAAGCTCGAAGAAGGTATTTTTTGTTAGAAAGGAAGCGGAAGTGGCGCTGGCATTACTGATATCTTGGTGAAGAAACTTCGACGGGAAGCTGAGGATTGGGTTTGTGTGAAACATCAGCGACGTGAAAGTTCATATAAGACCAGCGACTAAACTCAGTTGGCAGAAAATGGTTAAACAGCGGGCGGCGCGGCGAAACTCGGTCAGTGTATGAATTGATGAAAGAAAAGACGCGGGGTCGCGACATCACTTTGGTCGCGACGAGTCGATCGCGATGGACAAAGTTGTCGTGACACCACATGAAGTCGCGACATAAGATGTACAATGGGTAGCGAACATTGATATGTCGCGACATGCGGAAGAGTCGAACATAATCTTTACGTGTTAAGTTATCCATGACATCAGTCGGTCGCGACATCAATAGACATGCGAAACGGTTATGTGACATGATCGTGATCGCGACATCATGGAAGGCAAAAGAGAAGAAGTCAGCGACAAACCGCGAGTTGTAGCGACGCATGGATGAAGAAGGTGTGACGTGTTACCCCAAGCGGTCGCGAATGACGCTAAGTAAGGAAAGAAAGGTGTGACATTGTAAGGTCAGTGACATTTAGTGAACAGCACCCGAGTCGACATCATCCGGTTATCGCGACGTGGTCAGGATGAAGTCGCGCAGCGAAGCGATTGAGTCGCGACGCCATTGCAATACGAGAAGGTCAGCGACAATGAGGCGATTGCGACACGGAAAATTTGAAAGGTCGACATCATTAAAGTGATTAGCGACATCAGTGTATGAATAACTAAAATTAGCGTCATTCTGGTTGTCGCGATCGGATAAGAAGATTGCGACATCATTTAGCTATCTCGATGGCGACTCGAGATAATGGCGACAAGTCACGACGAGGCAAGCCTCTGTGACGTGGCGAACAGCGTGCAGCGACCGAGAAGAATCATCCGACATCAGCAGCCAGCCCGGGCGATTCAGCGAAGTCAAAAAAGGTGCATCGAAGTCATGGAATGACTTGAACCACATAAATCACGCGTTTTACTCTTGAAGGAGCGCGTCTTGGCGACTCGAATGCGGGTATTTGAAGGCTCTTGTATTAGTTTTTCTTTTCTTTTTCTTATCTTTTCTTTGGTTTAGATTTATTTTTAGTTTTAATATTTTCGAGGCAGTTGTTCTTTCTTTTGAATTTACGGATCTAAGATGTGTTAGTTTTAAAGTTGAAGCTGAATCACGATTTCAATTTCTTCAAAATTCTCTTTATGCAGTTAGTCCAAATTCTAGACAAATTTTGGAATTCGAACTTCGATTTCCGTTTCTGATGGTTTTCTTGATCAATGACCATTGTTTGGTGTAATTGATGATTTAGGAACCCGAAGCTTCTTTGATTATACTCTATTATTTAAAATTTATCTTATAAATTTATCGAAGGCTCTTGACAGGTTGTAAATCTACTTCTTTGGTCTTGTGTGTTGTAATTGATCCCGATGTGGTGTCTCATACCCATAAAAACGGGATTATCGAGAGGCTTTGATTTCAAGAGCCTCTGAGTAACATAGAGAAGGCATTCCCGAGTGATGATGTTTGAAGGATATACTAACGATATTGAAGATCTAATGGCTATACGTATGAATTAAATCGATAAAATCCTTTTCACTTGGAGACGAGAGGAATGGGTTGAGCGGTTATCAATTTAAATATCTGAGAGAGTTCTCTCGGTCGAATGAGTAGATTTAATCCAGATGTTAACGAGGATCTATCGAGGAAAGGATGAACTATTCTAATTTTGAGGAAGAGAAGCGGGTATATTGTAAACCTATGCAATGACTAAATCTAGAGCTAAGGTTTATAGTCCATGTTGTAGGTATGAAGAAGTATTGAGAAGAAAAATACCCAGCAAAGAAAGCAATGACAGTTAAAAGTAGTTATCTAACACTCTGTCTTGAGAGAAGCTTGGTGAATTAGATAATGAGCGGTGGGATTTGGAGAGATCATTGCACTATCATATTCAGCCTTGGACTAGTTTTAATCTTCTTGGTTCATTAGCGAACCTCTGATCAATCTGCGAGGAATTGATGTTTCACAATGGCGTATTTTCAATGCTCACTTTAAAAGATAATTTATGCAGTCCCGAATTTATAATTTTATTATTTCAGTGATTCAATTCATTGTTATTAATTCAATTCTTTTTAGTTTTCTTTTATTTTAAGGCTTTCAAAGATGATTCAATTATGCAATGAGTCCAAATAGTATAGGGATTGGTAGTCGAGGGTAGTTGGTTTGGAATTTTTTGAGATCTACATTGGGATCGATATCTGGACTTAAATCGATTTATACTTGTTCGGCTGTGCACTTGCGACACATAATGGATGCAAAACCCACGAAAAAATATAGTTGCCTCTTGTGAAATGAATCTGATAGTAAGGAACCTGAAGTCTGAAGTTGTTGGCATTATTCTTTGAGGATTAAATAATAATCTTTTGGTGATAATGACTATAAATTTGCATAGTGTTTTGATCCATGTATCACCAAGAAAGGACAAACAAGTTTATGTTTGCCGTTCTTGAGGATTAGACAATTGTCCTTTGGTAATAATTATTGTCATAAATTTGTATATATCTTTAGTCACCAAAGCGGTATAAACACTGCCCCTTAGGGGATATGACTAAAGAAACTCTCTTGCCTATATTGATTAAAGGGATAAAGTTTCCTAGGACATGCTAGGTTTACAAAGGAATTCACTTGAGGACTTCTCAAAAAAACTCTAGACCATTATCTTGCAATTGTGGAAAAAGATGTAAAGTTGAGATTTTGATGAATCATACAGTCTGTTTGAAGAAATTAAGTCAGTTAGTTCTGACTCCCATCATGGTAACACGACTAGAACAGAGTTTAGAAGTGATGCCTAGTGACTGTCTGATAGAGACCCAGGATAAAAGTATGAGAAGATATTCGAGGCCATATACTATACCGACAAAACCTTTAATAAGGCATAAGAGAAGCTACTCTACTACTATAGAAAGAGATGTTAGCAATGGTGTTTGCTTGTGAAAAACTAAAAGCCTTACATATTGGGTCCATGTTATAATATACATGATCATCTTGTAATTAAATATCTAATGTGAAGATGCTAGTTAAGACTAATGGGATGGAGTATTCTTTGCTCTGAGTTTGACTTAGAAATCAAAGACAAAAGGGTAGTGACAATGTGATGGCTTATCACTTGTCCCTGGGTGACCTGCGAGGAAAAGAAATTGGAAATAAGCGAAAACTTTCCGGAGAGCGGTTATTCTTATTATGACCCTAAATACCGGTGTACGTGTATGAATTAGCAAGCAACAGGTCATCTGCCACCCCGAGTTCGATTACCAAGCAAAAAAGTTGAGAACTGATAACATATTTTATATATGGGATGACCCACTACTTTTCAGAAGAGGAGCAGATATGATAATCAAGAAATGTGTATCAAAGACAGAATAAGGTGAAATTTTTTATAAATGTCATGCATCACCATATGGAGGACACTTTGCAGGAGATAGAACAACTTGGCAAATTCTCGATCAGGTTTTATAGGCGCTCTATTCGAGACTATTTGAATGGGTGAAACATTTATGTGATAAATGTCGGAGAATGAAGCTGACATAATGAAGAAATGAGATGCCTAGCAATCTTTGATGGTACAATTTTTTTATAATATGAGATAGACTTCAGGGATTTTCCGTCACTCATTTGGAAATATATACATTCTCTAAAATTTTATGGATTGTGTATCCAGAATGGGTGGAAGCAATATCTTGTCCATAAATGATGCTATACAAAAAATTGAGTGGGTTTGACCGAAGAGAAATATTTGAGCAGATTGGAAGCACTGGAACATGTGGTGGTAATGGAAAGCCATTTTGCAAAACAGGTTTTGCAAAACTCATGTAGTCGATATAAGATTAGACATATAATAGGATTGGCTTATCACCTGGTCAATTGATAAATTGGAGACTTCGATAGGAGATAAAAGAAAAGAAATCTAGAAAGCAGTGAACTTTCAGTAGAAAAGATTAGTCTATAAAGAATGCTAGATGATGCATTGTGGAGAGCATATGGCGCACAAAACTCATTAGAATGTCCCGTACCAATTGTACTTGAAACCTTGTCATCTCCTTTTTGAACTTGAATATAAAAAGAAATGTGGGCCGTCGAGAAATTGGTGTGATTTCCAAAGGCACTTGAAATGAATTACTCCGAATGAATGAAATGGAAGAGTTGAAAGTAAAGTTTATGATAATGCCAAAATCTACAAGATAAAATAACAAAGGAAATTGGCATGATCAAAAATTATAAGGAGAGAATTGATACGGGAGAGAAGTTTGGTCTTGCTATTGATTCAAAGCTCGAGTTTTTCCGAGGCAGGGAAATCAAATAGATGTAGTCCTTACAGTAGTAGCAAGCACACCTTTTTAGATACGTGCTGTTGGCGATTACGGAAATGAGTTTAAAGGGAATGGTAAGAGATTAAAGCATTATCTTAGAGGGAACATTAATGAAGATTAGTTCCGGATTTGGAAGAGATTGAAGAATTTTGCTGAAAGGAAAACAATTTACAGAAAATGTCTAGCTAAAGACATTAAACTAAGTATATATGTAACTTCTTGGGAATGACAGAAGCGATTTTAATTTCATAGTTAACTTGATTTTGAGTTAAATTTTGTGTATTTGGAAATTTAGTTTAATTTTTGTTTGAAATTTTATTATCTGATTTTGTTGATTTTCAAGACAATGAAGTTGCCATTAGAGATGGATTTTATCTGGAAGCATTCTTTCTCAAATTCATTGTCACGAAAGTTCTAAAGGGAGTTCTTATGTCCCTAACTTGTTCTTTAAGAATAATGCATCAGTTGAAGTTTAGGGAATGTATTTTATAGAACAAAAATGAAAAATGACTTTGTTATACCCATTCTTTACCGAATCTACTATGATTTTCATCATGTTGAATTATATTGAGTAAAGATATGAGATGTGTTCATACTTGGATTACCAGGGGTTCTTTGATGTTAGATCACGTCTTCCAGTATGTTTTGTGTGGTTTGAATGCATTGCGCATCTCTTATTTGTGTGTTAATTGATGGAAAATGTTAATTGTGCAATTTTGAGGAAAACTCATTTAGTTAACCATATGGAACTTTCTTTATCGTAAGCATTATTTCTACTTTAGCGTGACAAATTGGTTTAACCTTTCTAAGTTAAGAAATTCTGTCATGACATACTTTTGTATCGACATTATTTACTGAATAACAAGTATATATAAGTTAGTTCTTAACTAGACAATAGTTTGTCATAACAATTACTTTATCCGACATAAGTTAAACTAAAAACCTAAATTTTATGTTGCAACACATAAAATTTTAATATTAATGCAAAATATTAGAAAACCTGAACAATCATTTGGCTTTATAAATAGAAATTTTGAAATGCGAGAGGCCGTCCTCCTCGTAAACCATCGAAACACTCCACTACCTTCACAATCTCTCTCATCTTCCATCAAAAACCCTAGATCCCTAAACCTTATTTCAACCATGTATGAACCATCAAATCTAATTCCGAACCCGAATGAAATAATGGAAGAATACGCATATATTGAGGAAGAAGTTGTTCAGGAGGCTCAGTCAGGAGTAGTACATAAGGAAGAAAGCCCAGAAGCAAGAATAGAGACTGAACAACCAACTAAAGAAACAAAAAAAAAAAAAAAAAAAAAAAAAGGTAGGAAAATTTACAGAGTGGAGTAGGAAAAAGTAAGCAAAGAATTTTGTTTCATAGCATGCTTATTTCTCTCTTTGAGAATGAGATTCGACACAAGGACTTTATTGTGAAGGGGATTGACAAGTAATCTCACCCTTCCTAGATATAATTGAGAAGAGGATGGCACCTGATACGTAAGCCTGTGAGATCTGGATTTGTGGATGTCGTTAAGGAATTTTTCTTTGAGCATTGGTAAGACTTAAAGGAAGGAAATACATTTATGTTAGAGAGAGGTTAGTGGATGATATCATTCGATGGGAAAATCAATGAGACTTTCAGCCTAAAGAAAGAAAAAATGGTTAGGTTAAGAGACTAGTGAAAGAGCCGTTACGAAAGATAGTTGAGTCATGGCGGCAGGATGGGAAGGAAAATGGAGATTCATAAGGAAGAATCCCCGTGAGTCTGTGCGAGAGGCTGGATTGGTGAAGGACTAAGGTTTGGTTCTATTTTATTTACTTAGTCCTTTTACCATCTAGACGCCTCAATACAGTCAGAGAGAAAGAGGTGATTCTGTTGTATGCTATCTTGTGGGATCTGAGTTGGTGTGGGAAAATAATGGGAACTATTTTGAGTTATAGCTGATATAGAGGATTAATGCCCCGTCACTAATCCACGATTGTGTGCATGTCTTAGGAGGTGTGGAAGGGGGTGCAGGGAAGAAGAAGAGACATGTCTTAAGGCTTCTCCTCGACGTGGCCCCAGGTGATGAGAGGTCAGAA
The DNA here is from genome assembly GCA_016808115.1 of Tetrastigma voinierianum. Taxonomy (NCBI): domain Eukaryota; kingdom Viridiplantae; phylum Streptophyta; class Magnoliopsida; order Vitales; family Vitaceae; genus Tetrastigma; species Tetrastigma voinierianum. The sequence continues at coordinate 78,820 of JAEQBH010006686.1, read as the reverse complement.
TAACAAAGCGGTAAGTAGAAATATAGAAGAAAGAAAGAAGAAAGAAGGGGATGAAAGAGAAAATGAGCGATCTTTGTTGGAAAGACCCATTGAGAAGCGTGAGCGGAGGCAGACGTTTTGGAATGTATCCCCGGATGTAAGAGAGAAATCTCGAGAGTCAGTTGAGAGCATACGAGGGGCCTCAGTAACAATACAGTCAGTGGGATGATGGGAGTTATGAGCCGAGAATCACGCGGGGAGAGAGGTGAGGGGCGTTGAGGGTCCAGCCTTGTTAGATATGAGTATATGGACATAGAGTTTGGGGAAGAGATGTCGAATTTGGAGATGCATGTGAGAGAGATGAAAAGTGGAGGGGATAAGATTAGGCAGAAGAGAGAAAAATAATTGAAGAAGAACCTGAGTAAAGGGAAAAGGCATTTATTTCAGATCATTTGAAAATAGATAAAGAGCTATTGGAGATAATGAAGGAGAGAGAGGATGCAATGGAGTAGAACATGTTGCAAAAGGCAGATGCCTTTAGATACTTATATAAAGAGCATGAAAATCGACTCACGATAGAAAGAGGGATAAAATGGAAGCAACCCTCACTATATAGGGAAAAATTATGGGCCCGAAGCTTAGACATGGTCAGCTGTGATTTGATCAAAGTCACTACCCCAGTGGTGAGGGAGTCCACAAATTCCATTAGAAATGACGAGAACGGGATGATCTTATTAAGCTGACTAGCTACTATCAGTGGAGTGATATATGTGACAAAAGGAAGGAGTAGCGAGGCATGAAGACCACAGTCAATTCTGACTTCTCTGCCTTCATTTGCTAGTTATAGGACCCAGACCGATAAATGCGAGACCATCACAATAAGTATGATAGAAAAAAGAAATGACCTGTGTCCATTTTTCTTTTGCATTTTTCTTGTGTTTATTTTCTTTTTCATTTCTTGATATTAAATAAATAAAGAATGATGACTTCTTAGTTGTATAGCTTTGTTGAATAATGAAGCCTTAGAGTTTCCTAGGTTTATGAATTGGTAAGTTTGTGGATTGTTTAATGGAATTTGATTGATGAATTAAGATTGGGTTGCTTGCTGTCTTGGAAATTTTTATGAATTGAATGGTTTTATTTATGCCAATCTTAGTTGTAAAAAACAACATACTTGACATGTCTGCAGAAACTAAATAAAGAAATTTATAGATGAAATTAGGGGTAAGATGGAAATGAAAGAGGTAGTTGTAATGTTATCGTAGGTATGTTGAACTTGAGACTAGAAAGATTTAAACAAATGAGGAACAAATAAGACTTATAAATTCCTTTTTGTAAACAATTTAGATTTATTATGAATCCTAAAAACAATACATAGTCAAAAGTACCTCTGAAACAAATTGTCTTTTGGGATTGGGAGGATATCTTAGGATCCATCATGGATAAATCTCCCAATCATAGAACTTGTTCGATTATTGATCAATGAAATCCTGAAGCAATCTGCTCTGTAGGAAATGATATAGGTCATTCTAACCCAGAAGTTTGAACCTTTTAAAGCCTACCTTATAATATGTATATGCATATACCTTATTCCTTATTTGAACCAGCAATAATTTCATCATCATTGACAAATGAAAAGCCTAAATCCTCCTTAAATCAAATCTAGGAGTAAAGAACCTTGTTTGCCTAGATTACATGACAAGTACATCAATAATAGAAAGGAATGAAGCTTGAGGAGAATATTCTAAAATGCGAAAGGAGGATAAAAGGAAGGTTGAGAAAGGAAAGCAATTGACATGAGGAAGATAAAGGAATGAAGAAAGAAGCGAAAGATAAAGTATCAAGGTGGAATGAGTTTTGTCTTATGGCCTTCCTCTCTTGAAAATTAAGTTCTTACAGGGTGTTTTGACTCCTGGTACCACTAATGTCGACTTATTATGGGAGATACTAACTTGAGGTTCGCTAAGAGTGGTAGCTTAAAAAAACAAAATGTGCATTGTTCCATAAGCCTTGATAGGAATGAGTAGAAAAGCAATATGAGGAATATAATTCTGATGGATGTGGTTAAGAAAATGTATGTGATAGAAAGTATACAAAAATGATCTCTTATTAAACAAGTTTGGGGATGCTTGAGAGTTATCAATGAAAGTGAAGGGGTGAAGGATGAAGAATGAAGCGGTAACGAGGTTGTGAGTGGAATCTAGGTAAATTTGAGCCTAAATTGTCCATTTATATACTTGATTACCCAAACCAGACATTGTAGCACAAAAGACCTAATTGATCTCTTTTAGGTGTATATCTGCATTAGTGGAGATTAATATGACAAACAAGAATATATGGGACTTGAAAAAAATCGGGGAGAGTGTCATTGTTGAGTGATATTGTCCCGGAGAGATAACTAATGCGAGAAAAGAGAGGGCAAATCACCACATCCTGAATCGAGGTTAAAATGGTGGATTGTTTATAACATAGAGTGTTGCCTATTTAGTGAACTTACTTGAAAATCTTCCTTATTCTGGAGGGGAAACTAGTTCAAACATGATTTTGTAAGCTTCTTATCTTTCTGCTAAATTGTGGATTCAAGAAAAGATCTGCAGGAATTGAAACAGGAAAATGTCACTTAAGAGAAATGAGAAGTTAGGAGATTGTTTGAGCAAACAAAATTTCCTTTTTCTTTTCTTAGGGACAAGCAAAACTTCACAAGTTTAGAGAGGATTTTATGTAGATCTTAAACTCTTTTATTTTTAGTTCATTTACACGATTTTAGAGTTATTATTCATTTAATCTTTGAGTTATGGAATATTCACCAAATTTGTGTTTTGCATGTTTTGAATGCAAAGAAGCAAATCCTGACGAAAAGAAGTACAGAAAATTGTGGCAGGAAAATGTCGCGACATGATTTTAGAATGTCATGACATAATCTCGAAAGTAACCAATTTGTGTTACGACAGTAATGATGTATCTACATGGTCTATAAGGCGAACTCAGTTAAAGAAGTGAAGAAGATTATGCGTGACATTTAACAACTTTATCGCGATATAATATGATTTAGGATTGAATGATAAATGTTCGATATTGGAAAATAGATGGCGAACTTTATCGCGTGATGGATTTATTTGTGACATTACTTGAGAAGTTCTTGAGAAACATGTATCTCATGACATTCCTTGCTGTATCACGACATTGATCAATGATTAGCGGTGAAAGTGTAACGTCAGTTCCTATATCATGTGACATAAGAAAGTGAAGGAGTAAAAAATATCACGACAAAGAAACAAAAGTATATCCCTTGACCGAGAAAATGCGGAAGTAATGAAACAAGTCAACACAAGTTGAGGTCTATAAAAGGTTTTTATGTTCATAATGAACATTTAGAAGGTGTGAGATCGAGAAAAATTTATTCATGACATTTTGAAAGTATATCATAACATAAGAGTTTAGAGACATCATCGCTAGGCAAAAGACTATGTCAATGGAGAAGTTTTATGTAAGTGACAGCCCACATTTATAAGGAGCTAAGATGATACGTCGCGACATGAGGATTATTATTGCGACAAAGTTTGAGAAGAACCATAGAAGAATGCGACCACGGTAATTTATGTCTTTGACATAATGAAGAGCTAAGAAGCCACAAAAATATTTGTGTCCCCATTCTGATGAGGAAAATTTATGTCGCGACGTAAGTTGAAGCGCTAGAAGAGAGAGGCAAAATTTGTATCTCATGGCCAATTATGAGCAAAAGAGTAATTTATGTTGTGACATTTTAAAATTATGTACTTCGTGACATAAAACAAAAGCCCCTAAGAGGGTAGAAAACTTTGTTGCAAAAATAAATTTTATGTAGCGACATAATGAGAAGCGACAAGAAGAGGCTTTGTATGGCTTTTTATGTAAGTGACATACTAAGTATTCAAAACACCAAGCATTAAAGTATATTGCAGCACAAGACACTCATGTCGTGACAATTATAAGATAAGAACTCTATTGCGTATAATTTTTTCAATATCATAAAGCCACCTATTGGGCGATTTTAGGGATGGTTGACCTTAAATTGCAGCTCATCATTTGAAATATACAGTAGCTTTTCTAGAGACCATTATACACGTAGCTTCCTCGAAACACGGAACTTACAGGTATTTATGGTTATTTTTATTTTATTTCTTTTACATCGATTTAGATCTAGTTTAACTTTTACAATTAATTTTTCTTGGAATTAGTGGTAATCAGTTGGGTTGAGTTAGGTTCATTGTGGAATTTTAGTTTTCATTGCTATCTACAATTTCGATGGAATTTGAAAATTTATGAGTTCATTTATTTCGAGTTAAGTGCAATTTCAGTGAATTTTCTACGATAAGTTAGTCACTATTATCTGTAATCAGTTTTGAAGACTAAAAGCTCTCTTTGGAATGGATCGATGTTTAATTGTATTTTACACAATTTGAAAAAAGCGTCATAGATGGAAATCTTGAATTTATTTAATTAGTATTTGTTCTTGAATTTAATTATTAAATTTTAGTAATGTGTCACTGAAAATAGCTGTATCTTGCTCTGGTTCCAAGGAAGCCCTACGTGTAACTCTCAGAGATAAATTCCCTAGGTATGAAACGATTACTTGAAAGTATATTAGACTAATATTATGGAACTAATGATCTTTGAAAGACTATTTCGATAGATCACTACTTCACTCATGGTGTGAGGATTAGTTGGATGATGTATCAATTTAGTTGATCAAAGGTTTCTTCTCTTTCTAATGAAAGGATCTTGATCCTATGTTAGCAGGGATCTAATCAAGGAGATAGAGAATTTTATCAGATTCGAAGGATGAGATACCAATTATATTGGAGAAAACTTGCATCATCCACATATTAGGTGTATGAAAATCACTGAAAGGAAAAATGCATAGTTCTTAGAAGAAGATTATATCCTAATGGCGGTTAGCCTCATGTATCTAGAAGGAACATTGATCTCCCTAACCATTACAAATGTATGGTGTATGGAGATCAATATACTTCCTTGCATCTTTAACAGTTGATTTGAAGTAATGGTGAACCATGTTATAAAATGATGCAGAAATTGATAATTGTAAATTGATCTATTTTCCAGTGTTAACTTTACTCAGTAAACTTTTCAATCCAATTTGTTTTGAATTCTTTATGTGTAGTTATAGAATTTTAAGTAGTTTTAGATGGAGTAATTGATCTTTAGATTTCTCATCAATCCTCGTGGGAATGATATACGGGCTTTAAATCCTTTCATTAGCCATGACCTGTGCATATGTGATGATCACAGACGAAACACATTTTGAATGAGATCCCTCTCATACAAGAGGCAAACAACATATTTTATGTCTAAGCTTAACAAGTTTCTTGCGCCTTTGCCAGGGACTGAATAGTCTTTGGTGGTACTGGTAATTACTTGGTCAAATTTGGTCTTAATAAGTTTTTGGCGTCATTGTCGAGGGACTAAATAGTCTTTGGTGGCAATGCTAATTACTTGGTCAAATTTGGTCTTAACAAGTTTTTAGCACCATTATCGAAATTTGAATAATATCGATAGCAATCGTAAATCATGATCAAATTTGTCTTGTAATTTACCCACCACCTTCACTGACTTTGGTCTTTCGAGAGATGGAAGCTAAAGTGAAGAGTTCCACACCTTGAGCTTAAGAACATGAAGGGTAACTAAAAATCAAGAAAATCTGCCCACTCTCTTTTCTTGTCTTTAGGTTGTGAGCCTGAACTTCAAGAAGCCGGTGGTGCTCAAGAAGAATTGGAAAGGCAGTATGGATGAAGATATAAAGGCAATCGAGCGATGCGTGGAACTGGCTTCACTTCCAAAAGGGACACTTTCTAGGCGATCGGTGTGAAATGGGTATAAAGAAAGAAGCACAGGAGAGTCAAAAGATACAAGGCAAGATTAGTGAAGGCTAATAAGAAACCGACATATAGATTATGATGGGGTGTTTTCTCCTGTTGCTCAATTAGAAACTGTTAGACTAATTATTTCCTTGGTAGCTTAATATAATTGGAGGATACATCAAATGGATGTGAAATGTACTTCTGATAGTTATGAAGAAAGAATTCTACATCAAGCAACCTGAGGCTCTGAGTAAAGGGGGAAAGAGACAAGGTTTTCAATTTAAATAAAGTTACATGGATTGGGAGCTTGATAGAGGCTTGGAATCTCAGATCAAACAAGTACCTCGAGAAATAAATTCATGAGTGTCCCATATGAGCATGTGCTATATATCAAAATCAAAATGGTGATGTTACAGTTTTGTGTGCTTGTGTGTAGATGACTGATCTTCATACTTAACGTGAGAGCATGTTCGGTAAGGTTTAAGAAGGAGATGAAGAAGAAGGAGTTGAGATGGCAGGCATTGGGCTCCGTATCTTTACATCTACGACAGTGAGATTAAGCGAGAAGACAAGGCATCATAATCACTCATGAGGTTATGTAAAGTTGCTTAAGAAGTTGAGATGGATGTCAGGTTGGCATCTTGTAATGGAATCACGGAATCAAGTTGTCGAAGCATGGGGAAGGAAATAAAGGTGGATCCCCCTCCTACAGAGAGTGGTGGAAACTGCGTACTTAACTTGTATAGGCTCAATATTCTCTATGCCTTCTAAGTGGTCTATCGATGTGAGGAGGAATCCAACCTTAACTACGTTGCCAGAGGCGCTGAAGAGGAATATAAAGCTATCTGAGGAATTTTCTGAGACTTGCTTTGTACTAATTACATTTCTAATATGATTCTCAGCATATTTGGATATAGTGATGAAAGTAAGCTTGGGCAGATAAATGGATGATTGTAAAATTACCCACTTGACTTTGTATTCTATATGGGAACAGTAGCTAATTGGGTATCAAAAGCGTGAGTTATCCTTATTCCATGTGAAGCAAATTATACAACCTTCACTTCATGTGTTTCCATCTGATCGGCTTTGAAATTTATTACAAAAGGGTTTGGGTTGAAGAGGCAGCCAGAAAGCTTAAATAAATGCAATAGCTTTGGCAAAGAACCTAGTCTTCCATGATCGAAGTAAACACATTGATACCTCTCTCACTACATCAGAGAATGCATCGCGAGGAAGGATGTGAAGTCTCATGATCAAGTAGTTGATATCTTCACTATGAAACCACTCAAGCGAGAGACTTCACCGAGATAAGGATTTGATTGGAGTAATGGGGAGTCAAGTTTAAGGGGGAGTGTCAAATATAAAAACTTGGATTTTTATTTTGGGCCTTGGTTATCTCATTGATTAGTGGTTATTAGGTTTGGGCTTAGTATTGTAGTTTAAATACAAGCCTAAAGTGCTCAAAAACTTGACCACAGGAAATCTATTATCAATATTCATAAGTTCTCTGGAATGAGGTTGGGTTTGGAATTTTAGAAAGCATTCTAGAGACTCATTTGTAACCATTAGATTAGATTTGTGTTGGCACAATCCTAGCCATTAGTTGAGGAGGTGCTACTAGTATAAATAAGGGAGACCTCCTTGAGTTTGTAATCTGACCAAAGAAAGAAGCCTTGATAATACAAGTAGCGCATGTTCCCCTCATCATCCTAGTCTCTCCCGTCTTCAAGCTCTTCCTCCATCCTTTCTTCATCTTCTTCTGCATCCATAACTTGACATATTATTAGTGGTTGTGGTTGAAGAGATGTAGTTGGAGAGAAGTTGGTAGCTATGGTGGCTAAGGAGGCTCATGTTCGGGACTACTGTGCTTGATTGAGATATTGTATTTTTGTTTCTTGGAGCTCAAAATACCAATCAATTTCATCAAAAATACCACAGGAGGCAGAAATCATGGACTTACAATTATCAAATTTGTACTTGATCAAAGCATCGAGAAAACCTTAGATTAAAATGATATGGGCTTTAAGGGAGCCATTATGTAGAGGGTACCTTTGATATATCAAGTATTCTTTTGTAAAAACTGACCAAATGAGATGTAGTTGGAGCGTATGAGATTATTAAGCTTATTAACTGCTTATAAGAAATATAATAAAGTCACAGTATGTGCTAGATATTGAAGGGTTCTAATAGTGCTTGATATAGGAGGTTAGAAAATGGAGGATTGTCATTTAAGTAAAGAGTTTGAGTAGAAGCCATGGAGTGACGGTTTGCATTGCTTCGGTTGTTAATGCGACAAGTCGGATGCATCTTGGATTTGATGGAGTGGAAAAGGGAAGGAGTCACGAAGAATCCTCAAACAAAGTAATTAATTAGACAGAGTTTTGAGAGCAAATGTACTATGAAGATCACGGATGAGATTATTGGATGGCTATATGGGGTGTTATTGTGAGTCAATGTATCATCTACATGAGAACAAAGATCACCTCAAGATTGGTATGAGGGAGTAAAATAAGGAAGAATTAGAATGAATTGGCAGAAATCCATTGTATGAGAGTTTGGCGAAACTGTCAAACAAACTTTATATGGGCTTGCCAAGGCTACATAAAGGCCTTATTAAACACACAAAATTTAGTCTAGATGGATCTTCAAATCCCTTAGGTTGACCCATCAACACGATTTCATGAGTTTCATTCAGAAAGCGTGATTATTTACATCAACTTGTTGAATATCTGACCCCTTGTAACAACTAGTGAAAAAATGATGCGAATGGTGGTGGACTTGATTCGTACCCACAATGGTGTTCTAGAATCAACAAAATTTATAACCTAAGAATTCCTCTAACCAGTAGCATAGCGCTCTCTTGTAGTATGAAGTGGCTCTAAATTAGGGGATGGGTTTTCTTTGCTGGAAGTACTTACATGACTCAAAGTGAGGTACAATTTGGATTTTGGAGTTTGTCATGATGAGTGTATGGTGGTTTTGGGATGAAAATAAAATAAATAAAAATGCAAAATAGAACCCGCCGAGTGTTAGGTCACTAGGGTTGGATTCACAGGCGGTAAGGGTTTCTGAGGTCCTTTCCTCGTGTTAGGAAGGATGACCTATGATCATCTCTGAGGCGGGGATCTTCATTTAGCTGTAAAACCTAACAGTGTAATTATCCTTTGAAAAATGGTACTCTTTGAGCATTGAAGTGGTCTCGTGATGAAATAAACTCTTGACTCACCTTCTGAGGATCATAAATGATAACTAACAAACACCAATGGATCTAACTTGTTAAGCATCCAATGAGCCCAAAGATTATCAGTAATAACCATTCAAAGAATTGAATCTGAGGTTTAAACCTATAGTTAAAGGAAGCCTGAATATTTGCCCGGGTGAGTACACGAGTGGCGCTCATAGGAGACCCTCATTTAACGTAGGATCCTACACCTAGCGGCCTTCAGTTCCAAGGAGGAAGGTTTCTAGCCCAACTATCCCTTGAGTTGTCTGCATCTCAGGGGTGTTTTGGCCAGAAATAAAGAAAGGAAAGCAGCGGGAAAAAGCTGCCCGAGTTTTATTAATGTAGCGAAAAGGTTGAGATCACATTACGATCTTTATGCAGGGCTTTTATAGCCAAACCCCTTTACAAATTACAAAAATAACATATGAAACACTATAGCCTGATAACGAGCGAAGAAAACAAGGTGACAAAGGAAGTCAAAGAAAGAGACAAATGACGTTAGGAAAAAGGTAGGATGAATAGTGGCAAAGCGTGAACAATACAAGCGAGCGGGTAATTTCATAACTCTTGAAATTTTGCGAATTCTGATTTTCGCAATCTGCAAATTCATGCGGTCACTCCATTTTCATGCATTTTTGCTCTTCTTTCCATACAGTTTTACGTCTGCAATCTTGAGTTCAACTCGAATTCATGCTTGGATGGACTCAAATTTTTGGCATAAATAGCTTGAAAAATTCTACAAAAATTAACCACAAAATGCGATCGTGGAATAGCGAGGGACCTTAATGTGAAAGTGGGTTATTCTGTGTGATTAGTACACAAAAATTATATAAAACACATGATAAGCAGGGGCTCAGAAATAGCACTTTTTGAGCACTAATCAACTTCACCACTGAATTGAAGGTATAAAAAAAATTAATGCCAGGAACTTATTAAAACCCCTTCTGACTAATCGGCCTTTATACTTGTCCAAAAGTCCATCAGTATGGTACCAACAAGAAAATCCACTTGCATTATGCAATGGTCATGATTAGGAGGATGATAGACCAGTTCCATTTATGATTTTTTAAGAGGGCATCATACTTAGCCTGCATTGCAGCTTTCCAGTGGGAGTAGAGAGTGCATCGGAAAAATTGAGCGGTTGGGCTTAACAATTCCAGATTTTGCACGAATCACCATGGGGTACACTGAGCATGTTGAAGCATGGGGTGCACAAGGTGGAAGTGTGACAGTATCAAGTACTGGAATAAAAGATGAAGGGCTGGTAAGAACTGATTGTGAAAGTGGACTATAAGAAAGAATAAAGGAATTTTGGGAGGAAAAGTCTTTATGGAGAGGCAAATGGAACAAGAACAGTATAAATTGGAATGGTAGTAGTGGTATTAGAGAAAGGAGATGAGTAGGAATGAGGGGGAAATAGAAGGAGAGAGCATAGATACAAAGGTGGAAGGAGAGAAGGAAATTTGAGAAGCAGAGATCGGTAAAGAGAACAGTGGTGAGGAAGATACTGAAGGTGTAGAAGTTGGAGGAGAGGACTAACATTCAAAGAGCTCAATGTAAGGAAACCTTCCTTCATCAAAGGTCATAGTGCGAGAAATATATATGTGACCTGAGGAGTGTAGGCACTTATGACCTTTATGGCATGAACTGTATCCTAAAAACACTCGAATATCGAGTGGAATTTATAGGTATTGTATGATCATAAATTAAGAATTGTAAGCGTAGCCAAACACCTTAAGAAATGTGTAATCAGGGGAACACCTGTATAGTTGTTCAAAAGGGGAACAGTTTTGAAGCACTAATGTAGGTAGTGTCGCCAGATTCCCAGCCTAGGACCAGAGAGTGCAAGGCATCTTGGGACTCTTTACCTGATTTTTCAAACATTGGTGGGCCCAGTCTTATAACTGAATCATAATAACATATCACAATAAAACTACCACGTAGTGGTGTTCTGATATCCAATACATACGATCTGAGTCCCATTTACATATACATATACAAAAAAGCGTACATTTACATTTTACATAATTAGGCGCCAAAACCCTACGTGATGAACCCCTACTAGTGTGTTGGCGGTTGTATGCGGAAGATGTGAACGTCCTCATACGTACCTACGGATTGAAAACTCGTGCTAAACTGCGGCTTAGTGGGGAACATATAACATATATATATATACACTTGCATTCATACTCTTTTCAGTAAACATATAATAGTAACAAATATCAGGATTCATCATGAATTCATATAACAAACTTGTACATACTTGTACTTATAGCAGATTTTTGCTTATTCAGATCTCACGTAGGAGTTATAGAGCTTATGCTTATATTGATGCACCCGTAGGTTCTACAGAGCTTATGCTTATATTGATGCACCCATAGGTACTACAAAACTTGTGCTTATATTGATGTACCCGTAGGTACTACAAAGCTTATGCTTGTACAGAAGTACCCATAGGTACTACAAATCGTAACGACGTACATTTCTTTACTCTTATTCGTCATTCAGGTTCTTATCATATAACTGTTTGAATACCTAGACCAGTAATAAGAAATGGTAGGACCTGTACAATAAGTACCGAAAATTTTAATCTGATGTGGTGCCGTAGCACAAAGCAAGAGAGTCGAAGCACTGATCAAAGACATGCCTGCCCACGTAACAGAAGTGTCATAGAACTAGCGAAGTGAGCGTGATCAGGCATGCGCCGCGTAACAAAGTGTTGTAGCCTTTAGTAGAATTATCGAAGCACTGAAAATCGAACGTGCCGCTCACGTAACAGAAGTGTCGTGTCATTCAATATCTGGTCTTAGGTATTCCTACAATTATATGTGTTCAGGAACTTAGGATATTATCATAGAGGCATTTATTTTGCCATCATCGAACTTTGCTCCACCGAAGCGGCAAGGTACGTATAATTTTTCCTTTACATTACAAACATAAATGGACCCTTTCATACACTTATAAGATCCTCATTAGTCCAATGGATAAGTCTTTGGAATAACGGAATAGCATAACAAAACAAAACACTACATTTTCATCTTGTGAATGGTAGCAGCCTTGAGGCGTAGCAGCGCTACGTGGCGAAGCCCTTCGGCTAACGACATGGCTCAGCTACGTCGCGGCGAACACCGAAGGATGCCATTTTTCCTCTTAGCCACGTTGCGGCGTGGACATGCCACGTCGTGGCGTGGACCTTCGCTGCGGCGAGGGGTCCCTACGCCACTACGTAGGACCCCCAACAATGCCTAGATTTTTGTTCATTTAGTCCATTTTTCCAGAAATCCAACCAAAAACAAAGGAAAACTCATATATTATACAGAAAAACATCTCCCAAGTATGTTCTAACTCCACCAAAGCCAAAGATAGAGATTAATTAGAGTTTTTCCAAACCCTAATTCATATACTTGTATGTTAGGTTAACCTCCTAACACCCAAACCGGTATCCATACATCTTAAACTAAGATTCCATACCCAATGGAGGATTCCTTACTTATCTTATACAAAATAGGTTATTACCAACCCAACTGTCAACAAATCTAGGGTTATGATGGATTCCTAACTAAACCCTAGAAATGGAACAAACTAAAATCCATACAAGACCCAAAGAAAATTCAAACAAGTATCCAAACAACTATAGAATTCCATACAAAAGCCTAGTTCCATACCTTTCCTCTTCTTCTTCTTCTTCTTCTTCTTCTTCTCTTCTTCTTCTCTTCTCCTCTCTTCTTCACGTTTTTGCTCCCAAAATGCCCAAATGAGAGACCAAAATTGGTCTTATTTGGTCTAATTCCCATAAGGCCTTGTTTGTACAAAAATGCATTCTTTTGACTTAAGTTTCCTTTTATTGCACTTTGGTCCTTCAACTCTTTTATATTTGCTCCATAAGTTATGTTATTTTTATAATAACCTCACATCTTTTTATCTTATGACTTTTGTGACCCAATTTGAAAAATTACAAATTTAACCTTGCTTATTTCCGGGTTTCTCAGATATCACGTTTTGCATTTAAATTATGAAAATTTCAAATTATACATAAAATACCACAAACATCTTTGGCAACTAGGGTATATTTCGGGGTGTTACAAGTAGACAATTAATCAAATAAACGGCCGACCTCATCCCACCGAGTATTTTTAATGCATAGAGGCCCTTCTTCAAAGTGAGATTGAGTGTCCATAATACATATATTGTATTCGCTTTCCCGACCTTGCCATTTTGTTGATGAACATGGGGACAAGGATGGCCAAATTCAATGCCAAATTGTTGTAGGAGATGAAAGAAATATATATTACACTCCCTAATCGGATTGTATGCATTTGTTTTGGTGGAAAATTGTCTTTCAACGAAAGGGAAATAAGCCTTAAGTTACAATAGCTGCCATTTCTAATTTAAGCTTACAAGGATAAATCCATATAAAACGTGAGTAGTCATCAACAAGTGAAACATAGTACTTATAGCCAGCAACTGACATAAATGGAGATGGGCCCCAAACATCAGTGTGTATAATCTAAAATGGGTGAGTTATCTTGAGAGGAACGGAAGAAAAGGTTTGTTGATGAAATTTTCCATATTAGTATGAGGAATAGAAGGGAATAGCTGCAGCAAATCCTAGGTGAATGGTCATTCGTTGGAGCCCCTGATGAAGAATGACTAAATGAGGATGCCCTAGCCGATTATGCCATAGAGACAGTTGAGATTGAGTCTTATTTCAAGAAGAGCAAACTGCTGATGGAGAAGTGTTGTAGCAGACTGGAACTGAAGAAGTAGTATGCAACTTATTGGTGGAACTGAACAGGGGAATATCAATTTGATAAAGACCATTATGCAGATGGCCTTGTACCAAAATTTCCATCGTGAGCTTGTTATTAACAACACATTAAGAGGCATCAAATCCAACAAAAACATTATTATCTACAGTGAAATTGGCTATGCTAATGAGATTTTCTTTATGGAAGGAACAAGCAATATATTACGTAATTGAGGTTTAGAGACAGCAAGTGTAGAGTTACCAATATGGGAAATAGGTGAAGTGGAGCCATTTCCAACTATTAACACACCAGGGCCATAGTACTCAGTTTTAGATGTCAAGGATGCATAATTTTAGGTAGTATGATTGGTAGCCCCACTATCCAAGTACCAGGCAAGGTCATTCATAAATGAAGCGGTAGGAATTTGTGCTTGGGGAAATTGAGAAGAAGGACCGGTTATGGTATGAGATAATATAGCATGATGAAAACTGAGATCGAATAAGTGATAATTCTTCACCGCATAGTGACAAGATTTGCCACAAATTTGGCAAAACAGTTTAAGAAGGTTGCAACCTCGGAATTGATGACGACCATGACCACCACGAGATCCTTGCTATGAACATCGTGTGGGATGCTAAGATGGGTTTTGTACAGAGGCTGAGTGCCAACCATGATATGGAGTTTCATACGAGTCATGTTTGTGCACAACATTTGCTGCGCCCAATTCCGGTCAATTTTATTTATTTATTTTTTATTTTATTTTCCAATACGCCTCAAATTCGGTATAAAACAACCTTTTTATTACAGAGGCATATGAAACCTAGTGAAACCTTACCAGAATTGCATTTCTTATACAAAATGAGTTTAATTACAACTCTGTTCTTTTTACATAAACAGAAACTGGGTTTTTCTACCCAAAATTTACAAGATACAGAACAAAGCCAAATCTGGCCTTTTTCTCAACTAATTTCTTGGACTTGTTTCGTTTCTCGGTGTACCTCTAGTACCTGAAAAAATGATTTTCCCACTACGGGGTGTGAAAGAAGCCTAGTAGAAAATCTCCTCGTACACCCACCTAAGTGCGCATGCGATACCATGTTCACGAAATTTATACCCATTTAAGTAAAAATTATGCGATTTCTACGTAGATGTCATATGACAAGCCCCATGCCTCGAGCCCTCACTGACTCCCTCACATATGCATTTTTTCCATGTATGAAAATTATTTCTAAAACAAAAGGTTTTTGTTTTAGTTCTTGCAAAGGTTCGTTAGACAGACTCCGATAAAATGTTGGACCACCCTCCGATATATTTCATTTGGATAGACTCTAATGATGCGTAGACTGACCTCCGGTATGTTTCATTTGGACGGACTGCGATAGTCTTGTGGACCCAGCCTCCCGGTGTATTTCATTTGGACCAGGACTCCGATGGTACTATGGACAACCCTCTGATATATTTCATTTGGACAAACTCGATAGTATTGTAGACAATACTTTGATATTTTTTCCATTTGGACGGACTAGATAATAGTGTGGACTACCCTCCAATATTCATTTTTGGACAGACTCCGATAAGTTTTGTGGACAACCTTCCGAGAAAAACTGTTTATTCATGCTATGCATTCACACTCGACATGCGCAATGTCCCCATGCACATGAGATATACAAAAAAGCCTAGCATGACATTATTCATTTAAATGCATGCATGCAACAAGTTCACATACTGCATGATATACAATTAAAACTTAAACATTCAAACTGAATTTTCTATCCAGTTTTCATTACCAGAAAAACACAACATTCAATTTCTCTACATTTTCACATCAAATCTACAATGATATAAAATTACTACATGCATACTCATATCACCATCTTTTCTAAAAGTAGCATGCTATTCATACAAAATAAAACACATGCAGATTGGAATTTTTTTCCAGTTTTCACAAACAAGAATAATAGTACACAAAAATCCAGCATTCAACATATTTTCCGTGAGTTTAGCACACTGCAAAATCGTTTATGGCACCTAAAGAACCTGGAAACTCACACAGTTTGTTCCCAAACTGTTTTTTTTTTTTTTTTTTAACCAACCCCCATGCTGAGGCTAAGCTCCATGGCCATTGAATGGCCTTTAGACAAGGATATCCTAAGTAGAAGAATAACCTACCTTGTTGCAGTGTAGACCAACTCTTCATTTCCTTCCTTCTTCCATTTCTTCCTTTTCTTTCTTCCTTCCTTTCTTTCTTTCTTTCTCTCTTTTCTCCCTTTCTTTCTTGTCTACAAACAATTTTCATTTCCCCCACCTCAAACCACTAAGTTAGGTTTGAGTTAGGTGAAGGACACTTACACAAGACAAGTTTGACACATGGCCCTTTCTTTGAGCCATGTGTTTCAACCTAAATCCTATCCACCAAGTCATGCAATGCCTAAGGGCATGAAACTTGGCCCACCCATGTGCCAAGTGTCCCCATGCCCCTAGTGCCACATGGCACACGTTACTTATGCCACATGTCATCCGTGATTCGGTGGCAGCACCAAAGAATACGTGAAATTCCGACTATCTCTGAATTCAACAAATTTGATGGTGTTCGCAGTCATGGGAGACAATTAAGCCAGTGAAATATTTCATCATCCGAGATCTAGAAAAAAAATCTCAACTTTTCCTCCAGGACTATTCTAGCAAATTACCGTTTTGTCATTTTTCTGAAAAAATAAAATGTTAATTTTTCACGGGTTTTACAACATTAGCAATAGCAGAAGAAACATCAACTATTTGTGTAGTGTGAAAGTTCTCCAGTCATGATTCAAGAGTTTGGAGGAAGGAACTGAGCCGATTGAGAGAAATACAGTCTTTGGATGTCAAATTGACAACAACAGATTCATACTCTGTTCCTATACCACTCAAGATGTACAAAATTAATTCATCATCAGATATTGGTTTTTCGGCAAGCATCAACTTATGAGCAAGATATTTCATCTTAAGGAAATAATCTTCAATAGTCATGGATCATTTTTTGGTAAACTCTAAGAGAGAAATCAAAGATGCAGGGAATCTAGCTTTACAGTTTTTATGGAGAACAATTGTTCTAAGGTTTTCCAAATAGCTGAAGTCGTTTGCAATTGAGAACATGTCCAATCATAGATTCAAATATAAAGGACAATAACCAACTCACTACAAATTGATCTAAGCGATTCCATTGAACAAAATCATGATTAACTGAATCATCAAGTGTGGAACAAGGTAAAGCTTTCGTACAAAGCAAGAAACCTTCTAACCCATATGGTCTAACAGTTGGTAGAACTTATGATCTCTAGATTGCATAATTGGATCGGTCCAATCTCACGCTGACTGGAGGGACTACAGACAGAAGTATGATTGACGGATGATCAGGAACTGTAGTCGGATTATGAATAGACACCATTGAAGGCTTTGTATCGGCTCTAATACCATGTTGAGAATAGGATCCCAATCGTAAGAGACAAAACTAAAAGCAATGTTATCACAAGGAAATGAAAATTACAGCTTATTACAAAACGTAGAGTGCAGTACAAAAAAAAAAAAAAAAAAAAATATATATATATATATATATATATATATAACTAGAAGCTTCTAGAGAGAACTTCATTCTAGAAGGTGCTAGAGCATCTGTCTGTCGGTTGCTAGAGCATCTCTTAGTTGCATTGTAACAACTTCAATTTTAGGGGCTTTTATTCCATGTGATGCTGATGTACTGTCTTTATGATATGAGCGGGAAGTGTCTCTAATACCCTCCATACCTACCGCCTTAAAACATTGCTTCAGCTATTCTACTATAGACATCATATTCGGGGTTGGAATCTGAAATTTTGAGAGCCACCAACATGTTTTTGCCAACTTACAATCAAAAATGATATGTTTGCTTGATTCAACAACTACAAGACAACGTTTACAAATAATATCAACTTCCACATGCTTTGATTTCAAATTCACCGCAGTTAGTGGCTACATTTGAAGCCAGTTTCAAAAATTCCTGCCTCAGTAGGGATCTTGAGTTACCAAATATTCTTCAAAAAACTGTCACTCTCATTGTCAAATTCACCAATAAGCGCCCTATAACAACTTTATCAGAATGGTGCCCGCTGCTCGCTAAAAGCCCAAACTAACTTATCATCCATCACATGTCTTGAAGAAGATACTAAGGATACGGAGCAACCTCAACCTCCAATAACATGTCTCTAATTTGTCCATCTCATCCCTCTCCTCCTTCCTACATAAGAGCCGCCACCTTCACTTATTGGTTAAAGGTTTTTCTTTTAGTTTAAGTCATATTATTATGTTGCTTTATCAAATATATTTAATTTATATAATAACTTTAATTAAGTTATTAAATTGTAATTATTAAGCTGGTCTATCAAGCAACAAATTAATGACATCCTTTAATATAAGGATTTTATGTAGCGAAACAAAAAAACAATATAAGAGGTCTAAGAGTTTTATTAAAAAAAAAAAAATAGAAGTCCAATGTAATCGTTCAAGATTGTCATATCACAATCCCTCATGTGAAGTTTTGTTAAGATTCTCTCAAGTCCTAGTAAATGAGATCTACCACAGTCACATATGATAGTATAATTCATAAAAGCTTTTAATAAGCATGTTCCATGGTAAACCAATGAATTGTGAGTATGTGTAAGATTATAAGGAAATAGAAAATCATATTTCATTGTTGATTATAATTTCTACTATCCAATGAACACCTAGAGCGCATGAATTAGACTTTGGATATTTTAATGCCACATTTTGTTTAATTCAATAAAATTTAGAATATGTGATATGTATATGCAATAACTAAAGCATTTCCTCTTTTTCTCTAAAAACCTAGTCTCATTTTCTCTAGACTTTCCCTTATAGTCACTCATCTTCCTTAAGTAAGGAGGGGTGACTTTTGGCCTTTGTTGACCTGAAATCACTTCATTAGATCTCTTTCTATTAATTTATTCCTTAAAAAGTGGTTATTCCACATAGATGAGTTTTATCATTTCATTGTTTTGTTGTGGCATTTGGTTTTGTGTCGTCTTGTTACAGTGCTTTTTTTTTCATCATCTTATTACGGCTTTTTATTTGTGTGTGGCGATTTAGACGGGTAAAGCATTTTGATCGAGCAGGAGATGTCATCAATTATGATAGTTAGTTTGTTTGCAAAACTAGAATGCCGATATTCTAGTCACTATAGTATTATCAAATTTGTAAGCTTTGAGTTGATTTAGCTATTAATTTGGTGTTCTTTCATCCTCTATGGTTCATAGCGAATTTGTATTTGATAATTTGAATCAAAAAAATTATTCCTTTTCAAAAAAAAAAAAATTGTACAATAACTAAAATATTTTGATTGAAAAAACAGATGTCAATGAAGATTTATTTAAATAAAATATTACAAGTAAATAAAAAGTATTGCTTTACTTCTTCTATTGGTTAAGTGTTTTCATGTTGGAGGAAGACTTTGACAAACTTAAAAAAAAAAAAAAAGTCACTACTTTTGGTGTTATTTTTTTAAAATAATGACATCATATGCAAATTATTTAATTGAAAATGCTAGTTTTAGATTTATGGGGTCATTTTCTGAAAAGTGACACCATATGAAATTAAAAAAAAATGCATTAGAGTAACTAGATGGTGCTAATTTTAGATTATGATGTCATTTTTTAATAGTGTCAACATATTGATTTTTTTTAGATTTATGATGTCATTTTCTGAAAGTGACACCATATACACAATTTTAGATTTTATAACTTAATGGTCATTATTTATTATATATATTAATTAGAACACAAAATAAAAAACTTATTGTTTTTGCATATCAACCACTAATATAAAATTTTATTTACATACAGACGATCATCTTCTTCCATCTTTTCTTACATCCATAAATCCATGAGAGTTTTTTTTTTTTTTTTATAAAGTATAATCATAACAAAATAATATAAAAAATGATTTCTTTGATATTTCCAATAAATAAATTTAATATATCAAATAAATAAGTTTATTTTATTTAAAATAAAAATAGTAGAAATTTTATGTATAATAAAATAATTTATATCTTAGTCATTTCTATGCAAGTAATTATAGAGAATAATATTTTAATATATTTTGTTTAGATAGTTTTTGAATAAAGTGATTTATTATATTTTTCTTAAAATAATAATCTATTTCTTCTTTAATTAATAATAATAATCTTAATTCTTCTTTAATTGTTCTTTTTTTTAGGTTGTTATATGTATAAATACTTGAAAAATTCTAAAAACTTTTTCCAAATAAATTTATAGAGAGAATAATATTTTAATATATTTGTTTCCATAAATTTGGAATAAAGTGATTAGTTATTATTTTTAAATAATAATCTTATAATTAATTCTATATAAGTAATTATAGAAATTATATTTTAATATATTTATTAGATAATTTTAGAATAAAGTGATTTACTTTATTTTTTCTTTAAATAATAATCTCATTCTTGTTTAATTAGTCAATTTTTTACAAATAAAATTTTAGGTGGTAATATTTATAAATACTTAAAAATTTGTAAAATATTCGAACTAAATTATAGAGAATATTTTTAATATATTTTGCTTAGATTATTTTAGAATAAATGATTTATTATTATAATTTTAAATAATTTATGAGTTAATCAACCATATATTTCATAAGTATTAAAAGGCATAATATTCATATTAAATCTAAATCCGACGAGGTTGAGTTTATAGGTTAGTTGTTAGTTTAACATGGTATTGTAGATGGGACAACACGTGAGAGGTATTGAAGAGTGCTAAATTTGCTTCTCACTTCCTAATGTATCACCACATTAATTTTTATATACGGTGTTAGTGGTAGTGGCACCTGCTATTTCTGACAATTATTATAAACATCACCATATGCTTTTATTTTATTTTTATGTAGTGACTGCAAATTAAGCTTATCCACCAGAGTTAATATAAGCGTGTTTGGTTCATATTTTGAATCTTAATGCTTGATAATAGTTTTGCCATTTATTTTCTTTATTATTTAGCTATTCTTGTTATTTGAATTTAATGTTTTTTGTGTTCTCCGTGTTTTTAGAAAAAAATAAATCTGGGAACCAAATGTATTTTTCTTGTTCTCCTTGTTTTTTATAACAAAAAACGGTTTTCAAAAACGATAAACAAACATGCCGTAAGTATAGGATTGAAGTATTTGAACAAACCAATTTGCATACCTAAGCCCATATACCTCTAATTAGCATGATTATGATTATGATGATGTTGATTATTATTATGAATTTCTATAAATAGTTGTTTTACACATAATTATGTGTACCTAATAAAGTATAAGGATGATGTTTTTGAAGATTTCATGAGAATGATCAGAAAGAAATTAAAACGCTATACATATAAATGAATTATAAATATTATATAATATTTAAGTTTTTAAAATGGCCACAAAATTTTAAATTAGAGATAGTGAAATTTTAGACAGATTTTAAAATTCATCATCACCTTTTTGGAATAATTAATCATAATGGGAACCTGTGCCCTGGGCTACATCAAGTGCAATTAGGGGTCTCCAGGCGTGTCATATCCTTGGCCTAAATGTGAGGCACATGGGGTGGGCTAATAGGCTTGTTGATTGGTCAACTGATTGGACGGGGCTTTGTATTTTGTTAAGGCTCGCAGCCCAGTTCACGAGCCTAGCAAGCCTAGGATGGGCTGGCTCATGAATTAAAACAATTTTTTTATTTTTGTATTTAACCCCTCTCTCTAGCTTAATATTTAATGCATCAATTAAGTTGTAACTGTTTGACTTATATAATAAACTTTTAACAAAATAAATATTATAAATATTATTACATTATATATTTTTATTTTTTTAATATAACATAGGGATATGGATAGGCCTATCGGGCCTATGGAGTGGGCCCTCTGAGCCTAAAAAGCTCAACTAGGCCCAAAGCAGCTTTAAGCCTCAGCCTTTGAAACCTTTGTGCAATATAGCTACTCTGCTATATTCTCGCACCTAGTTTTGCATTAGTAAAATCTTTTGTTATAAAAAAAAATTAATCATATAATTAACAAAAACAAAAATATGAAAAATAAGAATTTATATCATAACAAAACTTTTCAAAACAATTCCAAAAGCATAAAAGGGTTATGAGCTACAATATTTAAAAAATAATATTGCTACTTTCTAGGATTACGTGTTGTAAACTAGATAAAATTACAATTTTTTGAAGGGTAAAATAGTAATTTCGTCGAAATCAGAATTTTTTTAGATTTTGGATGATGAAACGGACTTCACCGTTGGAATCGTGCCGTGAATCCCAAACTCTGCGCGTCAATTCGATGATTACGAGAGGCGGTCGAATTTTGGCGTTTCGAGGCAGGGGATAGTGCGCAGGACACTTGCCACGTTTTGGTGGATCGAGGAGTGCGTGTGTTATGTGTAGAATTAGTCGACTTGAACCGAGTGTGGGGCAGCGTAGACATGTGGCATCACTGGTGGATGGAAATCGAAGTAGATGGATAAAGGGGATAAGGAAATCATATCGGCCACGAATGTGAGGTGACATGTGACGAGGGTACTCTCCCTTGACCCGATTCTCTCAATCGGTTGAAGAGGAAAAGAGAGGGAAAATAAAAAAAAAAAATCTGATTTTAGAGTTTCAACTTCTCCTCTAAATTTTGACGTCGGACCTTCGAATTCCGGTGAGACAAAAACAAGTTGCTCACAGTAGCGAGAGTACGATGTGGGCGCGGTTTGTGGAGTTTAATGGCTAGGAAGGTAGGGTTTCTCACTCTTGATTTAATCCTTGTTTAAGAGCTTTGTTTAATGATTTGGATGGTATGAGGCCGTGAGTGGCCATTTGATCAGTCCCAAAATTTTGGGGCCGAATGCCTAAAGAAATTAGGATTGTTTGGGCGGGTCCAAAGGCAGTTTTGTTGTTATTGAATCCATATGTGTTGTTTGTGTGTTAGAGAATTGTTGTTGGAGTAATTGGGTCGAAATGGCCAGTGAGTTTCGGTCCTCGGAGTGGGACCGAGTGCTGAAGCCACAGGTAGTTTCGGACGGACCACGCTATTTGTTTTTAGACTATTAAAACAGTCCGGGTTGATTGTTGAACTAAAATTGTCAATGTGTGTTGCTTGCAAAATATTGCTTAAAATGAATGGCTTGGAGTATGTGCAGAAAGGAATTGTTAATGCATGGAATTTAATTTGTTAACATGATGTTTGAATTATATAAAATATAATTGTGTGTGAGCCATTGGAAATTGGTGTTTATTAGTATGTGAGCTAATTGTGATGTTATTGCTATGAATAAATAACATATTGGTTAGTATGTAATTTTGTTAATATATGCATGATGGATATATTGGCATGTGGTAATATGAAAATAAGCATGTGCATTTTAAATATCTGTAGAGCAACTAGAAACGATAGGTGTGAGTGCATGACATGAAAGAAAATAAAAAGGAAAAATGGTTGTGAAATGAATTTCAAGGAAGATTTTCCGAAGAATTGTCTTAGAGAGTTGTCCAACAATTCATCTCGGAGCGGACCATGGCTGTTTTTGGAGAATTCTGCGACTAATTTACCTCGGAGGGTTGTCAATAGATTTTGCCGAAGCTGGTGGTATGTTTTTCGAGGGCAAAGCCTTTTGTTTTGAAAGCAGGTGTTTTCTCAGCTTGCCTTAGGCATGCGTGAAGTCGATCTTTCCCGAGGAACGTATTAGGTGGGTGGTGGCATTCTCAAGTGTATCGTGTAGACAGTCAGTAGGGACTTGCATGTTTTACTTGAATGTGTTTGGTTGCCGATACGTAATATGACTTAGGTGAGGAAGTAACTTCGTGTAGAAGAATTAGCTCTTGGGCATTTACTCACCGTGTCAAGGAAAATTATTTCAGTACCGAAGAGTTACTTTTAGGGATAGGGCCATCAGGGTCTTAGAGACAAAGAAATGGTCATATATGTCCTTGATGTATTTTTATAAAAATCTGGGTAAAAGACCCAGTTTTGGATAATTGTAAATTAACTCATTTTGTATAAAATAAACATTTTGTGAATATGGATGTATGGAGCCAATGTGTCATTTACTCATATATGGTCGTGATATGAGACACGGAACATTCCACAAGTTGATGGTGGTCGACAGGGCAAGGATTGGCGTCTGCGTGTCAATGAGAATATCATTTATCATTGAGAGTCATGGTCTTTGAAACAACAAATTAAAATTTAAAACACAAATAAAGAAAATTTATAATATTTTACACCAAATTATGATCATTTTCATGTCAAGATAAATCTTATTTAATGATCTTTTCACCTTCATTACTATAAATGAGTTAAAAGCTAAATATTATACATTATTATTTTAATTTCTTAACAAATGAATTCTTACGGCCTGATTAATTAGTAATTTTCATTCTCTATAAATTATATATAAAGATTTGAATACTCAACCATTTATACAAATAACTCCTATACCCAATAAATTATCTACATATAATATTGCCATCTCATAAGCACCTCCTCCAAGCAAAAATAAAACCTTAGGTCATGGTTGGTGTTTTTTAAAACCGTTCTTTCTATTCTTATTCTCTACATTTAATGTGTTTGGTGTTCTACATATTTTCACACAAAAAAAAAAAAAAAATCAAGTGTATTCCCTATGTTTTCCTTGTTATCATTGTTTTTCTAACATAAAAATAGTTTTTAAATGTTTTAACCCAAAACCCTAAAATGGTGTTATTTGTGTTTCAAAAATTATTCTCAAACATTTTCAAAAATAGGAAACCATTAATCTCCCAAATTTAATAAATCAACCTGATTATTATGGCTAAAAATAAAAATAAAATACAATTATAACTAAGTATTTTGTAATTAAAACTAAATATTTCAAAGTAGACACAATGAAACAGAGGAATTCTTTTCAGGTATCATAGAGATTATATTATCTACTCAAACATAGATTCTTTTTTTTTTTTGACAGCTAACATCGTTATTACAAATCAGAGGGAAGCAAAACAAAGCCATTACGAGAGACGTGGTCAACTCAAAACAACGACCATAAACCTTTTTCGCCAACCGAAATCAAAGGTACGAGGGCCGCCAAATCCCTCAGCCTGCAACTCGTACGGAATATCGGCTCCCACAGGCGTGGAGGCGTAAAAGGTCGGAGTACTCGAAGCCTCAATCATTAGCTTATCCACATGCAACGCCACATTTTTTTTCAGATTTTCCAGCGACGCCTTCAGAAGCTCCAGCCGCTCGTAGCCGAGCTCCTCGACCGGCGCCGCCCACCAGCACTGCCCCTGGCTTGCCTTTCGCATCTGCGTCAGCGCGTCGCCGCGCTTCTTCTCCATCTCAAGCTGGTTCAGGACTTGAGTGAGCTGCATATTGAGGTCACGTACGTTGGCTGCGATGGGCTTCGAAGAGTTGCAGCTGGAATTGGCAAAGGGTTTCTCGTCAGGAACCTGTCGATGATGGATTCTACAAGGATGGCGAAGGAATTGGCCTTTTTCCAGTGAAGACGATAATGGCGATTTCGGCGCCGCAAAGTGCATAATTCACTCGCTTTCTTGAAAAGCCCGGATCTGCGTTTCGAAGTGACCTGCAGATAACTCTTTGGTCATTTTGGTGTTTCCACCCTCTGACGGCCCTTACTTTTCCTTACTGTGGCCATAACAAAGAATACTTATTAAAACAGCTTACTATTTTTTCACAGGTCACCCAGCAGAAGAACGGAAAAAGAACGACAACAAGAACAACAACGAGAAAGATTGGTTGGATTGAGTTGAGATTTTGAGAGAATAAAGGAGTGAGCTATTTAAAAAAAAGGGGCAGAAGGGTTCTCTCCTCATCTTTCAATTTGTTGTTAATGCTCTTTGAAATTAATCGATTATTACCTGGCATGTCATAATCTATATTTCAATCTTGTATTTAATTATTGCCTTATAAATTGGATTGCAAGATCTGATCCCTTATAGCATACGTGTACTTTATACCAATTAACATTTAGGGTTGGTGACTATCCAATGAACATTTAGGGTTGTCTATTGATTGTTTGATTAAAAGGGGAATTTTTTTTTCAATTTGATTAAGGGTTTTAAAGCAACCCTTCTCCTTATTTTGGCTTTATTTTTTAACAAAAATACCATGATTTTCTACGTAG
This sequence comes from Tetrastigma voinierianum, assembly GCA_016808115.1. Classification (NCBI taxonomy): domain Eukaryota; kingdom Viridiplantae; phylum Streptophyta; class Magnoliopsida; order Vitales; family Vitaceae; genus Tetrastigma; species Tetrastigma voinierianum. Next base: position 52,832 of record JAEQBH010006686.1, on the reverse strand, counting down.
AAATAGCACATCTTTTGAAACATGCATGTAAATACTTATAATGGCAAGGACATTCATATTCAAACTATGTTATTTTTGAAAAACTGAAAATGGTTAGATTTTAGGAATTTTAGATCGATTTCAAGTTTTTTTTTGTCAAATATTCCATTGAATTACGGTGAACATTATATTCGGAATAGATAGTCAAATCCTATCCTCAGAAGTCACAGTAAAAGTAACGGGAGGAACTGTAACCTTCACTTACATAAACATTATCAAAGTGATCACTTGTCATGCCCATGTAACTTAGATTCTTTATGAAAATAATGAGAAAAGGAAATACTCCCACTAGGAACAGTCAATATCAAAACAAATTCTTCCCAATTCAAAGATGGACACAAAATTAATCTTCCATACTAGGAGAAAAAGAGATTTTCACTCCTTTTTTTTTTATCTATACCTTAAGGGTATATGATCCAAGGAAAAACATGCCGCGAATATCCATTAAGGTAAGTGTGATTTTTATCTAGATTTCATGCGTAGGAAAATCTCAATGCAAATTTTCTTGTTTAGAGAAATCTATGACCATAATTTTCTTAGGAAAGAAGTAGATTAAGAAACAAAATAATACAAGATATTTATGCAATAAATTAAAAACCAGACATCTCATGTTAGTCTCTCCATATGACCTAGATTTCATTTCTTAAACTATCAAAGATTCCATTTAATGGAACTGTATTCCATTTAATGCCTAGCTAATACCATAAACCAACTATAAAATTTAAAGTTTATAAAAATCTCACACACTTCTAAAATCTAGGAGCATCGATAGTAAAGTTAATTTTCTTGATAGGTATCTTTAATAAAACATAAGATGGTAGTAATTCCTATCTATAATGAAGATAGGTCAAAGAGGCAACAAAAGGAATGTAAGTTGAAATTTTTCTGAGGCTTTGCCTATCATGAAAGATTTTATGAAAAAACCAGGAATTTAGAAAAACTAGAGAGCATAAAATAGAAGGAGAATGAGATACAACTTTATAGGTTTAAATTTACAACAAAATTATTTTGAGTTGTTTCAATTCATGTCTGAAATTTATTACTTCAAATAATTTTAAGGGGTAACCGCTTAAAAGGGAAAAAAGGGAAAATATATTACAAATCTAACTCTTTTGGTTAAAACCTAAAAAAGAAGAATAAAACCAAATCAGTTGGACAAATTTACCCCTCTAACCACCATATGACAACTTATTCTCATTTTCCTCTAACTTTCATTTTCCCTCTATTTTCCTTATTTCTTTCTCACATGTTTCTATCTCTTCTTTTTCACCCGTTCTCTTTTAGATTTGATACTAAATAGAAACTTTGTTACAATGGTTAAGTCCAAGATTTGATACTAAGTTTGTTTAAATATATGGTTAAATCCAATCTAAATAGCTACTATAATTGATTAACCTTACCTTCAATTTGTTTCAAATATAGCAACGATGAGTTGAGTCGAGATAAATAGTTATTATGTTAGAAACACGAACTTAAACCCATAAAGTTTGTTTAAATACTTAACTTAACGTGGTTAGAGTCAACATGAATAGAAGTTGTGGTAGAAACACCTAGACTTGGCACCCATACACATTTTGTTCAAATGTTAACTTAACGATGGTTAAGTCGAAATGTATAAATTTGTGTTAGAAACAATGTTTTAAAAACCGGACCGGTGGCGAGCCAGGAAAAGTTGCAGTTCACGGTTCCTTTGGTCGACCGTGTTGAACCGGTGGCCCTTAATAAATATATTATTTATATTTTAAAATATATAATTAATAATATTTAAGATATTATTTATTACTTTTTATATAAATAAAATATTTTAAAATTTATTTTAAAAATATGTATAATGTTGATATATAAAAACATATTAAAAATGGAATAAACTTATTTATATAAATATATACTTAATTAGTAGTAATATATAATTTTGTTAATATCTAAAATAATCACAATGGCAATACAGTAGTAGAGTGGTTCCCTTGTAACTTCCTCTTCCCATATTCAAATCCATGAGTCTGCATTATTTAATTGAATTTTTTTTAGTTACAAGCCTTTAACCCTACAAGCTTAACTTCTAAGTAAACGACGTAGTTCGATGTAAAAGCATCAAACGATTTCATTTTAACTAAAAAAAAAAAAAATTAGGTAAAGAACCTATTGTTCACGAGAACGTCGGCTTCATCCGGCCATCGGTCCGACCGCCTGCTTCAAGTGCTCAAGACTGTCTAATGCAAACCGTTTTTTGATTGAACCGGACTGGTTTTGTGGCCGGTCGACGGTTCGACCGGTCGGACCGGCCGGTCCGGTCCGGTTTTTAAAACATTGGTTAGAAACATGGACTTGACACTCTTCAAGTTTGTTTAGATACTAACTTAACGATGGTTAAGTCCAATATAAGTAGAAAATGTGTTAAAAACTTGAATTTGACACCCTTCAAGTTTGCTTGAGTGCTGCCAACAAAGAGAACAAACTTGGAAGAAGCCGAGCTTGAATCACTTCTTCTCACATCACATTCGACATAAGCTTTTTTTCTTGAACTTGAGATGCTCTTTAAATAAGAAGAAGAAGGTCAAGGATTAAGCGAGTGAAGAGAAAGTGATGGGATTCTTTAAGGATAAATGAAGAAAATGGAAATCCAAGTTTGTATTTTTGAAGGTTTGGAAGGAAGAAAACTTGAAGGAATGAAAAACCAGAAGAATTCAAGAGAGAAAGACTAAATTTGGGGGTGATGTGGAGAGATACATTGAGGGGTAGTTTTGTCTAAAGTGGGTATATTTTAAGGTTATAAAAGTAAGGGGTTAGATTTACAAATAACTTTTGTTTTTGTCCATTTTAAACCAATTCCTCTAATTTTAATCTTAATAATTGTTTCCTCCAAGGAATGTGTTTGTACATATTTGTTTTGCTACAACCCGCTTTTCCATATATAGTAAAACCCCTATAAAATAATAGGCTTGGTTCAAAGAAAAATAATTATCAGTGCAGTAAGGTTATTAATTTATTGATAAATAAATAATTTATTAATTTAGAGAAAATACTATGTTCTTATTGTACATTTTTTATAAATTAAACAATAAAAACAACTATATATTAGTACATAAAAACCCAATATACTTCAAAAATAGAGATAATTATTAGTTGTAAATGATAGAAAAAAGAACTCTGTAAAAAGGAGAGACAAGATGTTAAAACTTAATTTCTTTAAAGATAAATAACATTTCAATTATGGGATGATTTTCAGAAAAAGTTCGAGTTGAGAAAAAATAGATGTTGTAAAGAGTTATTCTATCATAAATTCTATTTATTATTTTTTGATAGACTTTATCAACTATAATTAATTTATATTGCCTTAGGCCCTTTATGCGTATAGCATGTTATTAGTATAGTAACTCGAGTTGGAATAATTTTTTATTTATTATTTAACTAATATTATTAATTTATCAAAATTTTAATATAAATATTATATACTCTAAATTTAAAGGCTCCTCGTGAATTCAAAAGTTTTACACGATACTTTAGGGAAGTTTACTTCATGATGTACGTTAAGGAGTTTTTGCAAACACAATCTTTAAGTTCAGGGGACCTTTATGGTTAAAAATTTTTTGCACATGTGAAAAACTTCTCCCTTTAGCCAATGTGGGATAACATATTTTCATCCTGCACATGTGAAAACTTCTCCCTTTAGCCAATGTGGGATATCATATTTTCATCCATAACAAGCCACTGAACACATAATTTATTAGTTGAACTAATTGTTGGAGATATTTTTTTCCATAATTTTAGGTAAAACTAAATCACATGTTTCCAACAACAAAACCTGTTGTCATAACTGATGTCACAAAAGTTGGTGCATCATATTGTGAGACACAACTTACCATATTAAGCCAAATCCAATTTTGGAGCCAATATTTTGCAAATCAAAAGTCAATATTCAGTGTGATGAACAAGAAAGATTAGAGGAGGATATTGAGCAATATTGCATGAATCAAATCAGAGAGATCATATATTATTTTTGTGAGATTTCCAAGGAATGAAGATATTCTATAATGATAATTATGGAAGGAAATCGGAATATTCCAACTGGCTTGTTGAGACATATTAGGAAACATAAAGGCACATAATATTAAGAGAATATCTCCAAGGGGCTGCTTAAAAAGGTGAATAGGCCTTTTTTTCTTGGAGTAACCGGGAGAGCATAAACAAAGGAGATTTATGATATTTTAATCACACTGAAGATAGTCTGATAGCCATCTAAACCGAGACATGAGTTGTTACATGGCGTGAAGTGATTGGGAACTTAGGAGTCCATATGCGTATAAGAAATAAGGGAAGCTTATTTCTATGTTTCTCTATGAGATAATTAAGAGAAGACAACTATGAGAAAGGAGGAGCCTTATCTCACTTAAGACCAACTTGTAACCTAATTGATATATAATGAAATACCTTACATCTAGGCTCAGCCCCATGGATGTAGGCAATTGCCAACCGCGTAACCAATCTCTGGTTTTTTCCTCTGTGTGTGAGTTTATCCATGTGATTTTATATCTCTTCGAATTACATTACTTAAGCAATTCTATCACAAATTGATGCAGCTAGTTGCATAACATAGTTGAATTGGCTACAACACTCTAATGTTGTCGCACCATTCGCCGCAACGCCTTTTGAATCAATCGCATAACAAAACAATCGTCTTTTCAATTGCATAGAGCATGTCACTTTATTCTATCGAGGAGACTGTGGACTATCTAATTGTTTGTCTCGCAGTACTGTTGGTAGTGAAGAATTTGGAGCATGCCAATGAAAGGTACCTTCTCGCATACAAATTTGATTTTTGTCCTAACCTCTTCAATGTTTCTCATGAAATAAGCATAAATCATGGAGCTAATCTTAGTGTAAAGAATAGATAATCGATGATCCAAAGGCATGAAATGTGGAGGGTATGGATATATTCAAGTTGAATGTGCTAACACATGGAGTGATAATGAGTTTGAAGCAAGCAATGAGAGAGAGAACATATGCCATGAATCAATGTATCAGTCAATCTTTCTGCAACATAACAATGCTTAAGCATTTCGATAATTTCTACATCTGGTTCACCAGTTGATCCATCAACCTAAGAGTCACCTGCCTCAATGACTACACTTGCCTAATTATGTTTGATATGTAATAACCGACATGCAACAATTGATGTGGAAAGTGGTGATCATGAAGAAATCTTCGACGAAGATATGGCCCAGTCCTACAAAATAATTATGAGAAGTTGGTGGAGACCGTCAATGAAAAAAAAATGTTGCTTTAGCAAATCTTTCAACTATGTAGAAAGAAAAATGAGCTCTTCAAAAAGTCAACGTGTTGAAGAATGAAAAGGAAGAGTCTTTGAACGAATTGGAACAAATTAAGACAACTATGCTGATGATGAATTCTGGTACTACGGCTCTAAATTAGATTGTGTTGATAAGAAGAACAACAAAAGACCACAAAGGTCTAGGACTTCACTTCGGCAAAGGTCGAACCAAAACCTCATACCTCAAAATGTTGTTACAACATGCATAAATTATCATCACAAAGGTGGTATGAAGAATCATTCATCAGGAAGACAAGGACTCAGATGCTACTATTGCAAGAAGCTAGGACATGTTCGAAGGGAATTCTTTGACTTCTTGATGCATCAGAAGGTGAGACAACAGGTTTACACTCAAAACAAAACAAATTTATGTGGTAAAAGTGATTGAAGGTACTTGGTGGCTCGCATCTCTCGGGCGGTGAACATCGAGAAAAATGGTACTGATAGTAGAAGCTCCAGCACATGACATGTAATGAAGAATTTCTAACCAATTTACAACCTTGCAATCTAGAGTTTGTGACATTCCATGATGGTGTACTATGATTGGTAGTGGCCTCCTAAAAGTTCCAAGTATGCCTAAATTAGAAAATGTTCTTCTTGTGAATGGGCTAAAGGTTAATCTTATCAACACTAGTCAACTATATGATCATAATTTAATTTTCAAATTTACTAAAGACAAATGCTCAGTCACTGACAGTACAAACACATGTGTTATGGAAGGAAAAAGATCATCAGACAATTTCTATTTTTTGACTTGTTCAAGAACTTGTTGCACCACCTTGTTAAACAACTTAGATATCTAGAATAGAAGACTTGGCCACAACAGTCATAAGAACTATAAAACTCAGGTAAATTTGATTTTTTAGAAAAAGGGCAAACGGTAAATTGTCACTACGCTTGCTGGGTAGACCTGAAATTTCTAGATCTTGGATGATGAAACTAATATCACAATTGGATTCGCTTTCACAAATCTAGTTACCCGAAGAATTTTTGTCAAATTTCGAGATAATCGTAATTTTCACGCTACAAGGCGATTTCGACGCCTAGTGGACTCAAAATGGGATTTAAAATTTAAAGTGAAAATAAATTAAGTAAAGTTCATTTTAAATAATTTGAACTTGAACCGAGACGAAATAAATTGTTTCGGGGTAGAAACAGAGCCGAACAAGTCGCGGACACGTGGTGTAACGTGAGCCAAACTTAAGTGAGAGGCTTGGGACAAGAGATCCCATTTTTCATTTCTTGTTGGAGAAGAAAATATGTGAGAGGGCGAGGAGAGAAAGAGAGCTTTCAAGGTTCTCTCTTCGATCCTAGAGTTCATGATCAATCACGAGCCAATAGTGAAAGTTCATCTACTCGACGAGTTCTACGTGTACATACCAAAAATGAGGGATTTCATCGAAGATTCAAAGGAGGAAATTTTTGGAAATCAAATTTTTTGGGATTAGGAGGTATTCTTGAGACTTCCTTCGGTTCTACTACGCTCCGAGAGGTAGGGATTTTTCCTACCTTGGTTTATTCCTACTTTTGTGGACTGATTTCTACCTAAGGGGCTGATTGGATAGATTTTCTGCTCTAAGGGGCTATTTGGCATGGGTCAAAACGACTTTAATTATTGTTTTGTTGCCCGTTTGTGGCCGGTTTTGTGTTGATTTGTGGTTGTGTGCAATATGTCCCAAAAGTGTTTAGAGACTCGCAGGTTAAAAAGAATTATCCGGACTGTTAATCGTTGCCATAAGGGGTTGTTTGGCCCGCTTTAAAACGACTTAATTGCCATTTTGTGGACTGTTTGTGGTTGGTTTTGTGTTGATTTGTGGTTGTGTGTAATATGTTCCAAAAGTGCTATGGACTGTTCGATAAAAAAATTATCCAAACTATTAATTGATGCCCTTAGGGACTGTTTAGCTTGTTTTAAAATGAATTTAATTACCATTTTGCGGCTCGTTTGTGACTAGTTTTGTGTGTTAATTTGTGGTTGTGTGTAATATGTCCCAAAAAGTGTTTAAGGATTGTTTGGATTGAAAATAATAATCCGGATTGTTAAGGGCATGTTTGGCCCCGTATTGTGGCCAATTTAAAGGCTTGTTTGGCAAGTTTTGTGGCTGCTTGTGTGGGTTGTTTTTGTGGGCATTATATATGCCACAATTGGCCTTGAGGCTAAAGGGTGTTGTTACTTGATTGGTAATAACATGCTTGATAATTGTTGTTTGATGAATGTTGATATATGTATGTTTATATGTTGACATCAAATGAATGGTTGCTTGGAATCATATGCATGTAATACAATTGTCCATGATAAGGCGGTTAAATGTATTATAAATTTTCCATACGACCTTCATTACATGCAGATGACATCGATATTGCAATGGTACACTACATTGCATGATGGAGAAGCCTATTTCTTTATGATTTTTTTTTCCGCATGATGGATATTTGGTTTTTGGACTAATGCCATGGTATGACATCATGGGTTGCATATTCTTTGGTTGATACCACATGTTGGTACTTATCTCCACAATGGCTCTTCAAATGTCGATTTTCATATCCGTGATAATTTCCTCCAAAACATGCTTCTCCTATATTATTTATTTTTGCCAAATAAATCCAAAATGGGGAGATTGTTGGAGATATTTCTTGCCATAATCTTAAGAAAAAATAAATCACATGTTTCTTGTTGTAGAACCTGTTGTCACAGTTGATGTTGCACAAGTTGGTGCATCATGTTGTGAGCCACAACTTACCATATTCCGCCAAATCCAATTTGAAGCCAATATTCTAAAAATTAAGAGTCAATATTTGGTGTGATGAACAAGGAAGGCTGAGGAGAATATTTGCAATATTGCACGAATCAAATCGGGAGATAAAATATTATTTTTGTGAGATTCTATGAAGGAAGATTCATTATGTGATAAGTATGAAGGAAATCAAATATTCCAAATCATTGTTGAGACATATTAGGAATCATAAAGGCATAGAATATTGAGGTAATATCTCCAAGGGGTTGCTTAAAAAAGTTGCAAAGACGGGTTTTTTTTCTTTAAATGTTAGGGAGAGCACACATAAAGGAGATTTGCTGGAGGAGCTATTCACACGTGAAGATAGTCACGATGTACTAAGCCTTGAATAACTATTCAAGGAGATTTGCTCTGCTCTGATGATGAGCAATGTAGTTACTCCAGTAGAGATGGAGTGATTGGTCACTTAGGAGTCCATATACGTATGGGAAATAAAGGGAGTTTATTTCTATGTTTCTCTATGAGATAGTTAGGAGAAGGGGGAGCATTGTCACACTTAAGACCAATTTTTAACCACATAACCAATCTCGGTTTTTTTCTTTATGTGAGTTTATGCATGTGATTTTATTTCTCTCTGCTACATTATTTCAAAGAATCTATCACAATTGATGAAGAAAGGTATAACACAATAGAATTGGTTGTAGCACTTATGAAAGTGTCGCACCATTTGCTACAATATCTCTTAAATCACAGTTATAACAAATAGTCGTTATTTTTTCACTAATTATAGCTAATCATATCTTCGTTTTACTGAATTGAAATGGGTTATATATTGTACACATGAAAGGTGAAAGTGTATAATACGAGGGTTTTATACATTTGCAGAGCCAAAAATAAAGTCAGTGGGGGAACAACCATTCTTACTGGAGGCATGATGGCATGGTAGTAGTCTAGCTCTCTCGCAAGTAGCAATTCAAAACTTAATGGAAATAATTTTTTTTACTAGAATATCAATGGGAGTAGATGGTTTTATATGAAGAAGAAGTCTGATGAGTGTGAAACTCATCTAGTTTTAAACCCTTTTTTCAAGTAGAATCGAGAGTTTAATGCAAAATTATGGAGTCTTCACCGACTTGTTAGAGAGACTTGAGGATGGAGGACATAAAATCATGCTCCAACATTGCGACGCGCGATGTTTGACCGCCTTCACCATCCAACGCCGCGACGCTCCAACGACACAACGCTCACCTCGGATCCGCTTCCAAATTTTAATAGAAAAAGCCAAATCCCGCGTAGAATCAGTGGGAATGAGGACGATGTACCTGACGTAAAGAGGGAGAGAAGGCGAAGACCTGTGACGTAATAGAGTTCCTTTATTTGATTTACTTTTCCTCGTCTTTCTTATCAGAACTGTATGGATCTTACAAACATGATGTATTATTTATCATTATAAACTAACTCATTAGGCTAGGGCTCTTTTGATGTAACCCTAATCTGATGATGGATTAGCATTAATTTATATATTCCGCTTTTATTTTTGCAATTATTGAATGTCTTATCTCTATTTGAAATTCATACTGTACTTATCATTTGGTATGCTGCTGTGGTTTTGAGATCGAAAGATGATAAACCCTAGGGACGTGAATAGGATATCGTATAATCAATCAGAGAGTAGAGATATCATGATTTTATACGTGGTAATAAGGGTTTTCTAGTAATGCATCTGATAGTCTTAGAGTTTGAGGTAGAGATGCAATACAACCCGCTATTAGGATAGATGCTCAATGCTCGAGAGAGATTGATGCATATAAAATATCAACTCACCATCAATAAGTGCAAGTGATATAACCGAGTAACAATTTTCTAAATATCCATCAACCGTGATTAGGTGAAGTCAAAACCCTAGATATTTAATTAATTGGGGAGAATACACCTTAGTTGTCTTTAGTAAAATTACTTAAAAAATCAATAGCCTTAAGTTGATAGATCTAAATAATATTACGGTAAATTGGTTTAGTAGTTGACACCCAAACTCCTTATAGGACAACCTTGACTTATCACTAGACTGCTTAAACTCGATGCGTGCACTTGTGAAAATAGGTAGATTTATATAGTAGTTAGCGGCTTGTCAACAAATTGTGGTAAAGTAGTCACCTTGATTATTGTTCATGTTTTCCTTCCTGTGCCCTCTCGCTACTTCCACACCTCATTTCTTCCCTTCTCGTTTCGGGGCCTTTATCACCCCTGTCAATGTTAAGGGAGAAACCATTGGACAGGTTTCTTTCTCTAGCCATATCCCCCGAACTCCAGCCAAAATGCAAAGCCTAGTAATTTTTGCTGGATGAGGGATTAGTTCCTTTTTTAGATTTTTGTGGTAGTTCCTTATGGATGTTTCAATTATCTTCCCCACATCGAACTTGTATCCCTTAAGTAAGGCATGCAAGATGATAGCTTCTTGCTCCCTTATGGTGCTCAGATGCTTTGTGGGAATCATGAAAGAAGCAATGAAATAAAACCACACCTACTTCTTCAAGAAGGAGCCTCTATCACGGATTCACGGATTTTCTTCATTAACTCTCTACTTTTTCACCCATCGAAATCTACAATCTTCATGGTCAGCCTCTAAACGCTTTTATACTGCATCCATTCTTGGGATCCTTGATTTGGAGAACTTCATTAATCCTTTCATTGCCCATGGGGACCCATATTCCTCTGACGAATACTAAATCTTCTTTCAAATCTATCACGTTGGCAAAGAATTCTTGACTACTACAGCAAAGCTAGGTGGTTTGTGTTTGCGGAACAGGCTCCAACCCTTTTTTTTCTATTATCTCTACAAAGGGTGAGATGAACATACCAAACCCCCTGTCTTCTATAAATCCTTTGTCGCTTAGAGTCTTCTCCCATAATGAGTAGGCTTCTTCTTAAATGAATGCTTTACTGGGTTTTGATCCTTCGCCTTGCTCTCGCCTAACTCGATAGTTCTTTTTCGCTTTCTTCCTTTCGAGCTAGGGTTTTGTTCCTCTCCCCCGCTTTCCGGTCTCACACTAGAGTCGTCTCTATCTGAGGTTCTAGATGAACCTTCTCTCACTTTCTCAGATACTTTCCATAACTTACTGAGATTTAGGGACCGTGTTTCGGGGGTTCGCTATTGATGAGACCTGGATTTAGTGGTTTAGTGGTCTTTGAAGTCTAAATGAGGATGTCAAGAGAGGAAGAAAGTGGAAATTGGTGAGAGTATGAATGATGTGATGCTATTGGAAAGAGGTGGGCTTTTCAGTTTTGAAGTGTTCTTCAGTTAATGGCTCAATAAATGAATGTTTCTCTTCGTATGTCGCGATAATTAATGATTAGGTCACAACAATAACTTTTAAATTTATCTTGTGACTCTTCAAATTAAAAATTGCACCCATCCTTTACTATTAAAAATTTCATGTCGCAGCACATTTTAGGGTTATTACAACAATGGCTAGTTCTGACAATAGAGATTTGTCGCGACACGTGTCATTGTACCCAACATATTTCTTTCCGTTTCAAATGTCTATAGGTTACAACCCTATTGCGACAAGAAAAATATTCTCGACAGAAATTACCCAAACCGGAAGGTAGGTCGCGAGCAGTATTTGAAGTCGGTCATGATATCGTTTTTATTGCCATTCACTTTAATTTCAAAAAATTTCATGTAACATGAAAACAAAGATCACGATAAGCTCTTACTCATTTTGAAGTAAGTGATGTCGCGACCGAACTTTCTAGTGTTGCCACAAAGACTTTATTGTCGTGACCAAATATTTGTTTCCCCAAATTTATGCAACTTTAAACTGCCTTCCAATTTAGTTAATCACCCACAATTCAGTCCAATTATGCAATTCAGGCTTGTGAAAACATATATAGCAATAGAAATTCTCAATTCAATTATGAACAACGATCTCATTAGCATCACAATACTCAACAAAGCATTTAAGAAATTAGCACCTGAAAGTTGTCTAATTAATTAGGCTCTAAATTCATCAAAATTCTCAAACTTAAACTATGCATTATTATCTAAAACAAATTTAGGAAATAGAATACTCCCTTTGTAGCTATTTTCTCAGACACCAATGAAGCAAGGTGTTTTATAATAACATATGATTCCAGTTCATCATTCCTGTTCCAAAAAAAAAAAAAAAAAAAAAAAATTAATGATCAAACTCCAGAAAGCTTCTAACAAAATCAAAATTAAAACTTAAAATCATAAAGTAATCTACATTAATCAAAGCACAAAATAAAATTACGGCTCAGGGTTGCCTCCCAAGAAGCCGCTTAATGTCCCAAATAGACATAAGATGTAGAGTGTCTTCATTTCGGGCACTTTTCCCTTTTCAAAATCCAAATCTACTTCCTTTATGCTTCCTCCAAGATAATGCTTAGTCTCTAATCGCTTACACCTTGAATTCATTTCCGTATTCCGCCTTCAATGTTACTCAAGCCCAAAGGGTGTACTTGTTACCACCGTGTATGACCACTCCATCTCGACTTCACATCTTGGAAAATAGCTTCGAGCCTAGAGTTGTATAAGAGAACTTGCCTCCTGCCTTGAATTCCCCTCCTTAGGATTTTTTTATCATGCTACCTTTGGACTTTTCCTATAGATTCTAGCAATGTCATAAGTTTAATTTCAATTTTTCTAGTTCATTCATTTGAGTAATCTTTTCCTTTGCAGCTTGAAAGTCACAAGCCAGTTTAATGGCCCATAGCCTTGTATTCAATTCTAAAGAGAGATGACAAGGTTTTCTATATAAAATTCTGTATGGGGACATTCCAATGGGAGTTTTGTAAGCAGTTCTATAAGCCCACAGTGCATCATCCAGTTTTATAGACCAATCCTTTCTGCTTGCATTTACTATTTTCTCCATAATTTTTTTTATCTCCCTATTGGAAATTTCAGCTTGTCCATTTGATTGAGGGATAAGCCAATCCCATTAGATGTTTGATTCCATATCTGTTCATGAGTTTTTCAAAAACATTATTTACAAAATGGCTTCCCTCATCACTGATGATTATTCTGGGTGCTCCAAATCTACTCAAATGTTTTTCAGATAAACCCAACCGTCGTGGATGGCATCATTTCTGGGACAAGCTATTGCTTCCACCCATTTGGATACATAATCTACAGCTAGGAGAATGTACATATTGCCAAATGATGATGGGAAAGGTCCCATAAAGTCTATTCCCCATACATAAAAAATATGCACCACAAGAATTCCTTGCATGGGCATTTCATTCTCCGCTTGCTTCGTCATTCTCCTCGAAAAAGATCATTAATGTTTTACCCATTCAAAACAATCTTTGAATAGAGTAGGCTAATAAAATCTTGATTGGAGAATTTTCTAGGCTGTCTTGTCTCCTACAAAGTGTCCTCCATATGGCGATGCATGACATTTCTCCATAATACCACCCTGTTCGATTTCTGGGACACATCTCCTTATGATCATTTCTACTCCTCTTCTATATAGTAGTGAGTCATCACATATATACAATTTGCAATCAATTCTCAATTTCCTCCTCTGCTGGTAGCTGAATTCAAATGGCATAACTCCACAAGCTAAGTAATTGACAATATCATCATACCAGGGTGTTTGTTCTAATAACATCAATAGCTGCTCATCAGGAAAAATTTATGCTATTTGGTCCCTTGCTCCAAAGCACTCTCCAATCTAGATAAGTGGGATTCATATCACATTGTCACTACCTTACTTATCCTTGATTTTTACAAGATCAACTCTTGCGCCAGAGCACCCATCTGATCAGTCTTGGCTTGGAATCCTTCTTTGCCATTAGATATTTAATTGCAGCATGATCAATGTGTATTATTATAACATGGGACCCCGATATATAAGGCCTGAATTTTTCACAAGAAAATACCATTGCTAGCATCTCCTTCTCTGTAGTGAAGTAGTTCTCTTATGCCTCATTGAATGTTTTTGTTGGTATAGTATATGGCCTTGAATATATTTTCGCCTCTCATTCTAATACCGGTATTGCATAATCACTAAAGATCACAGTCATAATTTCAAACTCATTGTTCCAAATCAGGTCAACATAATGGGAGCCGATACTAATATGGATTTCACTTCAAATGCATATCCGTACGATTCATCAAAATGAAATTTTATGCCTTTTCTAGCAAATTTCACACAATGGTTTGGAGATTTTTGAAAATCCTTAATGAATCTTCTATAAAATCCAACATGTCCCAGGAAGCTTCTTATTCCCTTCACTGTTGTAGGTGACATGAGAGTTTTTATTACAACAATCTTTGCTGGGTCTAATTCCAATCCAGCAGTAGAAATCTTGTGCCTCAAGACAATACCTTCAATTACCATGAAATGGCATTTTTCCCAATTTAAAGCTAGATTTTTGTCTTGGCACCTTTGAAGTACTATTTCTATGTTTTTCAAACAATCTTCAAAACTGGATCCATATACTGAGAAGTCATCCATAAATATTTCCATGACTTTCCACCAAGCTTCGAAAAATATAGACATCATACATCTTGAAAGGTGGCAAGAGCATTTCATAATCCAAATGGCATCCTTCTAAAGACAAAGGTTCCATAAGAACATGTAAATGTTGATTTCTCCTGATCCTCTAGGGCTATTGCAATCTGGTTATAACCAGAATATCCATCAAGAAAATAGTAATGGGAGTGCCTTGCTAACCTGTCCAACATTTGGTCAATGAAAGGTAGAGGATAATGGTCCTTTTTGGTAGCAGTGTTAAGTTTCTTGTAGTCTATACACACTCTCCATCTCCGTCACGCTTCGTAGAATCAATTCATTCTTCTCATTTTTGATGACAATGAATCCTCCATTCTTTGGAACCACATGTACTGGGCTCACCCAAGGACTGTTTGAGATTGCATATATGAAGCCTGCATTTAGCCATTTCAATACTTCTTTTCTGACTACTTCTTTCATTACTAGGTTTAGCCTTCTATAATGTTCTATATAAGTTCTAGCATTCTCCCCTCCAACAGATCTGTGCATGTATTGAAGGATCGATTCCTTTCAAATCTTCTATAGACCAAGCTTATTACTTCCTTATATTTTTCGAGTCTCTAGCGCTTTTTGCTCTTCCAACCCTGGGGCTTAATCCAATCGAAATGATAATCGGGTTTCTTTTTCTCGGGGTTGCAAGAAGGCATACTTAAATGTTCAGAAATTCCTTTAGTATTAAAACCTCGAACTTTTGTTTTCTCCAAAGAACTTTTTCTTCATAATCATGGATTTTTCGCAATGTTTTCTCCAACACCGAATATCGACCTTTTAATTTAAAGTTGGAATCTGTGAATTTCAACTCAAGATGCTCAAGATACTAGAAATTATCTCATTCTCATTCTCATTCATTGAATTCAAAATTACAACTTTGGTTAGTCTAAATCGACATAAATTTTTGTTTTGCTAATTTCACAATCAAAGACTACCGAAGTTTTGGTTGTTTATAACCTGATTGAGATTGAAGTGCACCGCCCATCTCCAACCCCGAGAGTCGGCCCCATTTTTTCACATCAATCAATGCTGCCCCTGCTGCTAAGAATGGTCTTCCTAATAAAGAATAGGACTCGCTTGTCTTCCTCTCAGATTAATGACTACAAAGTCCACCGGAAAGTGAAATTTTCCCCACTTTGATCCACACATCTTCATGCTATGCCCTTAAGATGAGCCGCCTTGTCCGCCATTTGGTGGTCATGGCCATGGGAGTGAGCTTCCCCAAACTTAATCTTTACTACACTGCATTGTGCCAAGCATCAAGTCGATAGCTCCGTAATCACACAATGCTTTTCCATATCAAAGATCCCCAATTTTGGTGTATAGTGGCCGCTTGATCCTCGTATTTTCTCCGGCGCCTTTGAATCACTGCACTACAGGTTGCTGTTAGGCTCACTATCCCTTCCTCAATAATCTTTATCTTTTTGCTCGATATATCTTTCATGAATTTTGCGTACTGAGGCATCTAAGTTAATGCTTCTAAGAAAGGAATGTTGATCTCTATCTTCTTAAACATGTTTAAGAATCTAGAGAACTGCTCTTCTAGATTTGCTTTTTGTAGTCTTTGAGGGAATGGAACTAGAGGATTGTAAGCTTTAACTTCTTCCTTCTTCCCCTACTACTTGGGTCAGATGAGGTTTGCTTTCTCAAGAGTTTGAACTGTGCCGCTCAAGTTCTTCCAATTTCGCTTGTTTCTCTTCCTCGGTGTCCCCTTTCAACTCTCCTTTCATCTAGCACTCGCGACTTCTCAAAATTCCTACTACCATACAGTCCTTAGATTCTTTATGGTGTCACTTGAAATGAACTTTAGGCTCTTTCGCATAGCTTGAGCAAGCTTGCCCTTGTGTTCTAGATTCTTCAAAGAGGCATTAGTGTTCATTCAAACAATTTGTTTTCTTGGAAATTTTCAAGGTCAGAATTTTTTTTTTCATGCAAATTCAAAATCCTTTTGTTTTTTGACATGAAATGAAGCATCTGATCTTCAAATGATTGAGTCATTTTCTTACCCTGATAATCTCCTCTATTGTCCCTCTATCACGTTATTCTAACTGGCCGAGCATAAGTCATGGTAATTCTGTCCAAGTCTAGGGCCCTGCTGTGCTTCTCCACTATATGAAAAGTTTTCATGGTTCCTTAGTGCTAGTGTATAGTGTGTTGGCAAGTTGGGGTTAGACTTGAAGTGATAACTTCTTTACTCATTCATATACTTGGTCTCCTCAACTTGGTAGGGCTCTTCTCCAACTAGTTCTTTAGCACTTCTTCTAATTTTCTTCTACTGCTCCCACTTCATGTGTAGTGTGCATTCTTCTTCATTGCTTCCCGCTTGTTCATCATCGCATCCGGGGCTTTGCTTCTATGGCAAATTTCATACGGGTCTAGCCTAATCACATCACTTCCCTCGCCTTGTCACGCCTCCCGAAGCTTCGTGATAGAGCTCAGAGTTGCATTTGACAAGGTCTTCAATCAATTACTCGCTCCTTTGCACTTCTTCTTTTAAAATTTTGACAAGAAGATGCATCAATTATACCCTTGGAGGTATAATTCATAGCATGATAGAAAATGTCCATCTAAGTGATCAAATCTATTCCATTCATAGGCCATCTTTTTATCAGTCTCTTGAATCTCTCCCATGCATTATAGAGACTGTCCTCTTCTCCCTACTCGAAGACAATTATTTCTCCTCTTCTCTCAACAGTTAGAGCTGGAGGAAAAAATTTGCTCATATAGGCCTCCACCAACTCTTCCCAAGTGTTCACTGATCCCATTGGCAATGAATCAAACCATGTTGCTGGCACATCTCTCAGTGAAAAGGGGAAGAGCTGCAGCTTGATTACTTCTGATCTCACCTCATTCAGCTTGATTGTGTTAGCCATCCTCATGAATCTCCCCATATGCTCATTGGGATCTTCAGAGGGGTGACCTATGAAGTGGTGTTGTTGCACCATAGTAATCAATGCTGGCTTTAGCTCAAAATTGTTTGCTTCAATTGTAGGTTGTCTTACTGTAGAGTAATCCTCTTGGATAATAGGCCTCCAAAAGTCCTCCATAGTGTTAGGCCTTTGATTTCTCTCTACTTTTTCTTCTTCTTTTGGAATAGCCTGCAATTTGTCTCTTTGATTTTCCATATTTTTAGATTCTGCACTGGTTATCCTTCTCAAATTCTGTAGTGTTCTCTCAATTTTAGTGTCTAGAGGCAACAAATTTGCTTCTTGTCTTATATGCATTTAAAATCTTCCTGAAATAGAAACACACTAAGATCAAAGGAATTATGTGGGAAACAATTATCTCCCTTAAGCTCATAGAAAAATGTCAGTAGCTTCTTCAGCTACTGCTATTAAAACTGTTTTTATGATTTTCTAAAAAAAAAAAATATTAAAAAGAAAAATGTCCAAATTAGTAAATACCTTTTTGGTTAGAATATTGATCTTTAAATTTATCCTTTCTAAACCCGGAAGCAGCGCCAAAAACTTGTTAAGACCAAATGATATATACAAATTATGACACCATTACCATAGGACTATATGCTAATCCCTAGTAAAGGCACCAAAAACTTGTTCAGACAAAAAATAACTTGTATGCTCATAAGAAAAATGGATTTGTCACGAATCTGGCCAAAGATTTAGCTTGGTCTTAATACCGCAAGTGCAATGTGTCAGATAAGTAATAAAGTGGACCTATGTCCTGATATCGCTCCCACTGCAGATTGGAAAAGTTTTTAAATTCAATTACCCTAACTACTCAAGTTCCATTAATTATTTGAACTTCCATTTCATAGAAATCTCCTCAACCGGTCCAAGAATTTACTATATGAATTTCCTAAGCATCTATAACAAAGGAAAAATTTAAAATCCTAAACATAAACTAGACTGAACCAGATTATTGCTAGAAGTGGACACTAGGATTTCACTGCTGTGAAATTATTAATTCCTGCATCATAATCTAATTCGATTCTATCATAAATTGGAATTTGAAATTGTCAAAGAGGTAAGGTAGTATAGTTTGGATTTCTTTAACCATACTCTTTCACTTATATCATGTTCATTTTTTATTCATGTTTCTAATAAATTACTTATAATAAGAATTTCTTTATAAGATCTGGGTATTTTTATTTTCCAATACTGCATACCCATTTCTTATGACTGTACTTTCATTTCCCGTGATGTGGCTATCGCTGTATTTCTACAAGATGAATGATATCTCATCCTTGAGATCTTAAAGAGTTCTCCCTTTCCTTGATTAGATCTAAGATAATACAGGATCAAGATCATTCCTCCAAACCAATGAGAGAACTCATTCTCAAACCATGAGTAAATTGAGGATTTATCTAAGTAATCTTTCAGAGCTCATTAGTTCTTCAATGTTAGTCTAGCATACTGATTAGTGCCCAAATAGTGCTATTTTGAGCCCTATTCGAGATAGGTTTTGAGTGCTTTTTGCGTACTAATCGTATCAATTAAGCCAATTGAGGTGTTCAGGTCTACTTAGTATCACTTATGCCATTTTGAGGTTATTTTTGGTTATTTTTCAGGTTTTTTGCATACCTTGGGAGGTCAATATCAAGATATGAGAGGAACCATGAAGACTGAACTTATATTTTCAGCTATCAAACATATCAAAATTCAGTGAAGAAATGAAGGCAAAGTGACGAAGAAAACGATGTAGTGGAGGTGCAAAGCAAAGTGCAGTAGGAAGAATGTAACCCAGAAATTTCGCTATGATTGCGAAAATTTCGTTGGGATTGCGAAAATTTCGCAATCATAGCGAACTACTGGATTTCAAATTTCAAGAACATAGCGAAAATTTCGCAATCCTACTGAATTGAGAATTCGGCAAGTTAGCGAATTCGCAGATAGCGAAAATCACCGTGCCTAGCTTAAATTCTTCCGCCGCTATCTCTAAAATATTTCCTCGGGCTAGGCTACGCACCGTTAGCTAGCGAAATTCATCGGTGGCATAAATGTGTACCTCATTCGCTATCTCTCCGTAATTTCGCTAGGCTAGCAAATTACACTGTAAATTTTCCTGATAGAGAAATTCCTGCCCCGTAGATTTTGTGTATTTAATGCCACAAACGACCAATGCTGTGTATTACTTTTCTTGTCTCTTGTATTAGCCAACATTTAGGTTTTCTTTGTAGTTTCACTACATTGGGTGGTCTATAAAACTCTGATGGTTTTGTAACCCTACAATCTTTGGCAACTTTTCATTTTATGTAATATCTCCTGCAATCTTTCATTTTGTTTGCTTTTCTTCTTCTCTCCTCTCTTTCTTTTCATTTTCTAGGTTGCCAAACACTCCTCTTTGGAGGATGACAACTCAAGAGATGCTTGGTTGCTTCATAGCTTTGAAGAGGAGGGTTGTTAGCTTGGTTTTGTGGCGCTGCATTGTCCCCATGTTTTAAAATGCTGTGCATCAGATTATGGCTCCACATTCTAAACTGTGGTTGAATATCTTTAATGTCACTTTGGCCAATACTTACCATGCTTTAGGCTACAATGCATACTTATTGTTAGATGCACTGTTATTCTTACTTATTCTACGAGCCACCGAAATGATAACACAGTGCTGTGGTTTTTAAACCAAAGCCGGCCGTGGAATGCATGTCGCTCGTGTTGACTCTCAAATAGGGAGTGGTTTTGTATTAGGTTTTATAGTTAAACAAAGATCCGTTATGGCTTGGACTATAGCTGCTTGGGTTATACGAGGATATAACCCGAGGACTCTTGGTTGCCCCATGTTATCGAGCTAGTAACCTAAACCTTCAAAGTTACCATTTCATACTTCATTTTCAGTTATTACAGTTATTCAGTAACCAAACAACTCCCACTGTTTTAAAAACAAAATTCCAAAAATCCAAACTAAAAGCCTCACCATTTTCAACACCGATAGTCATTCATAGGATGAAGCCCATCCCCGTGTTCGACCCCTAGACCGCTATGCGCCGCAAAGAGCTTTGACTATGGCAAAGAGGAGGAACATAGGAAACAAATTTCATGGATTCCGCTTCACCCTACCGCGGGCACGAATCTACATACTGTAAAGCACCAAATGATATATATGAAAATATGGCCAAGGGAGGAATGTAAATACTAAAACTGATTTGAAACAAAGTAAGTGTACTAAAAACCGAAATGAAAAAGTATTTCAACACTCAACCTTCGCAAGTGCACGGTTCAGGCTGGGCAATAAAGGACTTAGAGGCGGATATCGTACTCCACGAGGATTGGAGGATCTCTCTAATTGGAATTTGATCACCCTGATTACAAGGGCTCTTCACTATTTAGGCGATCAAATAGGATGTGGAATAAAAGCAATTTAATTGAAACAAAAACTGATTTAAAACTAATCCTAAAAATCTACCATATAAATAACTACTTAATTCTAAAAGGATATGAAGAGAGTCACAAGGTATGAAGAGAGTCACTGTGGACGGGATAATTATTCACAAAACAGCTTTGCATTTCCCTTGAAAGCGCAACACCAGAGTTGAATGCTAGATTTGTCTAAGAGCAATGTAGTATAGCTTGATTTCCCCGGCACTATACATTTCACTATCTAACACACCATATTCCTTTTCAGGACAAATGTCTAAATAGCTACTTGTAAAATTTGGCACTCTTTAAGATTTGATTGTTTTTCTTTTTCAATACTTCACAACCATTTCTTAGGACTGAAGAATTCTTGCCCCCATAGATAGGACTATGCAAGCCTTCTCCAATCTAATTGGTATCTCGTCCTTCAAATCTAATAAAATTTTCTATCTCCTTGATTAGATCTTTGCTAACATGGGATCAAGATCCTTCTATCAATTTGAGGTGAGACCTCGAAACATTAAACTGATACATCATTTAATTAATCCTCACACCATGAGTAAATTAGTGATCTATCAAAGTAGTCTTTTAGAGTTCATTAGTTTCATAATATTAGTCTAACATACCCTTAAGTTACTACTTTTTACTATCAGGAATCTCCATCTCCGTGTCACTCAGAGGGCCTCTTGAAAATTAGAGCAAAGATACAACTCTTTTCTGGGTATAAGCTACTAATATATGAACAATACCAATTATATAAATTCAGTTTTCAAACCCACAAAATAACTAAAAAAATGCAAATCTGAATGTTCAACAATTTAATGTTTCATTACTGGATTCCAATCATCACCAATCAAACAAAAAGCAAGAAAATGAAGAAAGAAATCAAGAGACAAGAAGTGATATAAAAATCCATATTCAGCTTCAATCTTCGGGCCAACAATAAATAAATTGAATATCTGAGTACAAAGACTGAAATCTCTTCAATAGAAAATAAAAATCCGCTTTTAAAACTACTCCAAGATCTATTAAAATAAAATCAGATCAAAACTAAAAAATGGCAGTTTTAGAGAGAAAACTCATGAGAGAAAACTGCATTTTAGCTTCAATCTTTGTCTGAACATTAGTGAAATCTGAATCTCTGTTATACAACACCGAAATCTCTTCAATACAAAGAAAACCTACTAAAAAAATTACTCTAAGATCTACAAAAAAATCAAAATATGTAGAAAAACTGAAAAAAATGGGCAGTTTAGAGAGAGAAACCCCATGAGAGGGGTTCTCCAATCTTCCCATCGCTCTCTTTATCTAAAAAAACGAGTATATATATGGTCCTAGGGTGAAATGGGGTTGAAAATATGTCAAAATATCAATAGTTTTCTCCCAGCAAATTTTTGGTCGCGATACGCCAGTCGGGTTGTGGACATTGCTTTTTTGGTCACCACCAAGTTTCCGGTTGTGACATAGATTTTTTTGGTCGCTAATTGCTTCGTCACGACAGCCTGCTTGGTCGCGATAAGCTTCTAGACAAAGAATCATTTTTTTCTTCTTCAACTGTTTGGCCATAACTTCTTCGTTTAACTGACGGTGTGTGAGTACTCGTTGGAAAGCTCTTTGAATTTAGAATTCAAAAATGAGAAAATTTGAGCCATTTGATGTTCCATATGGTACATAAAAAATTATCTTCCTAGTGGCACGTTGTGAGACTCCCGATTGACTCTTCTTTTGGAAATATATTGCTCATTTCTTGCCAAATCACTTGCTTTTCATCAATAATCCTACAAAACCAAGTTTGGAGGAAATTTTATGAGTTTTACATGAATATGTATATAAAATTCACAAAATAACATGTGAAATGAACTCAAAACATAGATGAGTTTTGCACTCATCACATACCCCTAAGTAACTGCTCCATGCTCTCAAGAATCTCCATCTCTATGTCACTCAGAGGGCCTCCTGGAAATCAGAGCCAGATAACAGTCCTTTTATGGGTATTAGTTTCTAATATTGGGAACAATTCACTTCATGAACATCACCATTCAAATAAATTCAAGATTCTCAACCTAGGAAATTTTTTTATAATTGTGCAGAAAATACCATAACTAACATCAGATCTTTCCCAACGGAAGTTGTGTTTCTCGAAAAATGGATCAAAGTGAACACTTAAATACAAATCAGGAAAATTCCAATGTAACTCCAATCAACTAAAAGAAATGAATTCCAGCTTTTGTCTAGATTTCATTGGATTCAGACAGTAATTGGAAATGAATTTCAACAATTTAATTCAACTTCTATACTCTGATCAATTAACTGTTTAGTCCAGTAAACAAATTAAAATTCTACGCTAAATCTAATCTATGAAGAAAAGAAAAAAGTAAAATAAAATAAAAGAAAAATATAATAAAAAAGAGTCCTCAGCTCCCCAGATGCTCTGTTTTTTCTCCTCCCTACCTTACTTTCCACAAATTGTTTCTATTTATAGCTCCTGCGGCTCAGCCCCAAATTCAAGGCTACATTAATTATGGATCCCTAAAATTACGGCCCGATATATTCACGACCTAGGAAGTTTTATCACGATAGAGTTTTCAATCTTCATCACAGGTCCCTGTTCTAGCATGTAGTCGTCTATCGCGACCGTTCCCGTGTGTTCTTCGGATTCCGTCGCGACAGAGTTTCATTGGGTCGCGAGTAGTATTCTTTTCTTCAAGATA
The DNA here is from genome assembly GCA_016808115.1 of Tetrastigma voinierianum. Classification (NCBI taxonomy): domain Eukaryota; kingdom Viridiplantae; phylum Streptophyta; class Magnoliopsida; order Vitales; family Vitaceae; genus Tetrastigma; species Tetrastigma voinierianum. The sequence goes on along the minus strand of JAEQBH010006686.1, from coordinate 29,177 downwards.
TTCATCTATCATGACAAAGTTTCTCCGGCCGCGATAGATCTTTCTTTGGCTCCTTAACAATATGTCTTGCAAAGTCTGTTGTTCTATCCGTTCTATGTCACAACAATCTTATGTATGGTTCCTTGAATAGTTATGTCTCAGCATCGACAATTTTTGTCGTGACAGAGTTTCTGTGTAGCTTCTTCAATTTGGTGTCGCGACCAGCTTGTTATGTCGCGACAACATTTCTTTTTTGGTTCTTGTTGCAACAATGTTTCTTGTATTGTCAGAATTTCTGTCGCGACCTAGAAAGTCTGTCTCGATAGAGTTTTGTCGCCACTTAACCTGATTTCTTGTTGCAACTTCATTTTGATGTTGCGACATGGCCTCTTGGTGTAGTCGATGTTTGTTGTCGTGACCCAGTTTGTTATGTCATGATGTGACTTTTCTATATTCAAATTTTATCTTGTCTCGTGACCTGCGCTTGTTATGTTGCGACTGCATTCTCTTTCCTATGTTGAATTCACGTGACATAGAAAAGTCTGTCACGACCTTATTTATCCGTGTTCAACTTATCTCTGTGTCACAACATTAAGATTCCTATCGCGACATCAAAACATCTCTTCAGCTTGAAGTATGTCGCAACATTGGATTCTTTTGTTGCGACTAGGTCAGCTCACTAAGCAAGCATCACATGTCGCGACCTTGTTTGACCGTCATCGACCAGAGTTTCTTCAATCCTTGGTAACATTAATAACACCTCATCGTTAATAACTGAACATTCGTAAGTTTCATAATGTTATAATAACACAGATTTTGCCTTTATGTTCTTCATTATGTTAAAATAAACTTATCTCGTCAGTAGTGATTCTTCCCGTGTTGCTCTTTTTAATTTCTTATCATGATAGAAGATAATTCTCATTACAGATAGAATTTTTGCCTTCTTCTTGTTTCATTTGTAGTGATAGGAACTTTTTTGTCACGACAATTTCTTCCTTGTGTTGACGTCCAACTGAAAACTTTGTCGTAACATAAACTTTATTTGTCTCAGCTGACTTGTTATATTCTTCCCATTTTCTGTTGCGACACGCTATCTTTTGTCACGACATAGCTCATCTGTCAATATTCAAACCTTTGTGTTGTGACAAAGGAAATTATTGTCATGATCGAGTTCCTTTTCCATTTGCTTGGAAGTTTTTCGACACACAAACTCGTTAGGACAGACCATTGCATCAGTTTTTCTCTCTTTCCTAATGAATTTTCTCACTGTGGCCCTGAAATATAAGTTGGTAAATATTTGCTAATTTGGCATTAAAATAGACCTGAAGATACTAAAATAAGCTTTAAAATAGATATTAAAATAGATGAGTTTAAGACTCATCAATTATCTATGTGGATGATATGGTGGTGACATGTTGATGAGTCTTAAACTCATATATTTTTAATCCATTTTTTGGCATGTTTTTAACAATTTTAGATCTATTTGTATGCAAAATTATGAAATATTCACCAACTTTATGTTTTGCAGGTGTTATTTGAAAAAAGATAGAAAGCAAGCAGAAAAGAAGCAAAAAGGTGGAAAATGCAGCAGTCTGTGTCGCGACATAAATTTTTTTTGTCGTGGCACAAAATTCAAGCAAGCCAAAGGAACTATGTAGTAGCTAGCAATTAAATGTCACAACAAAGTTCAGACATAGCTCAATGGCAAAAGAGAAATTTATGTCGTGACAAAGAGTTTTTATGTCGCAACATTATTGAAGAAAGGTGTGAAGAAAATCGTCAACAATAATCAAAGTAAATAGCAAAGGAGTTTGGTCGCGACAAGATTTCCTCTATCGCGACATAAAGGGCTAACAATTAATAGATTAACTTTGTCGCGATAGAAAATGCTAAGAATACAACACAAGTCAACTGAGACAAGTGTTTTTATGATGCGACAAAGTTTTCAGCACCAAGCAAGCTCAGGGGGAAATTTCTGTCGTAATAAAGAAACTCATGTCACGACATAACATTCAGAATTCACAACAAAGAGCAACAAAATCTCTATTGAGATAAAGATTATTCGTATCGCGACAAAAAAAACATGAAGTAGGTGAATTCCTTGTCGTGACAAGAAGCTGAAGAGCAACACAAGAAGAATGGCGACAAAGAAATTCTTATTGCGACATAATTAAGAGTTGAAGGTAAAAACATGTGTCGCGATAATAAAAGCTATGGAATGATAAATTTGTCACGACAGAAAATTAGGTCACATAAATTGTAGAAGAACGAATGGTCGGGCGAAATTGTGTTCGCAACATATACTCCATGCCAGCGACAAACAGCTCAGCAGTTTACAAGAATCGAAATAAAAGTCCTGTCGCGACCAAAGAGCTTCCCCGTCACTTTATAGAAATTGCTATGACTCCAAAGAAACTATGTCATGACAGAGTTAATAAAGTAGTGCAAATGTTTTTCGCGACAAGGAAAAATTATGTCGCGACAAACCTGCATGACAAAGACATGAGAAGTCAGTGCAAACAGTTCGTGTCGCGATTAATAAGGCATTCGACGCGATTGTAAGCAGAACAAGATTCAGCTGAATAAATTTATGTCGCGACATCACAAAGTATGTCGCAACACAATCCAAGAACAAGCCCAGAGAACAGGTCACGACAGAAAACAAGAAGCTACGACAAAGGCAACGACAAAGACTAAAAGCTTTGTTGTGACAGAACTTTCTATGTCGCGACAAAGAGACCAATTTGGGCAAGAATTTTGGGGATCCACAATGCAATTAATGAAGTGAGGCCCAACATTGGAAAGCCTATAAACACACTTCTAGGGCAATGTGCGCAGCTTTCGGTAGCTCTAGGATTTCTGGTAGTTGAAGACTCATGTACATTTTTATTTTTTCTTTTATTTTCCATTTTAGTAGATTTAGCTTAATATAGTTTTATTTTGTTAGTTTTCCTTTAATTTTTTGGATTTGGGTTTTGTACTATAGTGCAGCTTCGAGCTGGTATTTCTTTATAAATTCCTCTTTTCATTTACTGTTTGATTTAAATGGATGCTAGAAAGTTTATGGAGTTCAATTATTTGAGTTTGTTTATGATTTCAGTGAATTTTCCTGATCAGTTAGTCACTGATATGAGTAAACCAGTTTTGAAAAGTTGAGCTCCCTGGAAATGGGTCATTCATGATAGTCATTTTGCTGCATATTGGTATTGTTTATAAATTTACTTGTTCTCGCAAGATTAGTACCGTGTACCCACGTGCCATCAGACTTTTACCGATTTTCTAAGGCCCTATGACACAGATGGAGAATCCCGAAGGTAAAGCGCCTTTGTGTGGTAGACTAATACTATGGAACTAATGAACTTTGAAGGATTACCTAAATATCACCAACTTACTTATAAGTCGAGGAAAGTTGAATGAAGTATCTGCTTAATCACTCGAGGTTTCTCATCTGGCTGAATTGATTTTGACTTCGTGTTACCGAGATCTAATCATGAGATGGAAATTTTCATCAGAAGTATAGGATGAGTTGTCAATCAAATTGGAGAAGGCTTGCAAGATCCTGTCTATGGGAGCAAGAATTCTTTAATCCTAAGATCTGCGTATGAAGTACTAAAAAGAAAAAATACTTAAATCTTAGAAAGCGGGTTACATATTACAAGTAATTGATTAGAATCATGTCTTAGAAATGAATATGAACCTTTAATTAGTGAAAAGTATGGTTGACGGAGAAATCCAAACTATACTACCTTGCATCTTTGACAAACTCAATTTTCTAATTTATGGTTGAGCTATGAATCGAAATATGCAGAAAGTGATTGTTACTAATTGATCCATTTCTAGTTTGTCTCACTCAGTGAATTCTCAACCCCAAATTTTATCATACTTTACTTTTCAATATAAAGGATATAAGCCTAGGACTATATTTTTAGTCATCTTATCATCATAACAGTGGCGTTCAAATAGTAATGATCTTGAGTAATTGGGGTAGTTTGTCTTTTAATTTATCATCTTTCCTCGTGGGAACGATATCTGGACTTGAATATCCACTTTTATTACTTGTACAACCTATGCACTTGTAGTGTCCAAACCACACGCACAAATTTTAAATGAGTCATTTTTAAAACAAATAACAATTCCATCTTTTCATACATATGAAAAATGGTCTTGACAAGTTTTTGGCATTGTTGCCATGGACTGAAAAGTTCTTGTGTGGCAGTACCAAAATATTGGCATACACAGATCACATCATATAACTTGGTCTTAACAAGTTTTTGGCACCGTTGCAGAGGATTAGGTAATAGTCCTTTGGTTGTAGTGTCATAAATTTGTTTATATAATTTGGTTTTAACAAGTTTCTGGCGTCGTTGCCAGGGATAGAAATGATAAATTTAAAGATCAACATTCTAACCAAAAAGGGATTTACTAATTTGGACATTTTTCTTTTTGATATTATTTTTTAGAAAATCACAAAAACAATTTTAATGGCAGTAGCTCAAGAAGCTACTAACATGTTTCTATGAGCTTAAATGGATATAACTGTTTCCCACATAATTCATTTGATCTTAGTGTGTTTCTATTTCAGGAAGATTTTAAATGCATAGAAAACCATAAGAATATATGTTGTCTTTAGACACCAAAATTGAGAGAACACTACAAAATCTGAGGAAGATCAAGGCTGGTGTAATCCAAGCATGGCAAATCAAACAGAAAGATTGCTAGCTATTCTAGAAGAAGAAGAAGAAGTAGAGAGAAATCAGAGGCCTAATACTATAGAGGACTTTTAGAGGCCTATTATCCAAGATGAGTACTTTACAGTAAGACAATATGCCATAGAAGCCAACAATTTTGAGTTTAAGTCGATTGACATCAGTGGTACAACAATACCAGTTTCACTAGTCATCCCTCCGACATCCCAATGAGCATATGGGGAGATTCATGGGATGGCCACCACAATCAAACCGAATAAAGAGACTGGAGGTAATCAAGTTGCACTCTTCCCTTTTCACTATGATGTGGCAAGAACATGGTTTGAGCCATTGCCGGGATCAATGAACACTTAGGAAGAGCAGCGAGTCTATGAGTAGATTTTTTTCCTCCAGCTCTAATCGTTGAGAGAAAAAGAGAAATAATTATCTTCAATCAGGGGGAGGGGAAAGTCTCTTCAATGCATGGGAAAGATTTAAAAGACTATTAAAAATATGTCCTATGCATGGAGTAGATTTGACCACTCAGATGGATATATTCTATCATGCCATGAATTATGCCTCCAAGGGTATAATTGATGCATCTTGCTGTGGACCTTTTAAGAGAAGAAGTGCAAAGGAGGCACCGATTGAAGACTCCTAAGCAAATGCAACTACAAGGCTCCATCCGGGCTTCGTGGAGTAGCAACAGAATTAAAGGGAAGTGGTTTTATCATAAACACGCAATGATGAAAAAACTGGGAAGCAATGAAAGGACAATGCATGAGCCTACACACATGAAGTGGAGCAAGAAAAGAATAAAACTAGAAGTGCCCGAGGGACCATTGAAGAAGAGCCTTACCAAGTTGAGGAGACCAAGTATATGAGTGAGCAAAGAAGTTATCACTTCAAGCCTAACCCCAACTTACCTACACACTATACACCAGCATTAAGGAACCATGAAAACTTTTCATATGGTGGAGGAGCACAACAGGGCCCTAGACTTGGATAGAATTACCATTAGGCTTATGCTCAACCCAGGTTCCAAGAATAGCAGCAGCAGAGGGACAATAAAAGAGAATATCAGGGTAAGAAAATGACTCAATCATTTGAAGATCAGATGCTGCATTACATGTCAGAAAGCCAAATAATTTTGAATACGCATGAGAAGAGATTTTCTGAACTTGAAAATTTCCAAGCAAACACAACTATGTTTCAAACAAATACTAATGCTTCATTGAGGAACTTGGAAACTCAAGTAGGGCAGCTAGCCCTTTCCTTGCAAAACCAATCAAGGAATGTATTTCCTAGTAGTACAGAGACAAATCCAAAAGATTTTACACCTACTTCATTGAGAGGAGACAATGAATTGCAAGGAAATAAGAAGATGTAGGAGGAAGGAGGCATTGGAAAAAGATTGAGGAAGAACTGCTCAGACTAGGGGAGCATACAAGGAGATGTTGAAATGGAATAATTATTTAATGTCTAGCTAAAGACAAGAACCGAGAAGCTTCTTAGAAGGTAACCCAAGAAAAAATTTTAGTTTTAATTTCTGGAGTGTTGATTACGTCGGTTTAAATTTTCCAAATTTTTAATTCGCTGTATCTTTATTTTTAGTGGTTGTTGATTTTTCAGGATAATGAAGCTATATTAAAGATGAATTTTATTAGGAAGCACACTATCTCAAACTGAAAAATGCATAAAATAGCTACAAAGGGGAGTATTTCTATTTCCCTAAATTTGTTTTTAATGATAATGCATAATTGAAGTTTGGGGGAATGTGATTTTATTTTAATATAGACAATAAATAGTAGCTTTATTGGTTTCAAATTTTTTTAGATATTCTGAACAACATCTTTGTGGATAGTTTAAGAATAAAGAAATGAAAGTTTGTTCATACTTGCATTAAGGTTCTTGGTTGATTAAATGAGTTTGCACAAGTATGTTATGTTGAGTATGAGTGAATACATCTTGCTTTAAATGTATCTTGAGTGAAAACTGGATAAGATGCAATTCTGGAAGATTTTAGTAAATGTCACAACATACTTTCTTTGTGTCGCGACATGATCAATTTTGGACTCAATTTGACAAGGCAAGTTTATGTTGCGACACATATTTTCATTATCGTGACATAAATTCAATAGAGCACTAAAAAGAATGTCGCAACATTCTTCTCAATGTCGCGACATTTAACTAGACCAGTTTCCAATTGATTGCAAACTCAAGCCGCAACAATTATTTATGTATGTCACGACATCGCATTAAAAATATAACGAACCCTAGGCAATTGTTGTCACGACATTTAATGAAGACACAACAAAATAGTTGGATTATAAATAGAAAATTTTGAAAACCGAAGGGCCACCTTTCTCATAAACCATCAACCCTCTCAGCTTCCATACTAAAATCTCTCTCATTTTGCCTTTTAAAAACCCTAGAGCTCTAAGTTAAAAAAACTACTAAAGGAGCCAGATTATCAGAAGATAGTAGACCTGTTGACAACCGGAAAAGGAAAGTGGAAAGGAACAAATAAAACCCTATACAAATCCATTTCTATAGGAGACTTAACTGAAAAGGTTAAGGTATGGTTCTATTTCATCAGTTATGTCCTTTTACCATCAAAGCACCTCAAAGACAAGGAGAAGGGATGAAAATCCTCCTCATGCATCATTGAAGGTACAACAAATGTGGGGAAAATAATTGAAAAGTCCATTTTGAGCTACTCCGGAAGCAACTGTAGGGGATTGATTCCACACCTAGCCACCATAACTAGCCTATGCCTTCTAGGGGGAGTTGAGGCAGAATGGGAAAAAGAAGAAACATACCCTAGGGCATCCCCTCTGACATTGACAGGAGTGACAAATGATCCAAAGAACAGAGGAAAGGGGAAAGAGAAAGAGATGGAAGAAGAAAGGGGATCTAAAAGGTGCCACGAGCTAGCACAATGAAAGAGTTCATCCCAAAGGCAGCAAAAGCTTCAGAGAAGCCCAAGTCCAATCTTGAATGCACCCTCAGATTTGAGACAAAACCATTAGGAACAAGTTGGAAGTTCAGGGCACCAGTGTAATAATGCAGAACTGATAGAGGTGCTAAAATCAAGGAAACATGAGATGAAAGAAAGAGACAACTAGCTAAAGCTCCAACTACAACTCAGGGATGAGTACATGGAGGCGTGAATGTAAGGGACCATAATATTGAGGATGCCTAAAGAAAAGAGATGAAGAATGGAGACCTGAATTAGAAAAAAGGGACCAGTACTGGTTGAATAGTATGGGACATTGTAAGAAAAATTTTCGACTAATGACTTATGAGAGAGTCAACAACAGAGCATTCCTTGAGTCATTGGCTAAAAGGCGATAATCGACATGTGAGCAATGCAATTCTTGATCAAGGCAGGAAAACAAGCTTCCTCGAACAAAAGAAGTGCCATTGCCATAAATCGTAATCTCAGACAGTGCTATACACAATAGTCCCTCTAGGAGAAACAATTTCAGTATTACCTTTCTTAAACCCAAATCCAACTAAAGAAGGACCTTCTCTCAACTGCAAGAACCATCTAAAATAGCTCGTGTGTAACAAAGAAGAAAGAACTAACCCCAGTGGAGGAGGTTGAAGAATACTTAAGAATTGATTCGTGCCACGGTAGGGTGAGCGGAATCAACAATATTTGTTTCCTATGTTCCTCCTACTGCCGTAGTCAAGCTACTACAAAGATAGCGGCCCAGTGGTCGAACACGGATGGGTTTTCATCCCACGAATGATTTTCACCGTTGTTTGAAAATGGTGAGGCTTTTTGTTTGGATTTTGATTTGCGAAAAAACAAGTGGAGGTTGTTTGTCTACCGGTTAACCGAATGGCTTAAAATGAAAATGTGAAATGAAAACTGAAGGCTGGGTCAATAGCTTGATAACATGGGGCATTACGTTGTCCTCGGGTTATTTTCCTCAAGATAGGGCAAATGACATTTAGTCAAAGCCAAAATCGGATCTTCGCTTAGCTATAAACCTAACCTTAGAACCACTCCTATTTGAGTCAAACCAAATACTAAGCATTCAATGTCCCATTCAGTTGGAAACCCTAGCATTTAACCTCTTTTAATGCCTCAGAATGACATCTAAAGGATATCGCATCTAATATTAAGAATGCACCAACCCAAAGTATGACAAGTATTGACTAAAAGAAAGGCATTAAATGGCATTAAACCCTAATTTGGAAAGTTTGAACCAATGTCGACCAGAACATTCAAAGCATGAGGACAACCCGCAACAACCCTAAAACTAGCTAGCAACCCTCATCTTCAGTTATGAGAGCGATCACATCCCTGAGTTGTCATCTCATGCGGTTTCAAACGATGGCGATGATATATGTTGATGTCAATCCCAAATGAAAGCCGCGAGAAACTGGGATGAATGAAAAAGTTGCTTAGGTTACAAAGTCGAGGGGCTTTATATAGCCAACCCCATGTGTGAAAATGACAAAATTACTCTAAAATATGAAATTACAATAGGGACAAGATGGTAATTTATCAAAACGTGGTCGTTGGTATCAGACCTAAAACACAGGTTGAGATTTCACATGCAGAAATTTCCGCTAGTGATAGCGGTACCGCTTATGTTAAGGAATTTCGCTAGCCTAAATTCACAAGATAAGCTTAAACTGGAGAAATTCGTTAGGAATGCTGAACTCTCGCTACTAGCCAAATTCTTGTGAGATAAGGAATTGGGAATTTTCGCTTAGGAATGCATACTGATAGCGAAACTGGCTACTGGGGCTAAAATTTCTCGCTGGCCTAGCTTAAATTGACACAGCGAAATTTCAGATCATGAAATTCTCGCCATGATTGCAAATTGCTAATCCCAAATAAATTTTCGCAATCATAGCGAAAATCCTTGGCTTGCTTCCTGCTTCCCGCTTAAGCATCGTGATCCCACGATCCTTCCCGTACTTCGACCATCACTTTGCCTTCAATTCTTCAGACTGACATTTCATCGCCTCAAATGATGAAATCATCGAGACTTCCAAAGATTCAAAGACCAATAAGAAGCTGCTTGCCGACCGTAAGTTCCTAAGACTCCGCAAACTCCGTCCAAAACAATTCGAAACAAATCAAAACACTAAGTGGACATGCATATGACAATTATTTAATTCATATGATTAGCGCAAAAGCACTCAAAACCCATCTTCGGCTTCGTACAGCACTTTTGGGCACCAATCACACCCCAACCGACACGTTGTTAGTCCCTTAGCAATGCTAAAAATACTAGATGCATGCCGTGCTTTACAAAAGTGTATGTGGTTCAAAAAAGTGTATGTACAGTAAGCTTTAATTTCTTTTTAGCATGAATAATTTACACCTTGTATGAAACCGGTCATGAAAGAACAAACCATATAAGAACAAGTTTTAGGACAACATTTGGCCCCAAAGAAGCCAACTTGAATTTCCACCAAAATCAATTGTTCCTAAGGTAAAACTGCCTTGAGCCAATAAAATGCAAGCTATTCTCCCCAACTTAGCTACACGCCATGGCTCAAACCGACCAACCTAAATAGGCTAGCCACGCCTTATTTCTTCCTTGATTGCAATGTAGGTGCACGCTAAAAACTCGACTTCACCAGTCCGTAACTAGGCTCCACCGATGACTCCCAACCAATTAAGGCTTAGGGCATCAAGCCAAAAGGATCACTTGACCACAAACTCTACAGCTTCACTCACTTCTCGAATGACTTCGAATACACCAACACGCGAAACTTCACCATCCACCCGTAGCGACACTAAGCTGGCGACTCCCAACCACTAAGGTTTAGGGCATCGGGCTTTAAAGGCTTTCGCCATATACCCTCGGACCGTGTTCGGGTTTCAAGGCAAAGCGTCACGACTTTTATTTTTCTTTTTCTTTGTTTTTCTTTCCTTTGGAAGACTTCCATTGGTTCTCATACATGGGTAACACAACCTATTATGGCCAACAAATTTAAGGCCGGCTTTGCAAAGTGGAAAGAGGGTATATAGCTTCATGAACCTATTGGTACAACCCGGTGTAGAATGAGCTAAAAGGGGAATGTTCAAGGTTGACTATGCTGAAATCTCAATTGACCAAAACTAAATCACGATGGAAATGTTCTAACATTAGGTACATACAAGCTTCAATTCTTCTTAACTTAAAGTAAGAGTAGAAACACAAAATGTAGACAAAAACGATTTGCAAAAGTGTAGTAAATCGAAATAATGCTATAAAGTTGTTGATATAACCAGAATGACAATACATGCTAATATAGCTAAACATAACAAATATCACTGCTTACTACCGCAATTACATGAATCCCAGACAAATGAGAGGCAAATTGATAAAAGTCAAAACTGATAAAAACATAATAGAAGACACTTAACTCTAACTTCTCCCAAATAAAGTAGAAACATGTCATAGGGGCAGGAAAGTTAGAGATTTTATAGTGAGCCCACCCCAATCTTAAGGCGGGGGAGGATCCTAAGTCGCATCGCCGTCGCCAAAGATGTCTAAGGAGGCGGTCGCCGGGCCTATACCACGACAAAAAGTAGATCGTGAGACCGAGGTGACTTAAGATCCAATGGAGAAAGGATACGTTTCTAGTGAGTCTCACAGTTAATCGCTGATCCATCGATGCCTGTAGTAGCCAATGCAATGATAGTATCCATAAATACTTCGCTACCCTCGGTGACATGACATGTCTGAGAAATGCCGCGCCCGAATATGAAGGGCCAGGAGGCCACCGGCCGGGACTGAAGGAGGTGGGAGGAGGAGATGAGAGACAATCCGCACTAGGGTCTCTCTCCACCCCAATGGGCCGATCGATCATCTCCTCGGGGGATCTCTCTCTCACACTCATCCGGTACCTCCTCCCGGTCCCATCACCGAGTAGTTGAGCAAAAGAAATCCCAGCATCACCATGGCTCGCTCCATAGACAGACCAGAGGGCATCCGATCCTCCTCTCACGGGGCTCTCTGAACTCCAAATGCTCCAGACTGGCTAGTAGTCGCACATCAACAATGGTAGACTCGCCGAGCTGCCCTCATAAGTGAATCTTATCTTCTCGGCAAAGAGGGTCGTTATGACCAACTCGGGGAGGATCGAACTGCATCCCTCTCGAGATCCCATAGGCCCCGAGTATGGCCCCGCTACCGGACGAGTGTCAGAATCCGAATAGGTGGTCCGGAGCAGTGATCCACGAAGCATTCGAGGCAGGAGCTACCTCCTAAAGTCACCGGTCCCGCCGTGGCATCTCTGAAGAAGACAACTGACCATCTCCCGTCGTGGCCTGCTAGGCTAATCCCGGAGATCTCCAAAGATTGGCCTCGCTTCGTCTGGCAGCTCCAATAAAATTAAATGTCCGGTCGCTCGAGTAATTCTAGTCGATCATCAATAGAAAATCTGAGTCTAAATGACTAAGACTCCCCCGAAGTCATGGAGCGGTAGAACTCAAGTACCACCCGGATAAGAGAACCGCCTGTCATGAACGGCAGCAGGAGTAATGCGTAATCGCCTCCCATGGAGTCTCGAATCGGGTCACGGTCAAGGCCGGCTAATATCGTGAGAACGACTCTCCATGAAAATCTCGTATCGAGCCCTACGCTCTCGAATCGGGTCCCCATTTAATGGCTACCGACCCGAGGTCAAGGAGCAAGACGTGGGCAATGAGCTCCTCCGCAACTCGGTGAAGGATGGCCAGGCCTCGATGATGAGGACTCCCCGCCCGATAACCGCCCGCTGAGGGCCGCCTCCTAGATCGCTCTCGAGGTGCATCAGAAGGGGCTCGAGGTCCCATCCGGGTCTGATATCTCCTGAACCCCTGAGGCTCCTCGGGAGGTTGCAACCGGGGCCACCGCAGTTGCCCAACCGTTGTAAGTCCGGAGAATGGCACTTGACAACCCAACAGTGTCCGCCCTCCATCTCGGGAAGGCCGAATCCGACCCCAGCCAGAGCGAACTACCCCGTGCGGATCTATGTCCGTAGTCGAGAGCCCATAGGCGCATCAGGCTCGTACCGGGAAAGGAATGCACCGCGACGCACACTCAAGACCGGGGCTCGCAATCGACGCAGGCACGAACAGAGTACTCAGACTTGCATACCCGGCCCCAAGAGCGCGCGCAAGGCCGCGCAGGGCGCCGCCGGTAGGTGGATCAGCACGACGCGGCAAGGCAACCGAGCCAGGCATAGGACCGCGGGCTACCAAGAAGTACGCCGGGCTCAAAAAGCACTTAGGCCAGCGGCTTGATGCAGGTGCCGCCACTGGAGGCCTGGGGCTCATGGCCAGGGTGGCTCACGGGGGGGAATGATGGAATGAAGATGAATGGCTTCCTCCCCCCTCCCCTTCTTCTTATATAAGGCCGCGAGGAAGCCGAAGAGTCAATTTCGCTACAATAGCGAAATCCTACCAAACCGAACTCCATCTGCAGAAAAAAAAAAAAAAAATTTAAATTTGAATTAGGCAGATAAAATTAAAAAATAATTACTAATTATTTATCTTTATCAAAAAACCTAAAATAAAATTAATTTTTTAGGCTACTTAAAAAGGAAAATTGCTAAACAAGAAGTTACTAAAAGGGAAAGTTACTAAAAATAGTAACTAACAAAATTGACCAATTTTAAACAAAAAGCAAAAATTTTTGAGCTGCAATTTGGTTTTAGCGAACACCAAACTAGCCCAGTTTCACTGATCTACTCATGGAGGGTCAAGGAGGAGGAGCTCCTTAACCTGCAAGCATGGCTTGTGTCACAGCCCCTTCATGCTTTGGTCCATTCTTCTTGTTGATTTTTCTCTTCTCACAGGTGATTTTTGGCTGACCACTGTTTCGCATTGGTGACTCCGATGATACTCCCAATCAACTCTTTCATCTTGTTATCTAATTCTGCAATCTATGGATTCGCTTCCCGCCTTCCAAATTACAATTGAGCGTAATTTCATTGCTTCCTTCCTTATCACCTTCCACTAGCTTCGCTTGTTACTCAAGTGAAAATATTGAGCCCAGAATGTCATGTTGCCAAATGTGAGTTGCATTACCCCATTTCGCAATTGATGATTGTATCGCGCGGCCAAAATGGTCTTCCTGTGATAATTGCACATGATCAGCCCACGCAATTGGCTCCTAAGATCGCTAATTCAAAGTCTACAGGTAGTAGAATTTGTCTACCTTACCAACACATCCTCAACTATTCCCTTTAGGAATTTACTCCATCTATCAGCCAATGACAAAGTGATGTTGGTAGGTTTTAGCTCCCCTAAACCTAACTGCTTATACACTGAGTATGGCAGTAGGTTTACATTGGCCCCTAAGTCTAGCAGTGCTTTGTCTATGCAATTCCCTCTAATGTTGACTGAAATTGTAGGGGATCCTGGATCCGGTATTTGGATCGGTCTTGTCGTGACATGGCGCCGACTCTGCTCTGCTAGGGAAGGCCTTTGAATGCCTAAATTCTTTCTCACCGTGCATAGGTCCTTCAAGAACTTCGCATAAGTTGGACTTGCTTAATCATGTCGAGCAAAGCTGGAATGTTTACTTCACTTTGCCTTGCAGCAATCACCGTACACGGTGGTGACGCGGGAATCAACAAAATTTATATTCCTATATTCCTCCTACTGCCGTAGTCAAGCTATTGTAGTATAGCGGTCTAGGGTCGAACACGGGGATGGGTTTTCTTCGTACAAATGATTTAAGTGAAGCCAAAAATGGTGAATTAAATTTGGATTTTAAGGTGGTGATAAAAAATTAAAGGTCAGGTGGTTTGCAACCTAAAAGAAAATGAAGAAAATAAGAAAGAACTCCTTGTCTCAGCCACTGGTTAGGGTTTATAGGGTAACCAACATATGTCCTCTGCCTTTTTCCTCGCATGGGGAACATGACATATAGTCATTTCCCGAATCGGATCTTCATTTAGCTTTAAAACTAAACCTCATGATTTTCCTTTTGAAACATAGCATTTAAACGCATAAATGCTCCTAACAAATAAAACACATCTCAAAAACCCTAACTAATGATAAATAGCAGAGACAACTGAACTGAGCATCACGGATCTAGTGAAATATCCATTGAACCCAAAAGCTTGCCAAATACACATTAAAGAGAGTATGCTTATGAGATTTTAACCTAAGTGAGAAGTAGGAACTAAACAACCATAAATGCGTATGTTAAAAACAGAGGACCCCGTTGCTACTCTCCAAACCGTTGCTCCGCAGCCGTCCCTCTCTTCTGCGGAGGAAGAGGGTTTAGCTAACCATCCTCTGAGTTGTCATCCGAGGAGTGTTTGGTAGCGAAAGGGAGAGAAAATGAGAGAAAAGGGAAAAACGGAGAACTGAACCCTAACTTTATTTACAAAGAAAAATCGCCTCCCCAACAAAGGTATACATATTTACGTAGCCTTACAAACCAAGTGAAATACCATACAATCCAAACATAAGTGATTAAAACAAGGGTAGAAAGGAGAAAAACCAAAATTGTAGCAAAAACAACAATGCGTGAAATGCAGGAGAACAGGGGGTCAGTAGAACAAGTGTTCGCAGATGTGGTCAACAAAGGTCGCAGAACCAAATCTCGCAATGCTCCATTTTTCTTCACTTTTGCCTCTTTCTTCTTCCTTCGGTCATTGATAAGGAAATGCCGAAGCGCTTGACTTGAATTCCTTCGTGCTTGATCGACTCATCAATTTCTGCAGATAATTTAGCTGAATAAAACAAAATTTGCCACAAATGCGATCGTAGTACAATGTGGACCTAACATGTTAATTGGGTTATAATTAGTACACAAATGTGCCCAAAACCTATTAAAAATAGGTTCAAAATAGCACAATTTGGGCACTAATCACACTTCCCAACCGACACATTGCTAGTCCCTTAGCAATGCAAGAAAGAAAGAAAGAACATACAAAACAATAACAAAATAACGTTCACAAAAATGGTATTTCAAAAAGGTTGTGAATGAGTAATGTCTAACCCTAAGTAAGAATAATCAATGTCGTGTCCAATAACTATCATGAGATAATGAATGCCATACAAAATTGAGTATCAAAAGAGTTTCCATCTTAGTGAGTCAACCAGAAACTTCCACCAAAATCTAAGTATTTATTTGATTAGCTCTCAACAATAAACTGCTAAACTGCACTCTCCCCCCCAACCTAGCTACTACCACGACCTAGCATGCTAACCAACCTAAATAGATAAGGACCCACCTCTTATTCTACTATTCTTTTTGTGTTGTAGGGTGCAATGCTGAGGAATCGACCTCACCAAAGTCCATGTAACGGGGGTCCACCGATGACTCCCAACCAATTAAGGTTTAGGGCATCAAGCCAAAGGATCAATCCCACCACAAACTCTTCGTGTTTCACCCCGACTTCGAACATTTCGAGACCCAGCACCTACAACTTGCTAAACTCCACTCATCCACCGCAGCGAACACTAAGTCGGCGACTCCCAACCAAAGGAAGGTTTAGGGGCACTGCTTTAAAGGCTTCGCCATATACCCTGACCGTGTCGTTTTAAGGCAAAGCGTTGTACTTTTATTCTTTCTTTTCTTTTTCTTTTTCTTTTTTCTTTTCTTTTTCTTTCTTTTTTCTTTTTTTTTTTTTTCGAAGACGCATTGGCCTTCTTTCCATAGGGGTCCTTAACCTATTAAAGGCACAATGAACTAGGGTAGGTTATGCAAAGTAAAGGAGGCTATACAGTTTTTCAAATTACATTGAAACCTAATGTGCCAAGGTGTGGTTAGCTAGCGGAAGAAAAGGTCGAAATCAACAAGAGTTCAACTAATCATCCACTCAATTATGCATGGAACCAATCTAACATCAATAGAATTGGACAAAATTTCAAATTTCCAAACTTGTAGGTTAGGCAAAACCACAAAAATTTTGGTTGCAAAATGGGTCCATATTTTGAAAAAAAGTAAGTTGTATAGTATAACAGCTTTATAGAAAGGGAACCCAACAAGCCACTGAACATCACAAAATGGGTTTGCACAAAATAGTACAAAAGAATAAATACAAAAGCCACTTCCTCTGCTAACTCTCCCCCCAACCCAAACATCTCGGTGTCCGAAATGGGGCTCGGATTGGAAAATTAGAGAAGGAAGTGTTACCTCCTTGATGAGATGTGATCATTTCTGGATAAGAGACTTCGCAAGCTTTCCGTCGACACCTTATTCACTCCGTTTGGGCTTCAAATAAACAAGTTAGGAGAAGAAAAGAGAGGAAAATCGTGGATCAGTTGAGCATTTTTAAAATTACACTTTCATAATAATCTCAAAAATGTTCTTTCTTTCCATATTTGGATTCTTACACTCTAAGCTTTCCAACGGTACCAAGAACTAAAACAGAGTTCTGATGAAAAAGTTATGAGTGAAATAAAATTTGGAGGCAAAAGTGGGG
This sequence comes from Tetrastigma voinierianum, assembly GCA_016808115.1. Classification (NCBI taxonomy): domain Eukaryota; kingdom Viridiplantae; phylum Streptophyta; class Magnoliopsida; order Vitales; family Vitaceae; genus Tetrastigma; species Tetrastigma voinierianum. The sequence goes on along the minus strand of JAEQBH010006686.1, from coordinate 12,126 downwards.
GTCTATAGCGAAAATTTTCCTAGCTAGCGAAAATTTGACATATCAAAAATTTCGCTTATGCTCCACAGCGAAAATTTTGAATTTTTTGGAAATTTTTTTTTTGAAATATCAAATAAAATAAATAATAATAAAATAAAATAAAATAAAATTAAGAATAATAATAAATTTTTTTTATAAAATAAAACGATTTTTTTTTCTTAAGAGACCAAAAATTTTTTTAGAAAAATAAAAATAATATATAAAGAAAAACAAACCCTTTTATTTAATATATAAAATATAAAATAAAATAAAATAAAATAAAATAAAATGGAACACTGTATACTATTTTGTCCTGGTAGTGGAAGCACTTTTTTCGTTATGTAGAGCTTTAGCTAGCTTAAATTTTCATTTAGCCTACCAATTACAAGAGATAGCGAGATTGAGAAATTTCATAACAAGAAATTAGGTTAGTGAAATTTCGGCTAGCCTACGAATTTTCACATAGCGAAAATTTCATAGATTGCGAATTTTTCGCTATGATTGTGAAATTTTCTCATGCTTGCTGATTTTCAATCCAGGCTTCAAAATTTGCACAAAAACTGCAAAAATTAGTGCAAGAAAAATTAAGAAAATTTGCAGAAAAGCAAAAATTAATTTAAAAACATAAATTAACTAAAAATTAGAGAAAATCTATAAAGAAAAATTAAAGAAATCAAAATAAAATACGCTAAAATAAAATAAGACAAGAAAAATTAAAAAAAGTGGGGGAGACTGTGCTCCCCCCCAAACTACTTCCTTAGGCCTTTGAGGTCATTGAACCGCAGAGCTCGAAATGCCTGTGGTTCGGTGCTCCAACCGAACCAAAGACCTAACCATCCACTATGCCATGCAGTATGTGTAGCTGCCATCTTCTTTGAGATAGTGGCAAAATCCTGTACATTGGCCACTAACTTCTTGAATTTTTGCATCGCAGGCAGCGATGGGTTGGACTTAGCTTTGGGAGCAAGTGCTGCAGGTTTTGAGTTTGTTGCAGGTGTTGGCAATATGTACACTGGCAATGGGTTATAGGTGGCCTGGGCAGTGGTACTAGGATCCAAATTTATGGGGTTTAGATGAGGATGTTTTCGGGTTCCTCCCTTCTTCCTTCCACTACCCTCCTCAAATAACAAGGCAAATAAGGGTTTTCCCATGATGATTGAAGGGCACCAATATCTGAGGGTTCCAATAATAGGTGCTGCTGACACTGCTCCTCCACCATGGTGTCACTTAGGCACTCTTCCTCTTGACTCTCTTCCTCTGGATGATCAAGATGCTGGGCAAGCTTTGAAATTGAACACTGCAAGTTGTCAAGTTTATGCTCCATTTCACTTTGAAGTCCATCAATTCTCTTGTTTACATTGTTTTCCATAGTGTCAATTTTTTGACTTAATTGAAAGCATTGATTTTCTTTTCGCCTTCCACACATCACCCACCAGTTTGGTAAGGTCCGTAATGGCCCGCTCAACTCGGAGAAATTACACTTGTGGTGTCAGGTGGTCGAGGAGTTGAGGTATGACTGTAGAGAAAAATTATGTAGGAGGTGCACTCATCCAATGGTCTCTAGTACCATGGATCTACAGTGGGCTCGATTTCCTCTCCCAGGTTGCCGATTTTGCCATGCGAGGTTCCTATAGTCCTCATTGTCATATATGCCCTAGGTTACTCTCCTCGACTATATTGCTCTTTCATGGGGTTCCATTTTCTCCTCGCCAATTTTCTCCGTAACCTCGAACTCGCTTGCCTTAGAATTTTGATCCACTCGAAATTGATTCGCAGTTAAGTAGGCAAATCTAAAATACCCCAAATAACTTTTTTTTTTTTTTTATGAAATGAAAATAAAATAAAAAATGACTATGAAATATAAAAGAAATTCACCAAAACTTATGATGAGGATCACAAGTGTTCCATGCCTGTCAAATGCACTTAGTACATCCCTGAACGGCGCCTATCATTGCGCACGGCAGGTGATGCGGAATCAACAAAATTTATATTCTATTCTCCTACCGCCGTGAGTCAGCCATCAGAGTATAGCGGTCTAGGGTCGAACACAGGGATGGGTTTTCTTCAGACAAATGATTTAAGTGAAGCCAAAAATGGTGAATTAAATTTGGATTTTAAGGTGGTGATAAAAACAGTGGGTTGGTGGTTTGCAAACTGAAAAGAAAATGAAGAAAAATAAGGAAAGAACTCCTTGAAGTCTCAGGCCACTGGGTTAGGGTTTATAGGGCAACCAACATGTCCTCGGGTCTTTTTCCTCGCGTTGGGGAACATGACATATAGTCATTTCCCGAATCGGATCTTCATTTAGCTTTAAAAACTAAACCCTATGATTTTCCCTTTTGAAACATAGCATTTAAATGGGTACAAATGTTCCTAACAATGAAACACATCTCAAAACCTTAATCCACGAGATAACAGCAGGAGACAACTAGACCGAAAGCATCAAATGGGATCTATGAAAGTATCCATTGAACCCAAAAAAAGCTACAATACACATTAAAGAGAGTATGCTTATGAGATTTTAACCTAAGTGAGAAGTAGGAACTTAAAACAACCATAAACAAGTGCAAGAAAAACAGAGACTCCATGCTACCTCCAAACCGTTGCCCAAGAGTCAGTCCCTCAAGGAGGAAGAGGCTCAGCCAACCATCCTCTGATTGTCATCCTCAGATGAGTGTTTGCAGTTTAGAAAGGGGAGAGAAAATGAGAGAAAAGGGAAAAAACGGGAGAACTGGAACCCTAACTTTATTTACAGCAAAAAAATCGTCTCCCCCAATGTATACAGATGGCTTATGTAGCCTTACAAACCAAGTGAAATACCATACAATCCAAACATAAGTGATTAAAACAAGGGTAGAAAGGAGAAAAACCAAAAATTGTAGCAAAAACAACAATGCGTGAAATGCAGGAGAACAAGGGGTCGCAGAACAAAGGTTTCAGATTTGTGGGTCGGGAACAAGTCGCAGAACCAAATCTCGCAATGCTCCATTTTTTCTTCACTTTTTGCTCTTCTTTCCTTCTGGTCATTGATATGAAATGCTGAGTTTGACTTGAATTCTTCGTGCTTGATCGACTCAACAATTTCGGCATAATTTAGCTTAGCAAAACCGCAAAATTTGCCACAAAATGCGATCGTAGTACAATAGGGACCCGAACATGTTAATTGGGTTAATTATAACAATTAGTACACAAAATGTGCTCAAAACCTATTAAAATTAGGGTTCAAAATAGCACATTTTGGGCACTAATCAAGCACCTCCCAAATTTCAAATTTTGGTTTGGGATTTTTCTCGTCTCAGAACAGTTGGGAATTGAGGGCATGCTTCTCTTCACTCGGGTTCACCGATGATTACCCTCTCAGCTCATTTCTTTTCCTTGCTTGTTTCTTCAAGAATATGGGCACCGTTGCTCTATTTCTTCCACTCCTCGAGTGATTATAGCTTTCACCTCATCCATCCGACCGGGCTGATGAACTTACCTCACACCCTCGATTCAATGCTCGGGGAAGGGAACCTTCCTCCCTTTTCCGTATCTCCCAAAGAACTTGTTGATCTTTGTGGATTGTATTGCAAAGTTGTCAATTTTGATTTAGATTTCGCTCTCAAGCCCATCTATTCTTTCTTTGCTCAATGTACTTCTACAAAGATCTATCCCTCCTGCGCTAACTGTACATTTATCCCTTTTTGCTCTTCCACAAAATTGCCCACCACCTTGCTCAAATTCAGTATAGCTTGTTCAACAGGTGAAGAGGATGATGACGGCTGTGGTTGAGATGAGGAACCAAACTGTTGTTTGGCACCAGGGTACATAGGCAGGGGGATTAGGTTTCCAGGAGATATTAAAGAGATTCTTCCAATTGGAATTGTATGTCACCGTAGTGGGCATTAGTCATGGCTTGTATTGGCCCACGACATTAGCATGCTCGACATCAAATCCTTTGTCGATGGGGCACTCCTGGATGATGTTCCCTCGATTGACAAAGTGGGCTGACAACTCGATGAATGGGCTTTGCCTGCGGCAAAGGTTTTCGCCATCGTCGCACTCATGGAACCTCTTTCCTTCTAACTCCTCCACCTTCCTAGCTAGGGTTAAGATTTTTGCTTTCATTTCCATGTCCTCCGAAAGTGTAAAAATTCCTCCCCTTTGGTGGGTCGAAGGCCTCGATCTTTCGGCTTCCCTTGGATTCGGTTCATCCCATGTTTTTGAGGTTTTGGCCACATAGTTCAAAAAGTCCATGGCCTCATCCCCGGTTTTGCTCAGTTACCCCACACATGGTTTCCAATAGTTGCTTCATGGCTGGAGACATACCATCATAAAATGATTCAATTAGCATCCATGTATCAAACCATGGGTGTGGGCATGCATCGATGGTCTCACGAATCTTCAACACCGATAAAACTTCTCATCGTCGTAGGGGCCGAGTAAGTGTAGATCCGTCTTTTCGCCGTTGGTCTTGTTGCATCAAGAATTTCTTCAAAATTCAGCTTGAAGATCGCCCACTTTCTAATCGCTCTCGCCTCGTGAATCGAGCCATATTTTGGCTTTGTCCTTCGAGAGGGTCAACGGAAATGCTTTCAACTCACATTCCATATCGCTCATACCTCCTTAAAGTTACATACTTCCTCAAAATCCCGTATGTGAATATGGATTTTCATTCTCCTATACCATGAAATGTGGGAAGTTAGGCACTAAGTAGGGTCTCATACTATATCCTCACAGAGGTATTATGCTGTGAAGGAGCACTAACTCAGTGAGGTGTACGTGATCCTCATCGACCCATATGTCATTGATTCACTCGGGGTACCCCGTTGACTTTGCTGCTCTCGTAGATGATCCATTTGGTCATCGTGGCACACCGACGGCATGCCTTGCTCAACCGTGCACCGATTCTTCGGCACCCACCCGAAATCCTCCGTCTCCATGGTCGCATAAACACTTGTCAAACAAAATGAAACAAAACAAAGAACACAAACAAAGCTTGCCAAAGAAGTCAGTGTTATTTAAAACAAAACTCGATCGTAAGAAACGAAAATGTTGGGCAAGAATCGCAGGAAACTCATAGCTCGGCACACTTAATTCAAAAGGATCGAAGGTCACCAACACTTGTAATTGATTACACACATCAACTGACGATGAGACGTGAGTTTGCACCATCCCCAAGAACGGGCGCCATTTGACTGGGTGTCACTCGTAGGGTGAGCGGAATCAACAATATTTGTTTCCTATAGCTCCTCCTATCGCGTAGTCAAGCTAACAAGTAAGATAGCGGTCTAGGGTCGAACACGGGGATGGGTTTTCATCCCACGAATGATTTGCATCAGTGTTTGAAAATGGTGAGGCTTTTGTTTGGATTTTTGGATTTGGTTAAAAACAGTGGAGGTTGTTTGTTCACTGATTAACTGTAATGGCTTAAATGAAAATGTGAAATGGTAACCTTGAAGGCTTGGGTTACTAGCTTGATAACATGGGGGCATATGTTGTCCCTGCTATTTCTCCCATTAGGGCAAATGACATTGGGTCAAAGCCAAAACCGATCTTTGCTTGGCTATAAAACCTAACCCTAGAACCACTCTATTTGAGTCAAACCAAATACTAAGCATTCAAAGTCCCATTCGGGCTTGGAACCCTAGCATTTAACCTCTTTTAATGGCTCAGAATGACATCTAGTTGATACGTGCATCTACCATTAAGAATGCACTCAACCTTAAAGTATGACAAGTATGACCAAAGAAAGGCATTAAATGGTATTAAACCCTAATTTGGAAAGTTGGGAACCATAAATGTCGCACTTAACATTCAAAGCATGAGGACAACCCGCAATGTACCCCAAAACCAAGCTTTCAGCAACCTCCTTCGCCAGGCTTAGTTGCGATCCCTTGAGTTGTCATCCTCAAGGGTAAGCGCAGCCGAAAATGAGGGAAAGAGGAGAGAGAAGAGAGCACAATAAACCCTAAATGAAACATGGAAACTCAGATGAATGAAAAGTTTCTGTGTGGTTACAAAGTCGAGGGGGCTTATATAGCCAACCCCATGAAATGACAAAATTACCTAAAATATGAAATTACAATAGGACAAGATGGTAATTTATCAAAATGTGGTCGCTTGGCATCAAGAATCTAAAAACACAAAAATGAGATTTATGCAGAAATTTCGCTACCTTATCGAATTAAGTATGCATTTAAATTTCGCTAGCCTAGCGAATTCACAAGAGATAGCGAAATCGAGAAATTCATAGGAAACGCTGAATTTCGCTGAAGAAGTAATTATCATAAATTCTCGCTTAGCCTAGCGAAATTTTTGTGAGATAGTGAAATTGAGAATTTTCGCTAGGAACAGTGAATTTTGCTAGTTAGCGAAATTCTCATATCAGCGAAATTCTCTACATAGCGAAAATTTCTCTAGGATTGTGAAATTTTCGCTATGATTGCGAAATTTTCGCTATGATTGCAAAATTTTTGCAATCCCAACGAAATTTTCGCAATCATAGCGAAACTCGGCTTCGGTCATTCGCTTTGCCACTCGCATCCCACTACTACATCCCTTCTTGCACTTCTTATTCATCACTTTGCCTTCAATTCTTCACTGCATCTTGACATTTCATCGTCTCAAACTGTGAAATCATCGAGGATTCTCGATTCAAGACTAATACAAGAAGTTGCTTACACTGGTTCCTGCAAGACTTGCAAAACCTGGCCCAAAACAATCTCGAAAACAAATCAAAAACACTAAGTGTACATGCATATGACAATTGGCTTAATTCATATGATTAGTGCGCAAAAAGCACTAAAAACCTATATTGAATAGGGGTCAGTCAGCACTTTTAAATATTCAAGAATGGAAGTCAAGTATGAGTAAAAATGAAAATTGTCCTCGTCTTTCCATATATTTTTCTCAGGACCATTGACAGGTCCTGAAAATTCACAATAGAAAAATTTTTGCAAGATTGTGTCTACTTTGTTTGATTTTTCTTATTTGTTTTCCTCTCTTCCTTCATGTATAGTAGCTAGAAATCTATGACTCGTGGATTAATAAATTAATTGAAATAATTGAGAAACCAAGCATTGGATCATGGTACAAATTGATGCAACATTTTCGTTGATTGAAACTAATTAAAGAATGACATTGTGATTGTGTTGAACTGTTTGAGCTGAATGCATGATTTAAATGAACATTTTGATTGGTAAAGCAACACAACAACAAATCTCAAAACCAAATAAAAATATGATAAATGCATAGGGGTAGGATGAAATGAATGGAAATGGAAAGTAGTAAGGTTATGAATAAATGTGTTGAACTTCAAGATTCAAGAAGGCTTTAATAAATTGATAGAACAAATAAGACCTATGATTCTGTTTGTGTAAACAGTTTGGTTACAAAATCCTGATAAACTTTACACATGGTCAACAATAACTCTGAAGGAAATTATGCCAAGACTAGAACATCTTCTGTAGATCCATCACAAAGTAAGCTTTCAATGTCTTGGGAACTTGTCGACATAGTTAAGGGCTAAACTTAGGCAATACCATTAACAGAAAATGATTTAGGCCATCCTTGGAAGTTTGAGCCTTTCAAAGCCTACCTTGTTATGTGCATATGCATATACACTAGTTCCTTATTTGAGCCTATAGGAAATCTCATCATCAACTAGCAAATAAGAAGCCCAATTCCTCCCTTACACATAATCCTACAACAAAGAACCCTTATTTGCCCAGATTATCAGACAAAGTACATCAATGACAAAAAAGGGCAAGTTTGGGGGAATATTATTTCAAGTTGTAGAAAATGATGAAAAGGGTTGAGAAAAACAATTCAATGAAATAAGAAAAGATGAAGAGGATTGTGAAAGAAGGTGTGAAAAGAAAAAGATCAAGGAGGAATGAGTTTGGACTTGTAGCCTTCCTCCTTGGAACAATTAAGTCCTTAGGGGTGTTCAACACCGAATACCCTAATGCCAACTGGTATGGGAGTTATTGACCCAAAGTTTGCTAAGGGTGGTAGAAAGCTTAAAAAGACAAAACATTGCACCATTCCACCAAACTTGGAGAAAATGAAAAGTGAAAAAGCTTATGGAATAAGGAAGATAAGTTATCTTCTGTGTGTTGGAAAGGAAAGGAAAAAAAGGCACCACAATGAAAAATATGCAGAAAGTTGCAAAAACCTTATGGGAAGCTTGGAAACTTACAATCAAGAGAAATCAAGGATGCATTAAGAAGGCAAGAGTGTAAGTTGTCAGTGAAGTCTGAGAAATTGAGCCTAAAATGTCTAATTTTCCACCTCATTACCCAAGCCACACATTACAAGCCTAAAAGACCTATTTGATTCTGAAGGTGGTGTATGCCTACAATAGTGGAGATTAATATGATAAACAAGCATATGGGAATTTAAAAATGAAAGAGAGTATGCCAACTGATTATTATCCCAGAAGATTAACCGATCTGCTAAAGAAAAAGAGTAAAGACCAACACACACAAAAATCAGGATTGAATGATTAAATTGTTACACACTATGAATTATTGGTTGGTTTAGTGAACTTAATTGAAAATCTTCCTGATTCTAGATTGGAAATATGTTTAGAAGTAATTCTACAATTGACTTATGTTACCTGCCCAATTGAGCTTTAAATAGAAAAATGTCCTAAAAAGGTGTTGAATTGTTTGAGGACAAACAAAATTTCTTTTCTTTGCTTGGGGACAAGAAAAACTTTAAGTTTGGGGGAATTTGATGAGTCTTAAATTCATCTATTTTTAATCCATTTTTCTAGCATGTTTTTAACAATTTTAGATCTATTTATATGCCAAATTATGAAATATTCACAAACTTTATGTTTTGCAGGTGTTATTTGAAAAATATTCACAAATTGATGTAGTAGTGCATAACACAAGAGAACCGCTGCAGACTCCTATGACAAGAGTCGCACCACGGCTATAACATTCTTAAATCACAGCTTATATAACAAATGTAAGTATTTTTCACTAATTATAGCTAATCATATCTTAGTTTTACTGAATTTCAAGGGGTTATATATTGTACACATGAAAGGTGAAAGTGTATAATACGAGGGTTTTATACATTTGTAGAGCCAGAAAATAAAGTCAGTGGAGACACAACCATTCTTACTGGAGGTATGATGGCTTGGTAGTAGTCTAGCTCTCTCTCAAGTAGCAATTTGAAAATTAATGGAAATAAAAGTTTTTACTAGAATATCAATGGGAGTAGATGGTTTTATATTAAGAAGAAGTCTGATGAGTGTGAAACTCATCGGTTTTAAACCCATTTTTCAAGCATAATCGAGTTTAATGCTTATTTTAATGTAAAATTGCATTTCAACATCCAATGTCATGATGCTCCAACATCACGACACTGTGATATGTTTGCCAAATTTAGGAATAAAAGTAAAATCGAGAATCGGGAATGAGGACGATGTAATGGACGAAGAGGAGAGAAGGCGAAGACCTGCATAAGAACAGTTCCTTTGTTTGATTTAATTTTCTTGCCTTTTCTTATCAGACCAGATGATTCGCAAACATGATGTATTATTTATCGATTATAAATCATCCCATGCTGGTTTTGATGTAACCCTAACCTTGGATTGATGGATTAGCATTAATTTATATATTCAGTTTTATTTCTTGCAATTATTGAATGTCTTATCTCTATTTGAAATTCATGATTGTACTTTATCAATTTGGGTATGCTCAGGCTAGGGTTTTGAGATCAAAAGATGATAAACCCTAGGGACGCGAATAGGATATCGTATAATCAATCAGAGAGTAGAGATATCATGATTTTATACGTGGTAACAAGGGTTTTCTAGTAATGCATCTGATAGTCTTAGGGTTTGAGGTAGAGGTGCAATACAACCCACTATTAGGATAGGTGCTCAATGCTCGAGAGAGATTAAGATCAACTCACCATCAATAAATGCAAGTGATATAACTGAGTAACAGTTTTCTAAATATCCATCAACTGTGATTAGGTGAAGTCAAAACCCTAGATATTTAATTACTTGGAGAGAATACACCTTAATTATCTTTAGTAAAACTACTTAGAGAATCTATAACCTTAAGTTGATAGATCAAAATAATATTACAGTAAATTGGTTCAGTAGTTGGCACTCAAACTTCTTATGGGACGACCTTGACTTATCACTAGACTGCTTAAACTCGAAGTGTGCACTTGTGCAAACAGGTAAATTTATATAGTAGTTAGCGGCCCGTCAACAAACAAAGTAGTCGCCTTGATTATCTATGTGGTTGATATGGTGGTAACATGTTGACGAGTCTTAAAATCATCTATTTTTAATCCATTTTTTGACATGTTTTTAACAATGTTAGATCTATTTGTATGCCAAATTATGAAATATTCACTAACTTTTGTTTTGCAGGTATTATTTGAAAAAAGATAGAAAACAAGTAGAAAAGAAAACAAAGCGCGGAAAATGCAACAGCTATAGGTCGCGACATAAAATTTTTTTTTTTTTCAACACAAAATCTGGGCAGTCAAAGGAACTATGTCAGAGCTAACAACTAAATGTCAGAACAAAGTTCAAACTGAGCTCAATGGGAAAGAGAATTTATGTCGCGACAAAGAGCTTCGGTTACACATTGTCAAGAAAGGTGTGAAGAAAACTGTCGCGACAATCCATTGCTCTGTCATGACAATGATCAAAGAAAATAGCAAAGGAGCTATGTCGCAACAAGATTTCTCCGTCGCTATTATGTTAATGATAATTAATGATTAACTCGTCAGAATAAAAGACAAACTTCATTATATAGAAAATGATAAGAATACAACACAAGTCAGATGAGACAAGTGTTTTTATGTTGCGACAAAGTTTTTAACACCAAGCCAGCTCAAGGGGAAATTTCTGTCATAATAAAGAAAATCCTGTCGCGACATAACATTCAGAATTCACAACCAAGATCAACAAAATCTCTGTCGCGACAAAGATTATTTCTATTGTGACAAACAAAACATGAAGGAGGTGAATTCCCTGTTGCAACAAGAAGCTAAAAAGCAACACAAGAAGAATGGTGAAAAGAAATTCTTATTGAGACATAATTTAGAGTTGAAGGTAAAAACCTGTGCTGCGATAAAGAAGTTGTTTGTCACGACAATAAAAGCTATGGAATGATAAAATTCTCGCTGCGGATGCGAGAAAAATTAGTTACGGCATGTTGTAGAAGAACCGAATGGCTAAGTGATAATTGTGTCGCAACATATAATTCTATGTTGCGACAAATGTAGCTTTAGCGTTTGGCCAAGAATCAAGCAAGAAAAGTCTGCCGACTAAAGAGGCTTTTCCCTGCCGCAATGTAAATTGCTATGACCTAAGAAATACCACAACAGAGTCGATAGTTTAAAGTAAATGTTCACGCGACAGTGGAAAATTATGTCACAACAAACTCTAGAAGGACATGAGAAGCTGGGTGCAAACAGGTTTGGTGTCGCGACACAAGGCATTCTTGTCGCGACAAGAACAAGACTACTGAAATAAATTTATGTCACGACGTCATAAAGTATGTCGTAACACAATCCAAGAACAAGCCGAGAGAACAGGACGTGACAGAAAAACAAGAAGCTACGACAGAGGCGGTGATAAAGACTAAAAGCTCTGTCACAATAGAACTTTCTATGTTGCGACAAAGAGACCAATTTAGGCCATAATTTTGGGGATCCACAATGCAATTAATGGAGGAGGCCTAACATTGAAAGCTCATAAATACACATTTCAGGCACGTGCAGCCGGCAGCTCCAGATTTAGGTTGAAGACTTTGCATACTTATTTCGTTAGTTTTCCTTTAATTTTTTGATTTGCATTGTACTAAGTGTAACAGCTAGTATTTATTTATATAAATTCTCTTTTCACATCAAGCCGATTCAAATGGATGTTGGAAAGTTTTAGAGCTATTTATTTCAGCCGTTTATGATTTCATGACTTTCTTGATCGGGCTAGTCACCGATATGAGTAAACCAGCTTTGAAAAGTTGAGCTCCCGGAAATGGGTCATTCATGATAGTCATTTCATTTGATAAGGTGGAAGAAAAGCTTTAATTAGAATTCTTAAATTCTATTTTATTGACATTGTTTATAAATTTACTTGTTCTC